>OX411312.1:14078587-14527960 GCA_948150685.1 Rhaphigaster nebulosa | reverse complement strand
ACGGATGAGAGATACCCAAAGATTAATTAAAGTGGGTAAAAATAAAAGAGAAACAGAAATTATAATAAAGATATTATTGCCAAAATTCTAAAAATAAAGCCTTAAGTCATGAGGACAGATTAAGAACAAAAATTTCCCGACCAAAGGCAGCATATCTCAAATCAACAGCTCAAAAATGTCCCACTAAATATAGTTATAACTCCACAAGACATCATAACAAGCATTTATATAGAAGTATTATGTTGTAAAACGCTTTGAGTAAGTAATAGAAAAATAAGAATGTTTACTCGAAAACTTTATGATACATATTAAACCTTCATAATAGATGAATTTTTTTTTCTTCTAAATTTTAATAAAACATAATTAGTTAAAAAACATTAAGAATTAATACCTTATACATTATACACATCATTATAGTACATATTGTACGTATATCATTCCACGTAAGCAACCCGCATTTTAATTATGCTATTAACAACTATTTAAAATAGCAATATAGCCTGTCATACCTGTATAATGAAAGAATGAACACCATCTTCAATAATTATAGAAATCTTACCTGAAACAAAAAACAAATGTTAGAATACAATCAAAATTATTAAGAGTATGAGGTCAATGAAAGAATATCAAAGATTAATAACTTTACTTGTATTCAAAATATATTCCGTTAGCTTCAATAAATTTCTTCTAATGCCCAACAAAACTTGTTATCTCATGTTCGAAGATTTTTTTTTTGTTGTCATTGAATAAATAAACTTTAGAATTAGAAATTTAACTCGTTTACATTATGGAATATTTTATTCTTTTAAAAATGCATTAAGCATCATGGTGAATGTGGTAGAACTCCATCTTCAGATCACACAATTTTTTTTAATGTTAACCGACAAACATGTTAAGGTGAGATGTGCGGTAAGTGCGTTATTGGGGTAAGTGCGTACACAGGCTCTCAACAGCATTACATTTGTCCAATAGTATTGCTGAAATTCTAAGTTATTTATTAAAATTAAATTCTCTGTCTATTTATTATATATTAATGTTATAATTTAATTTTAACACTAATATGGACTAAAATGAATCCGTTTGGAGCCCCTGTAAGCAGTTACCCCACCTCACCTAGCTTTACGTAACATGGAATATTGACAATTTATTGGTGATTTCAAGTAAAATAATTCATCCTTAATGTTTCATTAATAAATAATGTTTATTTTGAATAAAATTTAGAGACTTTTTGCTCATTTTCAAATTTAAATCATCTTTTTATTGTCCTGATTAATGAAATTATAATGCATATCCAAAAATTGTTACAAAATATTTCGCCATTTTTCATAAATAATGATATTTAATGTATGTATCTTAATAATAATTTTTGAAAATTTGCGATCAGCCATATACACCATATTCACCTGACTGATTACCAATTTATTTCTGAGAGCACTTGGCGCATTTTTCAAAAACAAAATATTCCAAATTGAAAACGAGTTAAAATTTTCATTTCTTCAGTTTATTGATTCAAAGCCAACAATTTCTTCGAACAATAAATAAAAAATCTTGATATAAGTTGAGAGAAAGGTATTGAAGCCAAAGGAAGTTATTTTGAATAAAAATAATATCATTAAATTTTGTTTTTCTTTCATTTGGTCATACCCTAGAAAGTCATATTTCATATGTTCCGACGAAATGTAAATTTGGTATAAACAACTATAATGTTTAAAAAAAAACGTGCTTAAATTACTGAATTAAGTACAAATGTTACAAACATCAAGAAGTTGAAATGGAAGTACTAAGTTAATAAAGTAAAGAACTTTTAAAGTAAAGAAAAACCAAACTGTTAATTTGAAGTAGCACTTCAAAATGCTCCATCTTATTTAAAATTAAAAGTTGCCTTTATTTTATAAAATGTTGCTATTTCTCAAGTTTGTATTTTTATTAATGTTTTTTCATTATTAATAGACGGAATTTCCTTTTAAGAACTCATTTCTATAAATAAAAAAATCATCAAATGTATCGTGAAGAAAACTTTAACATAATCTAATTTAATTTTTAAATAAAAGTAAAAAAAAAATTGCTGAATATTAGGCTGGCATTATTTATAGCTCTGTATTATCTGGTATTTTCATGGTCAATACTACTTACCTTTTCTGTTTGGAATAAATGTTAATCTTCATGTTTTGATCATTTAATCATGAATCAAATTTTACCATTTATTCATTAAAAAAAAAATGTCAAACACATTTAGAATTCATGGATAATAAAGACACATTTAAACAAAAAAAATATTAAACAATAAATTAAATTTGAAAATAAAAAGCAATTCAGAATATTTGATTGAATTTATTAAACCACAAAACAAATATTTAAAACATATATATGCTTTCAATTACATATTCATACAGAAGCGATATAACGTGGATACGTTTTGGTCGCCTAACAAGCATGTGCAATAATGTTATTACAACATTAAAAACAATTTATTATCTGTAACAAAACAGTCGTTATAAAGTTGCTCTATAATCACAATTTGAAAGAAGTCATTATGTTTGGCTAATAAACTTAAAATAGCTAAACTAGCAATAATTTTTCATTCAGGAACATTTTGAAACTAGAAATTTGACATTGTATCTCTAAGAAATAAAAGTCAATGGAAGCCTTCCTTGTACGCCTATTTAACTATAAATCCGTGGCTAAAAAAAGGAGATAAAAAAACAAAAAAAAAAAACAGTTTCAGGTAAATTACCACTTCCTGCTGGCAAATTTTAACCAAAATCTAGTATGTTATATTTATATATATATATATATATATATATATATATATATATATATATATATATTGATTAAAAAATTTCATATATCGAATTTGACATATTTTACATCATATTTAAATATAATTTTTGATGATTTATGATTATGATTTAAGTAAAGTATCATTTTCGGTTATTCAACGTTAACAAAAATCTAATATGTTATTTATATAAAAATATAAGTCTTATATGCAAAATTTGATAAGTTTTACATTATACTTTTATATAATTTTTGATGAAAATCTATTATGACCTTCAAGTAAAGTACCACTTCCGGTGGTCATGTATTAGCCAAAAAAGAAGGTACATAACTCTTATGTTACAATTATCTGAAAAACAAAATTTTTCAAATTACAAAAGTACGGCTAACCGTTTTTTAGTAATGCGAGATATGAACCTACGTTCGTTCAGATGACAAAATGGATTCAGGGATTGTCAAAATGGATGTTTCCTTTGAGATCTGAAATGGAAAATTTTAGCGATTACAATAATTTGTAATTTACTGCATAGAATTAATTAGTAAAGGAAAAACAAAAATGTTAATATTGTGGCACTCTTCTTGAACTATATGCTGAGGAAGAGTCAATATTAAATTGTTTTAGAGTGATGTGTTATTTCTGAATGGTTAGTATTTTTATAGGCCATTAATGTGAGGCGTGCAAACTCTGGTCTGTATTTGTGTCATCTTATGCTTTTCATTCTGATATTTTGATCCCTCTCATTAAATACTTCATAGATTATATTTGCTGTACATTTATTGAGGTATTTTTTGACTAAACCGTATATCTCTGTGTAACGTTAGTTAGGTATGTAATATCTAAGAAAGTATTGCAATATCAATCATTTGTTTATGTTAAATTGTAGGCTCTGATTTATCATTGTGTCTGAAGTAATACAGGCTTTAGTAATAACATAAAACTAAAGATATTATTTTTTCTTCAACTTGAAATAAATGAATCGGTCAGTATTCTTTACCGAGCACACCCCTATGTATTAATTTCATAACACAGATTCCTTTTCCGACTCTCAGGAGCGATGGGTTTTTACAACGGAGGTGTCAAAAGAAAGGGAGCATCATGGAGAAGTGACGAATCCAAATTTCGATTCTTAAGTTCTTAATTCGTTTTTAAGGGTAGATAATGAGAGATTGGAGCAGATAACAAAGTTCAAATATTTGGGTGCTCATCTCAATGAGTCTGGATACGTAGAAGAAGAGTGCGAATGGGAGCAGCTGTGTGCTGTTCGGCAAGGCTTCCTCAACCGCAGAGAAGTTTCTAAGAGTATAAAAATCGCTGTATATAAATCGACGATCAATCCCATCCTATCATACTCCTCTGAATCCCGGACCTTCACTTCTAAACATAGAAGACAAAAAAAACAATGGAAATGCGCTACCTGCGGAAAGTCGAAGGAGGGACTAGACGAGACAGGATTTACTACACTACCAACTGAGCAAGGCTCAAAATAAAGCCCGTGTAAATAATTCTGGAAAAACAAAAGTTAAGATGGTTCGGCCACCTTCTCAGGATGAGCCAAGATAAAGTTGCCCGAAAGACTTACGAGACTCAAGTGGAAGACAGGAGACCTAAGACCCTGAATATCCTGGGAGGATGGAGTGCGGTAAGCGTTCCAGAGACTGGAATTAGACTGGAGCAGGAGGAGGCAACTGGTGCATGAGTGAACAACCTGGTCCAGGCTCTGCAAAGGACAACCTCACACTGCGTAAGCGGTAAAAGAGGTACTAGATTATGATGATGATGATGATGATGATGAAGTTCTTAATTCAGCTCCAATAAAACTGATTGAAAAATAAAGGCGGAATCAAAACTCCGGCGGGGGTAGGTAGCCGGGTCGAGATAGTATAAGTCGGGTTTTAAAGTTATTAACACGGGCCCTGTGCCACCTTGCGTACAAGACGTTTTCGTGGCAACTTCATAGCCGTGAAAGCAAGTTAACTTTTGAAATGTTTCTAATAAGTATAAAATTATTGTATGAAAACGTGACACTTTTTGTCGTTTTAATCCTGCTTTTAGAAAATGTCTGCAGCAAACGAGACTGAACAATATATTATAGGTTATTATTTTAAAGATTACATTGTATTTTGGAGCACAGCAAGTACTAGTTTATAATGCATAGGTTCACTTATCGACTAAAATATCTCTGTGTCTATATGGAGAAGTGAATTCGTTTTTAAAAACTGCAAACGTTGAACAGACAAAAATGAAGTACAGAAGAGAACAAAAAAAATATTGGTATCGAGGAATACGGCATATGAACCGGCGAAAAAAAAAAAACAAAGACAAGTTGGGGGCAGCGGATCCATAGAGGACACAGACAAAGGTTTGATTGTGTATTGTCCTGAATACACAGGACAGGTGAAACAGTATATCAGCAGTCCCCCGGTTAGCGGCAGAATTTGTGAACTGCTGGGATTAACTGCTGCTATTTGTGTTCTTCGATTTGTGAGTCGGGGTTCATCTAATATGGAATGTCAGAATAGATTTCCAAAGGTTTTTTTTTTTTTTTTTTTTTAAAGAAGTTTAAATCAAAACAAAATTATCCATCATTCACACTGTGGAGAAACATTAATAGGAATTTAAACTCAAAATAAATCTACTCTTTTTCTATCATTTCACAACTAATGAAACAAGTATGAGCTAATGAACACTTTTGTAACATTATGTACAAATACAGTATCCTATATATAATATTATGCTGACTAAAAGGTAAAATAATTATTTATGTAATGTGGAGAATCCATGGATTATAAATAAATATAGGTATGGTTGTTGTATGAATAAAAAAGTGTGATTATTAATGTCGATATGTTAATGCAATATGTTTTTATTTTTATTTTATTATATTGTTAATTTTTTAGAAAGATATCCTGAAGATACGGAAACAACCACGAAATGTGGATAAAGTTGTGGATAAGTGGAAAGTGCATGTAATATAAGAAGAAGAATATTTATGGAATGTAACTATTGCTAGTTGTTGTTAATAAATTTACTATTTAATAACCACTTAAAGATATAGGATGTACGAACATAAACAAAACCTACGTAATTATAAAAATTTATTTAATTATTTTTATTGAATTATAATATACAATTTTTAGTGCAATAAACATATAAAAGATAAATTTTGTCTAGATATAATTTTATGTTTTTTTAATCATAATATTTAATTATGTTTTTAATAAATATTCCGTTATGAATTTATAGAATGTGTTTTCACCAATTTGACTATTTGAACATCCTGGTCAAATAATAAATAATAAAAAAAAAAAAATTAAATCTTCGACATCTAATTCCTCCAACATACTTCAACATAATAATTAGAGTTTTACATATTAATTTATTTGCTGACTATGGTGTTCACATTTTGTGTATATAAATAAAAAAAGGTTTGAAAATGGCTAAAAATCATCGAAATGTCACATTGTTTATTTTTAATAAATTTAATAAAATTTTATTAATAAAGTTGTTTTGGGATTTATAGAGGTCCTTTTTTAATCTATGATGAATTAAACATTATACATAAAAGTTAATAAAACAATATTATAAAAAAAATAAATATTTTCCCTGTGGACTAAGGGTCTCATCCAGGTTGAAAATTGCTAATAATGTGCAAAAATTATTATAAGTAATTGAAATAATAGAATTGCGACGGTAAAAATGGGCATGCTGTGGGCTTAGTAACGAACGATCCTTTATAAGTTAATAAACGGCAAGCCAACTCGTAAACATCTGAGAGGTAGACCGAAACATAGGTGGGAGGATTGCGTTTAGGGCGATCTTCCAGATTTCGATTTGAAAGGTGATCAATGGACGGAGATAGCGATTGATGGTATCGGCATCGAACCTTCGGGTTCGCTAAACCTTTCGTCATTATTATTATTATTATTATGAAAATTGTAACTGACATTTTAATTGGCGTTTCTAAACTAAATTAAGGTCATTTTTACAAGGAAATTAAAAGTTTAGGAAATTTGATATTCTTGGTGATATCGTTATATTTGAATAGTTGATACCGAGAAAAACATTACATTGGAACCAAAAATGATTACAAAAAACGATGCAAATTATTACAAAATGGTTTATTATTAAAAAATAGATAGAATTTGCGAGATTTTTTTTCTTTAAGCTTAGGTTTGATTTTGGAAGGGACGGAGGGAGGGTAGATATTTCTTTTTTGGGCCGATGAAAGAGGTTCATCATTGGAAATAATAAGCCAAAATACTTTTAAAAACATGTATACAAAGTTTAATACGCTAATAATCGTCTGATTTCGAAATTTTTTTGTTTAGTAGGGAATTCAACTGCCATTCAAACTAAAATATACATAATTTACCATGGAATATATACTTTTCGAGTTATGGGCAAATTAATTTTCTTTTCTTCATGACCTTTTTTTAGTTATTTCTCGAGGATGAACCATATACAAATAGTTAAAAAGATTTAAGAAGAGGACTTCAGGTCATAAAGATCGTTGAAGCCGTTTTGGCGCAAGCACGTTTTTCGGTTATAACAGATATTGTACACAGACATCTGAGTCCGAAACCTAACAAAACAAGAAAAGGCTTTAGTATAATAATAAATAATAATAAGACAATAAATAAAAATAATAAGACAAAAATAATTCAGAATTTTTAAATAATTAATTAAAACCTTAAAGTGACACATATTAAATGTTCTCAGAAAAGTGTTTAAGTAATACTGTACAATAAAACTATCTTAAAAGAATTGATTAGATTTATTGTATTTTTGTATTTATTGTATTAGATTGTATTTTCAGAAACTTATATATATGTGTATATAATATATATATATATATATATATATATATATATATATATATATATATATATATATATATATATATATATATATATATATATAAGCCTTAAACATCTAAAATACTATCGATCTGCATAGCAGTTTGTTAAAGATATGATGTATTACAAATCGTATTAAAAACAAGAAACCAGTCACTTAGTAACTAAATATAAAACATCTGAAAAGATGGTTTTAGAACTAAAAAGCCTTTTTTCATCCCTTGCTTTCCCTCTGATGCGGCGTAAGGTTACACCAAATGATGTTTTGTAACAAGTTTATTTTCTGAAACATTATGCCTCTCACACCGCCTTTTGAATATTTCAGTCGAATATGAAATATAGCTCCTCAGAATAGAAACATCTTTCCCAGGAAAAAACAAATTTTGTAATCCATCCCTAAACATATATTTTTTTCTCTTTTTATTTGACGACGTGGATAAATATTTAGATCATGTATCTTATTTTAAATTAAACTTAAATATTAAAAATTGAAACTGAAACATATTTTCTTTAACTAATATTTATTGTTAATCTGGTTGACGGGGATATTTCTAAACTAAAATCACGAATTTTTAGGAAATTTAACCGTAGATTTAACCAACGTCGGTAAAGGAATCTAGCGAACATCTAGTTTGTTAATTATCGACGTAGAAATCAACCCAGTAGTTGATCTGACTCATTTTATATATAATTCTAGTTAAACAAGAATCTGAAATATCAATTAATATTTTGAGCAAATATCAAAACAAGTCTTAGCAGACATATAATTTTATAGATAATGACTGATATTAATAAATATATTTTTCCAGTATTATTCTGAAGTATTTTAGGATAAAAAAGTGTTTTTTACAAAGAGTTTATTTTTTCTATTTTGAAAATATATATATATATATATATATATATATATATATATATATATATATATATATATAATATATTTATTATTATTATTTTAACCATCTAATAGTCAGTCTCAACATAAAGTTTTTATTTGGCTCTTAGCTATTACTTCAAATATTATCGTAGAGGTACTTATTATTAAAATTATGTGAAAAAGTGTTATATTTAAAAAATAATAAATTATTTAAATGAATAAGGTTTATTATAACTATATTTTTTTTAAAACTTAAAAACATTGAATAATATGTGTTACGGTTATAGGGTTTCTTTTTTCCCCTATCACATAAAAAAATAAATAAATAAAGAATAAATAATGGTAATAAATCTCAATACATAAATCGAAATTTCAATTTTTTATCAACAAATAAACTAATAAATACATACCTATATATATATACACATATATATATACATATACACATACCTAATATATATACATATATGTGTGTGTTTGTATATACCATACATTATATGATGGAGATATATATCATTTCTTAACCAATTAAATTTAATTAACTTTAATCAAGTTCATACATTTATTTCAATAACGTGGGGTGGGTACCCATATTAAAAAAGTACCAATAAAATATAATAATATAAAATTAATAATATATCATGAATGTGCTTGATAAAAAAATTGATAAATAAGAAGAATAGAAAGGACTATGAAACATGCAATAAGAAATGGTAATTTATAAAAAAAAAAATGTCTAGAAATTCGAGAGTAGTAAATTGAAAAAAGCTATCATGAAACATTTTCAGGTTGTTAGCTTCTATTCCATCTGTCTAATGGTTTTTCTCATGGAATGACTAACTCATTGAAACTATGAGAATCTATCGCCCACTGATTTTCAACAAAACATCGATTTTCCCCAAGGAGTCTGTAAATGTAGATAAAACAAAGATTAAAAGACAAAACAAAAGCAGCGGAAATAAAGAATAAATACTTCAAAATATCGTTTAAAGGAATGGGTAATTAACTATTCCTTCTGACATCACATGAAGTTGCTTTCACGTTGTTTATTAATGTCAGATAGGCTGATGAAGCTGAGGTCTACGTATCCTAACAATGCATTGAGAGCAGCTCACTAGGCAGAACATGTCACGGGGAGGGGAGGGGGGGGGGAAACATAACAAGTCACCTAGAGACGGTTGACATGTTTGATGTTACTGAGCTCTACTATAGTGTATAGTAACAGTATCGAGTACAATATAGATCTATTTCATGATGTATTGTCCTCAACCTTATAAATATTTACCAATATAGTAATGATAATAATGAATAATGATTTAGCAAACCCGAAGGCAATAAATAACATTAATACATACGTTAAGGTATGTGGGGGCCCCACCATTTAGTGATTATTTTAGTTTGTTTTTATTTTTAATGTTAAATTATACTATAATAATTAAATTTAGTGCTACATTAAAATTGTTTGTTTTTATAATAATAATTATCATTTAATTAAACAATGTTGTAATATTAATTTAGTTGGTATCAATGAATACTGCTAGAACCTACCCAAGTAATGTTATGGTTGTTGTGTTGTGTTAACTGTACAGGTTCTATTTAATAAAAGTTTTGTTTTATTGTAGTGAGTTAAATGTGTGAACTATTTTATTTTAAATTAACCTTAATACCACTACAATTGGTGACCCTTGACTGTACAAGTGATTCCAGTAAGTAATTATGCCAGACGAACATAAAACGAGTGAATCTTTGAAGAACATTGATAAAGTTAGTGTTAAACTACCACCGTTTTGGAAGGACAAACCTGAAATATGGTTTTGTCAGGCCGAAGCCCAATTCGATCTTGGCGGAATCACCAAAGAAGGTACGAAATTTAATTATCTAATTGCTCAATTGGACCTTAAAATAGTTGAAAACATATACGACCTTGTCTCAGCCACGGAAGAAAACAAATATACTGTTGCCAAGGGAAGACTTTTAAGTATCTTTCGAGAAAGTGAGGAACGAAAAATAAAAAAAGTTGTTAGTGAACTAGAAATTGGAGATCAGAAACCAAGTCAGTTACTTCGTAAAATGAAAGGATTAGCAGGTGACGATTTTTCTGATAAAATTTTGATAACATTGTGGCTGGACAAACTCCCAACTGAAATAAAAAGTATTTTGACCATTTCCGATGGGGATTTGGAAAAATTAGCAGATATCGGTGATAAAATATGGGATATCAAACTTTCGCGTGATATTAATGTTGTCAATTCTAGAGGATCTACATTTGACACAACGCTGGAGGAACTGAATAAAAGAATATCTGCACTTGAGTCTAGATTTTCCCGGAGTTTAAGTAGGGGTAAATCATCAGATCGTTCTCGTAGTAGCAGTCAAAATAAACGTTATAATCCAAAAGGAAGGTACTGTTTTGGCCACTTTCGTTATGGAAAGAAATGTTTACCTTCCAAGTGCACACCTGAATGCAAATGGAATTCGGAGAAGGGAAACTCCTCACAGCAGACACAGGACTGACCGACTGTTCTGCTGTAAATATTCCAGGTCATCAGCATCGTTTATTCTTACGAGATAAAAATACAGGTATTCGTTTTCTAGTTGATAGTGGTGCAGATGTCTCCATTATACCAGTTAATGAATTTAAAGCAAATCAAGATACGGGAATTAAATTATTTGCTGCCAACAACACTGAAATCCCGACATTTGGAACCAAAGTTCTTCAAATTGACCTTGGACTCAGACGACAGATGGAGTGGAATTTCTTTTTAGTTAAAACCAATAAAGGTATTTTGGGAGCTGATTTTTTACACAATTTTGGTTTATTGATTGACCTGAAAAACAAAAAATTAATTGATAACGGTACAAAACTCACTGTGACAGGAGAAGTAGTTGCAATTGAGGAGATGGAATCGTTGAGCTCTTTCAAAGCCACTTGCCAATTCTCACAACAGTTAGCTAATTTTCCAGATTTAACCAAACCGTTTTCATTGAAGGTAAATGCCATTCATGAGGTGAGACACCACATTGTCACTAGTGATGGACCGCCGGTTTTTAGCAAGCCTAGAAGGTTGGATCCAGAAAAGTTGCTAGTGGCTAAACAAGAATTTCAGAGTATGCTTAACAATGGAATTATTCGAGCTTCGAGTTCGCAATGGGCAAGCCCTCTACACTTGGTGTCGAAGAAAAATGGCCAATGGCGAGTGTGTGGAGACTATAGAAGATTAAATGACAGAACACTACCCGATAGGTACCCCATTCCGAGGATAGAGGATGTAAGTCATATTCTTCTAAAAAAAAACATTTTTTCGAAGTTAGACCTTTGCCAGGCTTATTATCAAATACCTATTAATGAAGAGGATAAACAAAAAACAGCCCTTATTACACCTTTTGGGTTATTTGAATTTAATGTTATGCCATTCGGACTGCGCAATGCGCCTAGTACGTTCCAACGTTTTATTAATGAGGTTTTGAGAGGACTGGATTTTTGTTTCCCATATTTGGATGATATACTCATTGCTTCTGCAAGTGCTGAAGAACATAGTCATCATTTATCACAAGTCTTTCAACGACTCAACCACTATGGTCTCCGAATTAACATTAGCAAGTCAGAGTTTGGTGTAGAACATATAATTTTTCTTGGTTATCTTATTTCTTCAAATGGTACAAAACCTGATCCCGACAGAGTGAATGCCATTGTTAATCATAACTTACCAGTAACTATAAAACATTTGAGGTCTTACTTAGGAATGCTGAACTTTTATCGCAGGCATCTACATCATGCTGCAGGTAATTTAGCTAATCTTACTAATTTCCTTAAGGGTGCGAAGAAAAATGATACAACTAAGATTGAATGGACACCAGAAACGATTAATGATTTTGAACAGAGCAAACAAGCTTTAAGTAATGCAGCTCTATTAACATATCCAAATCCTGATTGTGAACTATCACTTTTTGTAGATGCATCCGATTTAGCAGCTGGAGCTGCTCTACAACAATTGGAAAACAATTCATGGAAACCTATTGGCTTTTTCTCCAAAAAGTTTTCTGAAACACAGTGCAAATATTCCACTTATGATAGAGAATTAACAGCTATCTACATGTCTATCAAGTATTTTAAATATTTGTTGGAGGGAAGATTATTTGTAATCTACACAGATCATAAACCACTAACTTATGCCTTCAAACAAAAGAACGACAAAGCATCCCCTCGTCAACTGCGACAATTGCAATATATTTCCCAGTTCACAACTACCTTAATTCATGTATCAGGCAAAAACAATACGGTAGCAGATTACATGTCTCGGCTAGAGGAATGCTCTGCAATCGATTATACCCAAATAGCAGAAGCACAAACACATGATGAAGAACTGAAACAGCTTCGTTCTTCTGCAAATACTGGTTTGATTTTCAAATCATACCCACTTCAAAACGGAAGCCAATTATGGTGTGATGTTTCAACGAAGGAAATTAGACCATATATTCCAAAAGATTTCCGTTATAATATTTTCAAACATTATCATAGCATGTCGCATCCTGGAATCAGAGCTACGGTTAAGCTGATATGTACTAAAACAGTTTGGACCAACATGAAAAATAATTTGCGCTCATGGACAAAGGCATGTATTGCCTGCCAAAAAAGCAAAATCTCCAGACATGTGAAGACACCACTACAGGAATACCGGATTGCAGATGAGAGATTTGCCACTGTTCATATAGATCTAATTGGACCCCTGCCACCATGTGAAGAATACACCCATTGTTTAACGTGTATCGACCGCTTTACTGGATGGACTGAAGTTATTCCTTTAAAAGAGACGTCAGCCGAAAATGTTGCACAAAATTTCTATCAACATTGGATCTGTCGGTTTGGAACACCTGCCACCATAATCAGTGATCAAGGCAAACAATTTAAATGTGAATTATTTAAGTCATTAACATCAATCTGTGGAACAAAACTCAACCATACAACTGCTTATCACCCGCAGTCCAATGGGAAGATCGAACGTTTTCACAGAGTATTAAAATCAGCGATCAAAGCACATGGAAAACCCCAGTGGACTCAACTGTTACCAACTATTCTTCTAGGTCTCAGGACCTGCTTGAATGAGGATGCCTCAGCGACAGTAGCAGAAATGGTATATGGAGTGCCTTTGAGACTTCCAGGCGATTTCTTTGAGACACCCAAACCTAGTGCGGATGTGCCGACGTTTGTCAGTATGCTACGCCAACAGATAGACCGTCTGCGCCCGAGACCAGTGACACACAAAAACAGAACTACTACATTTATCCATAAAGACTTGTCAAGCGCCACACACGTCTTTGTTAGAGTGGATCGTGTTAGAGCAAGCTTGGAAAAGCCATACGAAGGCCCGTTTCTTGTCACTCGACGAGCAACCAAATATTACACCTTACAAATTAAGGGTAAAGAAGTAAATGTGTCACTTGATCGTTTAAAACCAGCCCATCTATTAAGTAATGATAGTGATGCACCATGGGAACAACCTATTAACCCAGCTACGGAGGTATCAGAAGATCCTGTACTGCCTGAAGCAGTGTCAAAGAAGACACGTTCGGGAAGATCAGTGCGTTTTCCCTCGCGATTCCGAACGTAACAAAGTTACTGGGGGGAGAGTGATGTGGGGGCCCCACCATTTAGTGATTATTTTAGTTTGTTTTTATTTTTAATGTTAAATTATACTATAATAATTAAATTTAGTGCTACATTAAAATTGTTTGTTTTTATAATAATAATTATCATTTAATTAAACAATGTTGTAATATTAATTTAGTTGGTATCAATGAATACTGCTAGAACCTACCCAAGTAATGTTATGGTTGTTGTGTTGTGTTAACTGTACAGGTTCTATTTAATAAAAGTTTTGTTTTATTGTAGTGAGTTAAATGTGTGAACTATTTTATTTTAAATTAACCTTAATACCACTACAGGTATAATAAAAAACCAAACTTACTATAGCTTACTGAAGCTTGCTATAGATTGTTGAAAGTAACTTGTAAGCTGAAACTAATTTTTTTTACTTTCTTTATCCTCGGATTTTATTTAAAAAAGATTTAGTAATACGCATATATTACAAGATGGGATATTGTTAGTACCAAGTGTAAATATTTGGTAAATAAATACTGAAAGTAAAGAAACAAGTATCTTAGTTTCAACTAATTAGTGCATAAGTTCGCCCTCGGAATGCCATCTAACTGGTGGCGAACTATATTGCATTATAATAACAAAATTTTATTGTATTGAATAAAATAAAACACAATTTTGTTTGAAAAAACTTAGTTAATAATTATATTATAATTTAACGGACATAAATGGAAAATTCCAAACAAGAAGTCAAGTCTCAAAAATAATAAATAAATTGAGACTCTTGTTTGGAATTTTCCATTCATGTCCAAACAATTATTTATGTCCCATTTCAACCTTTTGCTCTTGCATATTACTATTTTGTGGAATAGCCTGTTTTCTTAATAAGGACTCTTCTGTGCATTTTAACTTTCCCTTTCCTCTAGTATTTGTTAGATTTCTTCTTATTTAATTGTTTGATTTATATTCATGATCTATAGCAAATTTTTGGATTTTTAGTATGAGTATTTCCATCTTTTTTTTATGATCAACTGTTAGTAATTTAACTTTTCCCAGCTATTGTCATGTAACCTTCCTTTTCCCTCAGTATGTGTCTGGGTGTCTTGGTGTGGGGTGCAGTCTCTAGTTAGTGACTTTTTTGACTGTGGATGTGCTGCATTTTGTTCTTTATATAGGTTTTTTTATTTTTATTTTTTTTCCTTCATTTTCTTTTTTTTTCTTTCTCTCTTTCTGT
This sequence comes from Rhaphigaster nebulosa, assembly GCA_948150685.1. NCBI lineage: Eukaryota > Metazoa > Arthropoda > Insecta > Hemiptera > Pentatomidae > Rhaphigaster > Rhaphigaster nebulosa. The sequence goes on along the minus strand of OX411312.1, from coordinate 14,512,621 downwards.
CCTGACAATGCCTGAATTGGCGAAATATCGACAGATGATTTATTTTCTGCTATTTTTGGGACTCTTGGCTTCTTGTTTGGAATTTTCCATTTATGCCCTTACAATTATTTATGTCTCATTTTGAGATCTTGCCATTGCATATTATTATAATTTAACAATAATTACTTTAGTAAAGTGTTCATAGTAACAATAGAACAGATTTATTATTTACAATAAAACTTATTCAAACACCTTTCTTGCCTTCTATTCTGTGAAAGTATGAATAATGGAGTTAAAATTCAATCAAATTGTTCACCTAAACTCAATAGAAAAAACGTTCTTTTCTGTTTAAACTATATAGTGTAGTTGGAGTAAGTGCGTTATTGGAGCAAGTGTGTACAAAGGCTCTAAACGTTATAATATTAGTCCGATAGTGTATTTAAAAATGCTCAGAAAATATTTTTTATTCATCTTATGTTAAGCTTATAATTTCATTTTGACACTATTGGACTAATATTATACCGATTCATGACACTGAATAAATTACATTATATTTATACCTTATATTCTACTAGTGACCTATCTTATATCTAACTACTACCTGATCTCTCTCCAATCAAATAATGTAATATATAATCTTAATCTTTTATTTATATCATTATCTAAATATTATACCATTGCCCAAATTCTTATTTATTTTAATAGTTCAGTGCACATATATTTTATTCATACATTCAGTGTAGTGGATACCGAAACCTCCCATATCAGTTTTAAAATTTACTGCTTTATTAATATTTTTTGTAATATATATTGCTTCAATATATTTTCGTAGTTATTATTTTCGACTTTGTCAATTATTATTGTATTATCAAAATAAAAATGAGGGTTATATTTTATCGAATGGTTTGCAAGTGCCTAATGTATTAATGTTTTTTTTTTAATTCATTTTTAGTCTGATTTCTAATTTTTGGGATGACTCTCTTATATAGTATTTGTCTATATAATCATTACATTTTGTCTATATATATATATATATATATATATATATATATATATATATATATATATATATATATATATACATGATGTAAACGACTTGCTAAAGAAAAACGAATTTGATAATGGAAAAATAGTCCGAAACGTCAATATGTGAATAAAGACGTATAGAAGTTTGAAGGCATATTATTAATCTTCCTAGCTTGCTGCATTTTTAAAATAATTTATAAGACACGTTAGTTACGCAATTAAAAATACTTCAAAAAAGATAATGGGTGCAGAATGTCGCCAAGGTAACGGCTGCAAGGTTTCCAGACAACCTTGGATCTTTACTGTTTTCTAAAGACCTTGCATCAATCAATGAACGCAGTAAAAAAAAACCCATGAATGACCATAGCTTATAATAATTTTAAAAATTAATTTCCTTATAATGTTCAGAACAAATTAAGAATCTAGATTGACTGTACAGTCACCATCACGTTTAAGTAACGAATGTGAAAATTGAATTTTTCGAATTCCTTAATTCTATTAATTTATCAGGAGCATATTTGCAAAATATAATCTTATAAACACAAATCTATGGCTCAGAGAAGAAATAAGGCCAAGTGATAAATAAAATTATTCACAATTGAGAAGTTGAAAGTAAAATATAAAGTTCTTTTTTGGTCCCGAGAAATTGAGCTAATTCACATTAGCTTGTATAATTTTTTTTTTTTGTTGAAATTATATAATTACTATGCTTATGTAATTTATAAGTTATTATATAATTTGAACTTATAGTTTGTTTGTATGTTTATAATAGATTCATTATTCGTAGATAAACTCCCTCTATATTAACTATTAAAAAGTAATTGTGGGAAAAATAAATAATTATTATTATTTATAAAAATTTATTTCGAATAACGAATGACAAATTTATTTGAAATCAAGTTTTTATGAAAATAATAAATATATAAGATTTCATTACTATTTCGTGGGGTGAGTTCTACAACTAGATAACTAAGACTCAATTAAAGATTGTATCGAAAAATTAATAGAATGTTTGAGCATTTCCTAATTTTCATTAAAGGTTGTACCGAGTACTATTTGAATATCATATAGTAATATTTGAATATCATCAAAAGGTAACAAATATACTAAAATTGTAGGAATTAACAATGAAGCAATTAAAGCAGGGAGGTCAAAAATCCAATGAGTCCACAGACATGGACTTACATCAACCATCTTGTTCAAATTAAAATTAAATATTTTGTAAGCTTAAAGTGCACTATCTTATTTCATAATCAGTATTTTGTATTATAATGTTCTGTTTTATTCTACAAAAGCTGTAGAAATATAAAATTTGTGTTAAAGCCATTTTTGTTTCCTTGTAAGCAGTTGAGGAAATATTGTAATTGCGAAAATTTTCGGTTTCCAGATTCCAACGGAAATATCCAGTTTGACCATCCGTGAATCAATTTTGACTAGTTTCGTCGTGACGTCTGTAAGTCTGTTTGTTCGTACCTCGCATAACTCAAAAACGGTTAGCTTTAGGAAGTTGAAATTCTGTATTTGGAATTGTTGTAACATCTAGTTGTGTACCTTCCTTTTTTGTAACTACAGGATCTTTAGGATACTTTACTAGAAGGTCATAATAAATCTTCATAAAAAATTACATTAAAATATAATGCAAAACTTCTTAAACTTGGAGTTATATATTAATATATGTAGCATAATAGATGTTGGTTAAAACTGGCAAACCGGAAGCGGTACTTTACATGAAAGTCATAATAGACATTCATTAAAAATTCTCAAATTTGGTATATAAGTATATTATGTAAAAACAAAAAAATAACATACTACATGTTTGTTAAAATTGGAAAACGGTACTTTACTTGAAGTTCATAATAGACGTTCATCAAAAATTATATTATATGCAAAAATTCTCAATTTTGCTTTTTTGTCAATACGAATAACATATTAGATTTTGGTCAAAATTGGTCAACCGGAAGTGGTACTTAACCGAAAGATATTTGCAGTTTTTTTCTTTTTTTTATTTTATTTTGTTGAAAAAGTGTCGTTTTTAATTTTAGAAATAAATACTTCAAATTATAGTTTTAGCTCCAAATAGAATTTGTTGAAAAAAAAAAATTAATTTAATGGAATTCTTTTTAAATTTAGTATTCGAGGCTTTTATATCATAGGGAATAATATTCAGTTGCCTGAAGTGGCACTTTACTTCCAATTCCAAACTGCTTATTAATACTGAATTCGTGCTGGTCACATCAGATTTTTAAATGGTTCTCTATCAATTTTAGAAATAAAAGCGTCAAATAAAAGTTTTATACAATAAAATTCTGAGACAAACACATCCATAAATACGACATAAGAAACCGTCACGCCAATAGATGTCACGACGCCAAGTGTCGTTTTTGAGATAGATAGATAGAAGAAGAACTTTATTCTGGGACTAGGTCCTTTAAAAATAACAGAATAGAGCAAATAAAACAGAAACAACATCTAGCCATAAGATTACAAAATAAAGATCAATTAATGTTTACAATATTTTCAATAAAATAATAAACAAACAATATAAACTCTTGTCTTGAAAAGAATAATTAATGTGAACAAAAAAACAAAGAGAAAATGAAAAATACAAAAATAGTGGGCTGATTAGCAAAGTAAAAGCTAGCGCATTAAAAACTATTATTCACTCTGATCTAGATGTTAGTCTAAAATTTAAATTTCGTAATCACAAAGCATCATTTTGGAAAGAAAGAAGGTGTCGGAAAAGGAGGGATTTGAATGAGGTTAGGGAAAAAGCATGGCGGATATTAGAAGGAAAGGAATTCTAGAGGATAGAGGAGCGGGCGAGAAAGGAACATTCGAATGTTTTGATTCTATGGGAAGGTGTTACTGCTATCTTCGGAATCTAGGAACCAAATAGTGAAAGTGTGAAAACACTTTTGGAGCCATCGATTTATAGTTTAATAGCTGTACACGTGATGCCCACAGATTTGTTTGTTTACAAGATGAATATCAGGGTAAACGTTAATTTCCTGTAGTCCGAAATATTTTGTAATACGGTATAGCTGAAGTCCCGAACGTGCTGCATCAGCGTAAGTTCAATGTATGAGGAAAAATGAGCTATTGGTTGAACATACCTCTTTTCCCGGTCCCGCATGGGTGAAATGCAAGAATGCACACGCAGTTATCATTTTCTACTATTCTGGCGGCCAATACAAAATACGTGAAAGCCAAAGAGCTCTTACTACAAGAACGAACAGTATTTTTTTTTTAGGAATAATTTATTGATGAGAGACTGAATTTTGAATCAGAACAAGGCTCAATGTAGGGCCCAAGAGCAATTAATTGCTAACTCAAGTGCATTATTAGCCAATTTAACTATGTAGTGCTAAAAATTTATTTATAAAAAAATATTACAATAACTGTTACATTCTTTTATACATCTATCTACTTGCCTATAAATTACGCCTAAAATATTGATTTAATGGCTACAAGAACAGGTCCTCATATTCTAAAAGAGTCATTCCCAAATTGGTCTATATCGATGTCAGGGAATCGAATCTGACCTACAAGTGGTCTATGTCAGTGGAAAAAAAAATTGCGGGTTTTTTGAGACATCAATGGGATTACACGAGAGTTGATCTAATTTATATGCTGACGTTTTAGCCTACATTCAACAATTAAGCCCTTTACACTGACTTTGAAACTAGTTTGAAAATGTATCGGCAAAGGAAATATTGTAATACACAGTGGATTATCAATATCCACGTTGAAATTGAAGAAATGGGTGTCATGTTACACGAAGAACTGATAGGAACAATCACAAATGAAGAACTTTAGAAGCAGTTTAGAAAGGGATATCAGCAACACAGGCTTCAGAGAGACATGCCTGTTACATATACTGCATTATGGACGATAGCGAGGAAGTTTTTGATAGCTTTTACATCTCCAAGCCTTGTGGAAAGGGATATCAGCACAGTTTCCATTCTTCTTACAAAAAATAGATACAGATTGATAATCACTCGTATGCGAGATTTAAAGTTAATCCCGGATAAATTAAAGCCAAATATTAAAATTTTGCAATCAAAACCATTTGATCATCCCGTTCATTAAAAGAATCACTTATTTTGTATATTTATTTTATGTAAAAATGTTACGATATTTTGCATTTTATTTTGTTTTTATTTAATTTAAGATATAATATATAACTATAAACTTCACACTACAGTTAACTACATAAAAGTGAGTCAGCTTTAAAAATACACTTAAATTTGATAAATTTGAAAAATTAATATTACGAAAAGGAGTGGGGTCTGTTTGTAACAAAAGAAATTGATACGTTAGTTTCTGGAAAAAAGTTTGGGAACCTAGAGAAAATACTAGCGGATAAGCAAAAGAGGAAAATACAGGATATTAGAGGCAAGTAGTTACTCTTAATCCAACTATAAAATATACAATAACAAACAAAAAAACAAGACACTTGTGAGCCGAAGAATTGTGAATCAGGCCTCTGGGTACTCGTCATTAGCTGTAAAACAATAACAAGGCGAATCTTCGCGAGAAAGTAAACGAGGAATGTGTTAGTTACAAAGACAGATTATGAAATGAAAAATAATCTTTATTCTGGGACCAAGTATCCCTTGCTACAAAAACAATGATCATAAATGTGTCCTTATGGCCTAGCTCAGTGGTTCTTAATCCGGAGGGGGCGTGATAAAACTGAAGTGAGGGGCGCGAGTATATCGAGAAAAATATATCGACAAAATATAAAATTTTTATTTATTTTACTGAAAACATTCTGACATAATAAAAAATTATATACACTTTACACTTATATAATACACTTATAAATAGGTATTCCACAATGTATTCAATAATTAACTTATCAAAATTAAATTAAAACAAGATTAATACTTATTAGTGACTCTCTTGGTTCTATTCTGAAGAGTTTTTCAAATAAAGGTTTAATATTACAAATTGCTACTCCTAGCTCTATTTCTATATTTAACTGAGATCTATATTTTGTCTTTAAAGAGATGTTATGCTTATTGGCTTTTGTCAGAGTCCAAGCTTCTCAGCCATATAGCAGAAAAGGACGAATCTGAGTTCTACACATATGGAGTTTAGTCTGTCTAGAGAGAATTTTGCTGATGAACTGTTTTCTAAGCCCAAAGTAACATCGGTTGGCAGAGACGATTCTCCTCTTCATATCAGCTCTCCCGTCATTATCTTCACCTAGGAGCTCAGGCACACAAAATCTTAGATCTTTTCAAAGCTGTACTCTCCAAAGGCTATACTCTCATTCGGACCAGGCACTTCCCCTGTCACAAGATACTTTGTTTTCGCCTGGTTTACTTCAAGCCCGAGTTTCCTGACCGGTCCCTGAAAAAGCCTCCTTAACTTCTTGAAAGGAGGGTCCTGCGATGTCTATATCATCGGCGTAGGCTAAGATTTGAACCATCCGATTAAAAATGGTGCCTCCGACCTGAATACCGGAGTACCTTTTACTTGATATAATAATCAGAGATATGGGTACGTCCGGGAAGCCTAAAGACAAATCTTATAAAACGATCTGTAAGACCCTTGAATTTCACTTTCAGATCATTGGCAAGACTCCCATACAGCAACCAACCATATTAAAAATGGAGGAAAATTTGAGAGGAGACAAGTAGCTGAATGGGGTTTTTAAAGGCAATGGTTCGCGGTATCTAAGGAACTGTAAAAGGATAATAATGGATTTTCGGGATACTTCAGATACGTGATCACGCCAGGATAGGTGATGATCGAAATTGATTCCGAGATTATATTGCGTCTATTCACTCGGTGTCCCTCCAAAGATTCTGCACAAGGTTTAAAAATGCGTTTCTTAAACTTATTTCATTTTATTAAAAGTTAAATATTTCAATTAATAATATAATCGATGGTTTTAGTACACACTAAGCTAGTTATATACATAAATTTCTGCTGCTATTTTGATTGACCTATAGCCGTGAAGCTGCAGAGACGAAACAGTGAACAGAAATGGCTATTTTTGGCATCAGACGGGCTGTGACCCAACCTGAACTGTTAGCCTAACCCTTCGATCCAAGTCCTTTTATCAGCTTAACCGAAAGTTCAAGACTTCGTACTTGGATGGAACTTCAAAGTCATCCCTTTCAGTGTAAATATAAACCATAAAAATATTTTTTATTGAGTTCGAAACTGGCTGTTAATTATCCGCCTTTAACTTTTATATTATTTAAGAAAGATATTAGAAGATTCAAAGCCTAAAATATCAGTTAATAACAGTTTACCGATTCACGAAATCGCATTAACACTGTGTAGAGATTACACATCCCACTTTAACATCCTAATAAAGACTAACCAGAGACAGTACTTAATTTGTAAAATGTTTAACATACATCTACATATCTATTATACCTATGTCACACATGTCACATATATATCATTTATCGATGGTCGATCTCACAGATGTAAGAGCAAATTTTATAGTTACAAGTAAAAAAAGATTTTATGATTTGAGTGCATCCTGTAATTCCATATTTATTAATTATCTTTTTTTTCTTTCTTTTTTTAAATTTGGTTACTTTTTAATGTTAATTATAACACTGGTTTCAAACAGATATGTAATGTAGATTAGTCAGTTTCCAACTATAAGTTCAGTAATGACATATTTCTACTTACGCCATATTTGAAGGTGATCGTCAACACACACACACACACGCATATATATATATATATATATATATATATATATATATATATATATATATATAGTAGATGATGGTTAGAGGTGCGATAACAAAACACTCAGGAAATTTTTTATGGTTTTAATGTGTGCCGATGGTATACTTTGTAAGCTTTCTTCAGGACGATAGAAAACAAGATAAGAGCCGTATAAGAACAGGGGGTTAACAAAAAATAAATATAGTTGAAAGAAATAAAGAAAGTTATTACTAGAGTGAAAGAATGAAAGTAATTAGAAAAGCTGGGGTTTATATATCGCATAACTATATACAAAGCAAAAAAAGAAATATTACTTGCATATATTACTATGTTTCTAGTGTCCTCATTTATAACGCGGAGGAGGGGGGAGGGGGAGAGGCAAGAGACCCAGTAACAGAAACTATCAAATCTAATATATTTCTAACTATTGCAGCTGGGAACCGATCTATGGAAATATATTATTTATTTAATTTAATTAGACTAGATACCACAACCCCCCTCCTCCTACGGTTTACTGAATTTAATTATGATATATACCTACCATTGGATAACTATTCAAAAGTTGTCATGTTTGCCAATCACTATACTAGATGGCATTTGCCATACAATTGAATATATGAAGTCAGATTACATATCTCAAAGTGAAACTATTTTATTAAAAGCCTTTAAAGTACCGATGATAATATTTAATGGACAACTCTGACGTGGCATTTGGAAAATTTTAATATGTAATTCGGTTGCCAACAAAATTTACATAAAAAATATAAAATAAATATTATGGATTGAGACTTGCCAATGCGAATTTTACAAAAATCTGATTAAAACTAAAACAAGGATTTGGTTCCATTGATCACGTTTATACGAATATGAACATATATTTCTTTTCACATTTCATACACATTGATTTTATTTTTACTATGTAAAAATAAGAGTTCTTTCTTTTTTGTATTAAGTTTTTCATATACAAGCTCGTTTTTACAAAACTATGAAGTAGTATATTAAATAATAGACATGGAGAGGGCACTATGTAATTTTAAAGGTAATATGAAATTTCAATATGTAACGAAATATAATGTTAATTAATGTTGTGAAAATTATTAGTTGTAATTGGCTTATGCCATGTAGTAGAAAATAAGAATCCTGAAGACGAAGAAGTACTTCGAAACGTCGATGAAAGTATTATAAAAATGTTTTTTAATGATAAAAATTTTTTTTTTTCTTATATGATGATTTCTATTTTCCTATCCATTTTATCTTTAGTATAGAATATATTGTACAACCATCATTCATTTGTTCTTATATATATTTGTTTATAACTATGTATATATTTAATGTTTTTTATTTATAATCTAATAGATCTTTTGGCGTGATATAATATTTATTATTTCACACACCTTAGTATAAATCAACTATAAATTATTATTAATATGCTTTTATATGTATATTTATAACAAATAAATTAAAAATAAACTTCTGTTATATGTAGTTGGCTACAGTTGATACCAATAAAAGAATACTGCCCTGAGCTCATTATAAATAAGGTCAGACCAGAGGATGAAAATGGAAGAGTAAAGAAAAGAAACAGATGACGGGAGCTGTTTGCTTGGTGAGATTCGTGCCACTGTTTGCAGGTCGCGTAGAGGTCTTTGTTGGAATTCAGCGCTCTTCGAGTGTCTCCTTCGTTATCTTCCATCCCCATTAGTCTTGATTGCAGTATCCCAGTTTATTTTAAAAATCTTTTCCTCTTTTTCTAGGTTATTGGATGTCATTTTTTAGTATTTGTATTAGTATTGAAGAGTACCACAGTAGGGATATTTTCGTTTTTTTTTTTTTTTTTTTTTTGGCTTGGAGCGCTTCTACTGACTTATATTTCTTTGAGAAAAATTCCAGATTTTCAGTTTAAATATTTTCCGTAATAAAAAAATATTTTTAGTTTAGCTATTATAAACTTATAAGTCAAGCATAATGATTTTCTAAGAACCGGGATTAGAGAGTAACTTTATAAAGACTCTTTATAAAGTTAATAATAAATTATGTTTAATGTTGTAATAATATTATTCTTATGCTAGTTAGATAACCAAAATGTATTAATTTTGCTTCTGTATGAATAGGCAATTGAAAACATCATTATTCTTTTACCGACTACAGACCCACAGATGGGCAAGATATTTGAGAAAATTATCTCAAAACCTATGGTTCGGAATTAGCTTTAACCCTACCCGAGCAGACCGGCTTCCAAGCTGGCTTCTGTCCGCGAAACTATCTGGCGAAACTTGAAGTGGAAATACGCCAAAATACGGACAAAAAAGAAGTGGCCGCAATGATTTTGATAGACTGCACGGAGACGTTCGACTCAGTGTCCCATGAGCTTCTTTGTAAGACACTGCAGGACGAAGAATTCCCAGAGCAGCTCTATATACTACTGTGGCCATTTATGGTATACCGTCCAATCTAGATACGTGTCGGCGAAGGCGGTATCCGGAGACGTCGAACTCACCTGCGGTGACCCTCATGGATTTATGCTATTCCCAATACTTTTCTCAATGCACACGGCTGTAGCGGCATACGCCGATGATATAACGATTTACAGTAGCTCCTAAAACGCAACTAGAGTTCTACTGTAGGCAGAGGAGGCATGTATGGAGATCACAAAGAAATTGGAAGAACTAAATATTAGAGTAAATCTCAAGAAAACCGACTGTATTATTTCCTCTTTCCAGAAGAACAATCGCCCTCTTCATATAGGGTACCTGGAAGAATAAATAGGCCGGCAACAGCATAGTGTAATCAGGTGTAACTCTCGACAGGCTTGGTGAAAACCACGTCTTACAGACTAAACCACCAGTTGACATCACCATATCTATCTAACTATCTATCTACCTTCGCCTCAAATTATTAATTTAAAAAAACGTATTAAGACCGTCCCTTCTTCAAGGAGTGCCGCTGTTAGCTAATATATGGGCAACAACGGCAACAAAACTCCAGCAATTTCAGAACATCTGAGGCGAATTGTGGGATACACCAAGTTACAGAGGACAAAAAATGGCTTACTAAGACCCTCAAAATACCGACAATAAATGACTTAACTGCAGTTAACTGATAGTAACTAACCCATTATTCAGGACTCTGAACCCAACAGGACGGCCAAACACATAAACAGCCTTAGATCAGACTGAGAACAACTAACTGGCTGGATTGACACTAGAAAAGTTGTGAGCCACATCACTAGAAAGGTGTACCCATTTAAATACCCACGACTCCCAAATATTCCTCTCCTCGGATGCCTCTTAAAAAGCATCATATCCAGCAAAACAGATCCAAACCACTCTAACAACCCCAGAATGGCATACCACATAATAATATTATTTTGTACTTCAGTAGATCCAATAAAATATTTTGAGCTAATTTTATTTCATAATTCAATTTATTGCTACATAAAAAAAAAATCTCAAAAATTATCCATAAACACTAAAAGAGCTCACAGTTTTCTGTTCTTTTTTTTAATGAAAAACTGTCAGAATTTGATTCAAGAAAAAAGATAAGTAGTAATGACTATGAAAATGTCTAACTTGAAGCTTCATCACTGAGTTAAGGGACAGCGATAAACAAAATAGGCAAAGTTCAAACACATTTCTTGAAAATTCCATTTTTTCGTGCTATGGCACTCTTCTTCCAAACGAATGACATATTGCAAGTCCAGTTAATGAATTTTATATTATCATTATCATGATTTTCTTAGCATGATCATACATTCTTATCATGAGTAGGAAAAACCTAAAACCTAAAACACGTATAAAAGGATCGGTCGATTTTAATAAAATCATAAATAACATACCTCATATAAGCCTACTAACGAATCCTTCTAACGAGGGATGGATCAGCTCGTATGCATAGTGGAAATTCATGAGTTGGTGAATTGATTAGCTGTTAGTAATGACTAATCTTATCTGTAAACATGTTCCTAGTAGCCATACTAACGATTTCAGAGGGGTTAATCAGCACCTCTTGACATGAGAGAGGATATCTGCAGTTTCGGACTGCTAAGATAAACTGAGGTAATAAAGTATATTGTCACATCCGATAAAGTACAGTAAGAAGTATAAAAGTTTTATAGATTCCTAATTTCAGGATTTTGAATAGCTGACTGAACTGATTAACCTTACAGCAGGCGCCATGGAGTATAAAGTGCGCCACTTGGGGATTTTTCATTTAAAAAATATTGTTGTTGAACTGTAACATTCATCCCCTCTCTTTCTCTTCGATATTCAACCTATCCTATCCACGTGCTTTCTGAGAATTGATAATTTTTCAGTTATTCGTATTATTATTATTCCCTGAAAATGACAAAAAAACAGTGTTCCTTTTTTCTTTTTTGTAATTCTTCAGTTTGTTTTGCTTATGCGTGTGTTAAGTATTTTATTTCACTTCAAGAGAATAATATTATTTCTACGATATTCATTAGTTGAAGAAAAAGGACCAATATAAGTAAATTATTTCTTATTTTCATCAGTAAAAATATTTAAAACTTTCAACCAGTGGCGGTCGTAGATAAAATTTGTGGGGGTGCTGCTCCAGAAAAATTTTAGCCTTTGTTTTAAAATTTTACTAAAGGAAACAAAGGTATATACAAAGAAAATTTAATCAGAAACTATTTAAAATCCTAAAAGAACAAAATCAAACAATGTTTACTTAGCATAACATCCATTCTTACAGGCAGGTAAAGCTTGATCAATTTACTTAAAAATTAAATCCATTCTTCTTGTTTTAATTTGCACGAAAAGATGGGAATATAAAGCCATGGTTAAAGTTTTCTATTAAATACCTAACAACCTAAAAAACAAAAAAAAAAGAATCAAAAATAATAGCTAGAAGTAGGATAATAATCTAATCTACAATTTATGGCGTACAACATTATGGTGCACGGTTTTTAAGCACACACGCGCGGTGTAAAAAAAAAAAAAAAAAAGTAAAAAATACACGCACTGTGAGATCGACAGTGCTCCCGCAGCATGCAGCTTCCTATTTGCGCTTGCGAACCTCAACCTAATTCCTCGTCAATGGAACTGTACAAAGATATTTGTATCTTTTTCATAAACTGTGATAAGGCTACTGACACAAATCTTAAAGATTATATAAGAAAGAATTAAAGAAAAAAAGGACTAATCATATTGAATGCTATTGATAATATCAGTGGAAATGTGAGTGATGCAGTTGCACAGTTCCTATAAGCGAGCCTCCACTACTTTCAACTATTTTTTTTTCATTTTTCCAGTAGGTATATTTTGAATTTAACCTTCAAATAATACTAGACCTATCATTTGTTCCTTTTATTGAAAATTTTGATTCTAATGTGATATATAGTTGTTCATTAATTATGTTTAGATTTTATAACATTAGCAGTCAACTAATGGCAACTTACTGCTTTAGTTGGAACGAACTCGTAATATAAGCGGGAAACCATTCTTCATCATTGCTCATCATTTTTATTTTCATACCCTTCATAGCTAAGTAATAAGATAATTTTGTTTGATATTAAGGAAAAGAGATTAAAATTAGGGTGGCGTACTTAGTGCGCCACGCACTCTCAATGACGTGTATGTGGGCGCGCCTACTGGAAGGCGAAATTTTGCGACAGAAAAATAACAAGTATTCGCACCTTCGTTGGTCGTACTTTTATTCTTTTTGAATCTAATTTCTTTTAGATACAGTAGAATACTTTAAAATTCTCTTTGTATCTAAATATATTCCATATTATATCTTCATTGCCGAAATCTTTGCCCTTTCTAACACTAACAATATAATACGGAAATAATTATAACTGCTGGGCGAAATATTTATTCACTGATTGCCTAGGGCATAGAAGTTATAATATCGTAAAAGGGAAAGAGGCCTACAAGTTAAAGTAATTTCTAAACGGTTAACACTAACAATTATATCGGCCTCTAATTAAGTATTTTTTATGATTAGCATAACATAAACGGGAGTATAACATAGGCGGAAGAGGGGGAAGGAAGAGAAGAGGGTAGGTTTGGCAACGTGGGATCCAGACTGAGCTGTGTCTAGCCGCCCTCCTGATCAATACTCCACCACGCACCGCACCCTACAGCTTCCAATCTTCATCTCCCTTCTTCTGGGGGAGGTCCTGGGTTATCGCTGTCTTAGTCCGTCTGGGCGGACTTCCAGAAGTAGAGGATAAACAAGGGAAAACTGAGAGAAAATCCTTAGGCTTAGAGTAAGCAGTAATAGCTTTATAAAAGGCTAACTACTACCCTTAATTTACGCTTCGTTTGAGGGAAGTTTTTAACTGTATAATATTTGAAATAAAAATTAAATCTTGATTTTTCTAACCTAGTGAAAAAAACTTTTTATTTTATTTATAATATTTTTTAAGTTTTTTTGTTAAGATTCAGAATCTCGCGTGGGTGGACCAGATATTTCCAATTTAAATAATTTTTATTTTACTCCTATATACTATATTAGCAACTTTGTTGCATGGCATCAAGCAAATAGATTTTGTTGTTTTATTTATTTATTTTTATACAATAATTATCAACAGACAAAGCTCAATTATAGGTAGTATAAAAAATATATTTCTCAATAAACAATATCGAACATCAGAAATTACTTAAATTTAACAAAAAAGAAGAATAAATATTTTAAAAAATAATAATAATATTAATATTAATAAAATAAATAAAGAAAAGTAACTAAGTTTATAGTGGTAATTATACTAATAAGTAGTAATAAATTAAAAAGTGAACATACTTTAACAAGTGAATAATATTTATCTATTATAAAAATCTCAATTTAAAATAATCTCACATTAGAAAAAATAAAAAAAAACCTAACATCGATTTTGTATAATAATCATACTTATGGGATAATAAAAAAGACTAGAAAACTAATAACAAATTTGAGAAAACTAAAAACAGATATATTTTTATGTAAAAACAGATTATATATATATATATTAGCAGATTGAAAAAACAAAAATTATCTAAACCGATATAAGAGAAAAGGAATACAAAAAAAATATAGATACAATTAATCATTGGCAAACAAAAAGAAAAAAAAATTAAAATAGAAGTACATGATTGTAATAATAATACAAAATTTTGTTGTTTGCTTTTTTAGTCCAACATGATAATGTGTCATAATTCTGAATATTGTATTACTGGTGAATCAAGACATCTCTAGACCATTGTCTATATAACCTTTTTAACCGTTCAAAGTGAATTGGGGTGATTATGAATTGAAGAGTAAAATGAGGTGTATTTGCCGTGATTGTAAAATTTTACTGTTTGATTATTCATGTCGATGTTCATGGTGTGATTCGATATAAACCAAGGTGCATTTACAATTATTAGATGAATTTTGGATTGTGTTGTTCGTATGTTGTTTATATGGGCGAGTTTTGCTTAACCTCAATGTTCTGCTCCATATGCCCAAATAGGTCTTAGATCAGTCGTTTGTTTCATAAGTTTATTGATGATCTGTAGTCCAGAAGATGTGATAGTTGTTTGTATCTTCTTGTCAGTTTGTTTTTTTTTTTAATCATGTATGTGAATTTCGTTTGAATCTTTTGCCCAAGTATAGTCCGAAATATTGGACATAGTTTTTCGGATGTACAGAGTCGATTCTTACCGCTGGACATGAAGTTTAAGTTGCAGCGGGAAATTTGAACTTTTTGAATGTATGCAGCTTTGGCAGAAATACTGTTCTTAGCTTTGGATCAGAACTGGTTTAAGTAAAGATATATAAATACATTATTTTGAAAGGGATGTTGTCCAAATATTTTAGATTTGACTTACCTTACATTTTCTTATCAAACAATTAACTAAATAACAATTTCTTGTCGAAATCTTATCAAATAATTTACTGGAGCCAGGGTTGGAAATTTAAACGTTTAAATAAATACTTATAATTAAATACATGCATTTAACTAGTTAATTTCTTAAATACACTTGTTTAATCAAGAGTATTTAAGTACATATAATTATATTGTGAATTTAGTATCTAACAAATACTGGAATTTAGAAGAAAATAGGTAACAAATAATTTTTTTAAACACTTAAAGCAATGGGAAAAACTACTGTAATGCATCAGTTTTCACTATGTACGATTTATTGTACATTTCATTTCATTGTTCATGTAGTTCGTGGTTTGCTTTGTAAATCTCAAGGATAATTTTTTTTTATAAATTATTTTCTATTATGATATTTACAATTTGATTGTTAAGAAATTCAAATATGGTCTTTATGTTGTTAATTTGGTATAAATGTTTTTTTTATATATTGATTCTCTTTCTTTCTTTATTTTTTTTTCGCTTATTTTTTTTTATATCATATTACAATTTAAATTTATGTATATACATTTTTTACTCACTATGAGATGTAAATAATTAATTTATAGGCTTAGTGTTACCATTCATTTGCGAAAAACAGGTAACTATTCTTGTCATATTTAAAATAATATAATTAATTACGAGATATTATACAATTTTCAGGAACACACACTTTTCATTTTTTTTATTTTTTTTTTATTCATTATTGAATCATAAAGAATTGGATTTACAACTTCAGATGATATTGTGATATATCGTATGAGAAATGACACCCTAAAATCAGCCCCCTGATGGTCCATAATACCGCTGTTGGCACATTGAGATGTAGAGCGTTGGCTAAAGAGCGAGCTGGATGGGGGGAGGGAGGAGAAAGGGTTAAAGGGGGGGTTAGGAGGGCTCTAGGGGGCTTTGTTATTTGTCAAGGTCCTAGGTCTTTGTCCTTAGCCAATCGAGTGCTAACTGTGTCGCTTCTTAAATGGATCTTGCCATGTGCCTCTCGGACTTTACACAACTCTATATTTTCTATCTTGCAGAATATCCTTTGCAGACTATTTGTTATATTAATGTAATAATGGTATTATATTTTATTAAGGAATCATGAATAATGTAGACACTGTATGACATTATATAATGAATAAGCTTTTTAAAAAATCAAAAATTAAGGAAATATTAATTTACATACAAAACCCTTCACACCAAAACTTTATTCAACTTTAAACTGTTTATTAATATCATCACTGAGGCATAACCTAAAATGTGACATTGAGGAATAAAAAAGTCTGTGCGTTTATTTTTGTTTTTCTATTTTAACATTTCTAGTTTACTTACCTTTCCATAGTATACTTTCCCTTCCATAGTAATCTGCATACTACCGGTTTATTTAAATATTTACAAGAACTAAGCCATTGGCATATATACATATATACACTCCCCTCCCCTTCACATGCTTTTTCCCACCCTAAGAAAAAATCGGAGTAGGTAAAAAGTTTAATAACTTTAAAACGAGTTATCGCAGATCAAAAGTTCCGACACTATTTGAAAAATCATGTAAAAATATTCAAAAAATGATATTATAGATATAAAAAATTTCAAATTACATTTGCTAAATCCGATAATAAAATGTAAAAATATTTGCTATTATCCAATTTATGCTATTCCAAATATAGTTAATTACAGTTATCACACGATATAAAAACAGCTTTTGAAACAGCTGATGTGGACAACACTTGACTTCCTTGTACGCCTATTAAACTATAAATCGGTGGCTCAAAAAGTGATCCTGAATTTGGTTGCAAGTTTCCGAAGATTGTAGTATTTGTAACCTTTATTACGGAAACATATGATTTATGTATTTAATTTAAATAAAATTTTTGATGTAAGCTTAATATGACATACAAGTAAAGTACCGTTTTCGGCTCACTCAATTTTAACCAAAATACAGTAAATACATTCGCATCAATATAAAAGTCCTATTTACCAAATTTGAGATGTTTTACATTATATTTTAATATAATTTTTGATGGAAGTCTAATATGACCTTCAAGTAAAGTACCACTCCCGGTTTTCCAATTTAGACCAAAATCTAGTATGTAATTTAAATCAATTTATAAGTCATAAATATTAAGTTTGAGAAGTTTTGCAAAGTATTTTAATATAATTTTTGATGGAAATCTTTTATGACCTTCAAGTAAAGTACCACTTCCGGTGATTAAGCAGTGACCAAAAAGGGAGGTTCACAACTAGATTTTACAACAATCCTAAATTCAAAATTTCAACTTTCTATGGCAAACCGTTTTTTAGTTATGCGAGATACGAACATAGGTACGAACGTACGTACGTACAGACGTCACGACGAAACTAGTCAAAATGGATTCAGGGTTGGTCAAAATGGATATTTCCGTTGAAATCTGAAAACCGAAAATTTTCGCGATTACAATACTTCCTTTACCTCGTACAAAGAAGTAAAAAGCAACCATTAAGTTACGCCAGTGGGCTTGTGCATAGGTCGACTTTCGCTAGGATTAAGTCAATATGTAGCGTTTTGTTAGTCACGTACCAAGGTGCTTTTGTTATCCGCCGTAAAACTTTTGATTGGAAAATTCGCAGCTTTTTTAAGTGAGTCTTTTTGGCTATCATATGTATTTTCGAACAGTATATCCATATGAGTATAATTATCAATGTGCATGCTATTAATTTCTGTCTAAGTTTCAGTTTTAAACAATTTGGAAAAAATGGCTAAAGTAGTTTTAGCCGTTTGTTAAGTCCCTTCCGTTTTATTAAACAATTAAACTATACCATAAGATTGTATTAACTAAAGATTCAAGTCTTAAAAAGAAATAAATAATAAATTAACATAAAATATCGAAGTTCGTGAATGTTGGCGTTGCAAAAATTGACACTTTTAGGTTGTTATCACGCATAACAGTTATTAGGGAAAGTATGTAGTAATTTAGTCTTTGTCAATAAATCCTTAGACGGGTTACTGACGTAGTTCACCTGTCAACGGTTAAGTAAACCAGGAAGCGTATTAAGGAATTATCTATAACGAGCTGAGAATATATTGATGTAGCTCTTATCGATCAGGCGTCATTATATTTTCCTGATTATTCTCTGAAGGTGCCTTTTAAGGCAAATAGCACAAGAAATGAAAGAGTCCATAGAAAAAAGGGAGAGAGTAAATTTTTTTTTCTGAATTGGACTTATCGTTATAACAAATCGTTCACTAGAATAAGAAAAATAAACTGCCAGAAAAGTGGGTGATCGGTTTGTTATAAGCACTTAAGGAATGCATATAGTCTGAAGAAAGTAGGAGCTCAAAACTTTAAAATATGATTTTCTCGAAATTCGTCACTCGTAAGACTCTTTCTTTTTCTTCCGAGGGCTCTTGAAATTGATGTAGTTTTTTTGAAAAAGGCTAAAGTGCCAAACATTCGAAATTTAGAATTCGGTTTATTATGTAGCGTAAAAAACATCTTTATCGATCCCCGCTCATAATATATCGAGACAAAAAAATTGGAAATGGTCTAAAAGTCCACTATTGATGACGTAAGCACCAAATACTGACGACTATCAGTCGTCACTCAAGATTTGACCAGTGCTAGAATTCTTAAAAATATATTTTAATTATAAAACGTTTGACGTTTGATTTAATTATAAATCTTAATAAACTCTTACTGTACACCATAAAGAATACATTTAAAACATATATATTTTTATTTGCGGAAAAAATGTCTGTTAAGTTTGCTACATGGCGGATTGATAAACACTTTATCAAAAAACCACGTCGAAATTTTATAGATTTTTTTTTTAATGTTTGTTTAATTGAAATAGGCACATAAAATACTAGGGTTGGCTAAGGAATGAATTTCTAAAAAGGAACCTAATAAAATCACCCATCAAAAGTTTGGAAAGTAGACCCAAGACGAAAGTAGCAGGAATATTTATAAAATTATAAGTGTAGAACTATATATATCATCGATTTAATATGACTATATTCATATATATGTACAGCTTCTGCCTCAAAACAGGCATAAATAAAAAATTAATTTTAAAAATTATAAAACCAACTCATTACAGGAGGTAATAATATTAAAAGCTTTATATTTTATCAGAGAGTTCAGCAAAATTTCAAAGTATAGCTAAGCCCGCTAAAAGGATGGCAACTAATTAGTGGTAGGGGTCGTATTGATTGGGATGTGGGATGCTGATTCGGGGAAGGGACTGTACTGTTTGCCTGAATTAGTCGAGTATTCAGCACTTCTCATGATACCCTTTGCTTTTCATTTCCCCTTTAAGTCATTCATTAACTTGATTTATTTAAAAAGCATGTTTCTTATATATTCGATAATATATTTTTTAAAAATATATTTCAAGCTCTGTACTATTTAATTTAATGTCCTAATGGTGTTAAGAGATAGACATTCATTACAACATTGAAAAAAGTTCAAAAATTTGCAACATATGCACTTGTACTTTTGAACTAGTACATTTATGCTTATAGACATCTTTTGGCAGGAAACATGAGAGTATGTACTAACAGATGGTTTAGAAAATAAAATGGGCACTTGAACACCATGACAACCAAAACCAAAATATTTACATTACGTTTCTAAAAGGCTTACGGATTCCAAAAATTACCAGACGTATATACGCAATGATATCTACAATACTTCGCTACTGCTGGATTTGAGTATGTATATGGATGATATGAACATAAGTGAAAGTTTAATAAAAATATCTGTATGTATAAATGCAGTAGGTATTAAAAATCAAATTAATTGAACTTCAAAATAAAATAAGTTTAAAAGAGTTATTCGCTTGTTCAAAAGATAATCGTAACACAGACAGAACAAGACGGAACAGAAAATACATTGTTGTTTTATTTCCTAAGAGGTTCTCTGCAAAGCGAAGAACTGTCGAAAATATTTTCCTTACCCTAGGAGCCTAGTTCTGCATTTTTTATTTACCTGCAGCGGTAGGAAAATAAAAACATGACGGCAATGTTCAATGCGCTATATCTTTGCTAATACTGATCCTATTTCAATGATTTTTGTTTTGTTTTGCGGATAATTCAATTATGTTTCAACTGAACGTAGTTATAATCAGCGAAAAAAGTATACTTTTCGTTTTATACACATATGAAATATAGAAGTGATTTTCGGCTTTTGCTCAGCCGCAAAATCGATATCAGTTTTAATAAAATTTTTATACCTAAACCAAGATGACACAGTATTTTTTTTTACGAACCAGAGAGCTTTAGTCGGCCAAAGCTACGTTTCGAATTCTCACTCAGTCCTTAACTATTCACACCTCACGTACAAAGAAATGATCGCTTGCAGAAAGAATGAGCCTGGAACTCCGCCAGGTGACTACAACAAATTAAAATTCAATCGATTCCGATGAAAAACTTCGCTAGGCGAGGCCGCTACTTCGAAAAGTACTGAGGCAGGTACTCGTGGACAGAAGTAAAATATGTCAGCGAATCATTAACGATTCATTCCAATCGACTGTTGACTTGAGGAACGATCGATACCGACAATATTGAACAATTAAATCAATGACAAAATAATCAAGATGATGGTTTGGGCTGAGGTCAGACATAAAACTAATGAAATACACCGTTTAATTTGTTCAGAGTTTTCAATCTAAGTTGTAAGCCATCATCAGGGCAGAACAGGAAGCGAACAAATTAGAAATTAGAAGGAATATTTACATAGCTTATAAGGTATATATATATATATATATATATATATATATATATATATATATATATATATATATATATATATATATATATATATATATATATATATATATATTTCCCGCTACATTTGGCGTAAAATGTATCTATAGTATGGCCCATTTCTAGATCATACCATGCAAATGGAGGTAAATTTCAGTCAAAATTTGAGCATGTTTAAATGTTTTTTTTTTCACGGTTTTTAAGGTTATGCGAACCTCCAAACTCCCTAAAAATCTAGTTAAAGGGTTGAAAATTTTTGTGAAAGTAGAATTGGTGTTAGAGAAATGCCCTTTGGGGATCTCAATTTTTTTTTCTCGCCCCTGCGTAATAGTAATGGATCTTTATAACTTTGCATTTTTGTTACTATTAAAAATAAATAATTAAAAATACGACCTTAGTGACTCTTCTGCTCATGGTTTTCTTCTGCTTTTGCTTAAAGGCAAATGATAAATATAAAACATAAATATGCAAAAATAAATAGATAAAAATTAAACAATCTCTGCCAGGAAGCGGTAAGCGAACGGTCGGCACCAGGTGCGAAGGAGCTCTCCTGATTAGTGTGCCACCTGAGACCGCCCTCAGCACCCTATTACAGTAGGCTTAGGCCTCACATCATTTATATATATATATATATATATATATATACACACACACATATGAATATTAATTCCTCATTATAATGTAACTTTATTTAATAAAACGACAAGGTGTCAACTAACAATTCATTTGTATCGTGTAAATTGATGTCAAAGTTTCATTAACTTATTGTTAAGTTATCTCTCTACGTACAGTAGTGATTTTTGATATGGAACTAGTCGATGCTAGACACAATGAACTGTAAAGAACATTTACAAAAACATTGTTGTATAATGTCAAAATAACTGATAAACCTTCCCCCAACCTCATTCTTTGTAGAACTGCTGCTGCAAAAAAACTCTGAAAACTACAAGAAACTGGAATCTCATCATGCGTTCGTGTAACTCGGCTATTTCTCCATATATTACAGCACGAATACGTTCTACTTGTGAGCAGAAGTGAAATAGAATCTTGTAACACTTACCAACTCATTTTTTTCTAATAAGTCAGTAGGAACCTGGTCATTCTAAAGGGTCAAAATGGTGTCAAAAAACCAGTCTATGAGAATCATAAATAATTATCCAAGATTAAAAAAATAAAAAAAAAACATGTTAAATGATTAAGAACTCCAAAGAATTAAAAAAAAATTCTTATGGATTCGTGAAGTGAATCTTCCTTTTATTTTATTGCATAAGTTACACCGTTAATTTATATTGAATACAACTTTTAACATTCTTTAAATTATCTAAATCCTTAGACCAGGAATCCTGTAAGAAAATTTTTAACGCTTCCTTAAACACCAATTAATTAAAAATTAAAAAAAAATTGCAATCCCAAACTCACAGCTTTTTTCATTGTAAGAAACACATCCTATTGACTAACAATGAAGCTTTAATAATAGATTTATGTAAATCATCGATAGTACGCTTACATTTAACAGAACGACAAAACCTCAAAAAAGTTTAATAATTATTATTAGTAGAATTATTGGAACATTACAAAAGAAAAAAAAAACTAACCTAAAGTCTCTCAAACGCCAGTAAGTAACAAAACATTCAACAGTTCAGCAATCATCAGGACAGAAAAAGACATAGCTGTAGACCAATTATGGTATACCTCACATCAACAGTCTAAAAAAGGCTCACCGAATGAACTGAGCCGGCAGATAATTCCAATACATTTCAACACATACTCTATGAATGTTGCAATGACTAATTAATTCAACTATGAAATTAAATATATCATTGCAGCTAAAATTATTATTAAATTTATAAAAAATTACTAAAAAAACACAGCTACGAGTATAATTTTGTATAATATTTATACCCAGCCAGAGGAACTCCTAACAAGCTTGTAGCCTCTTTTATGGAGTGTAAACAGAACTCCAAGAGTATAGATTTTGTGATACCCAAATATTGATGACCCAAGATATTGATCGCTTTGTAAAATTTATGAAAATTATTGTTTTGATCTAGGTATACAATTAACAAAGTCGATGCGAGCAAGTCTTAAAAAATACTTTATTAAACAAGTTACAGAGTTACATCATGTAAAATAGAGAGCTACTAAAATTACAGATAGACTATACTAAAGTGATTACTACTTTACTTAAACTAGACTTAAAGCTAACATAATGAGAGTGTACTGTCTCACACCCTCTTACACTCTCTCATACTCTCTGATTGATCTGTTCATTTCAGATAGGTTTTATACATACAGAAGAGGAGGGGATGTTTAGGGATATAAATTTGTTAGGTGCTGACAAGTAGAAAGCAAAACAATAACTTCCTGGTCTATAAACCCTATTTAATAACTAATATTTCCGGGGTCAAAGTATACGACCTGTTACCAAAGTTATACGGGTATAACTATACGACCTGATACGCCGATGAGAATGCAATTCGAAAATATTTAAAAAAATTTTATTTTTAAAACTGTATTTTAAGCAGAGTTTAAATTAAAATTTTCTCAGTTTTTTTGTCGATTTGATTCAAAAAGTTTCAACCTAGTCTCATTTTCTGCTCATCTACCCTAATGCTCTTAAATATTATGCGTATTCCGAAAGGCTGAGTTGGGTCTGAAATCTATGTCATGTCCAGAGGATCCCCATTAAACAAAAGTTCGCGCCTCCCTCCCCCAAACTTGAAGCCATTTAGCTCACTGAAGCACTCAGTCATTGCATTAATTACTTTTCATAAATGGGAGAGATTTTTGGTGTTAAATCCAATTGTGATAAATTGATAACGGAAGCTGAAAATTAAACCATTGTTTGAAAATTATGGTTTTTTGTTCTTTAGTGCCGTTTTACACTAATAAGTAATATTAAAAATTGATGTGATATTAAATAAATTACTAAATATAATTTAATATATATGTACATACAGGGTGTTCAAGACTCTACTGACACCCCTTAAATCCTCAATTTTTTCGAATTTAGGGTATGAATCTTTGTGTGGCACAACTGAGTTTCCTGAAGTTTCTTTTGAGCTTAAAGTCAACCCCTTAACTTCCTCCAGTATTTCTCCAGCGCACATAACTCTGGAATTTTCAATGGGATGGTGTAATTTTTTTTTTCGGATCCTCATAGCAAATGGAATTAAAAGATGAATTTATATTGAGCACTTTTTTTATCCGATGCGCCCCGGAGAGGGGGGGGGGGTTAATGGCATAAAACGTTTTTATACAAAGTTCCAAATCTTGCAGGAGAAAAGCATTTTTTTTTTTTTTTAACCTATTCCAGTAAATATTGTAGAGAACTAAAATGACGTTAATGATTCTACTTTCATTATGCAGCAAAAAATGTTATTTAATTAATAAAAATTGGATAATTTATTATTATTACTTGTATTTGTTATAATTATTACATTAATACTAATTAATTAATAAAACAAGTAATCGGTAGCTTGTCCTAAATACTCTTTTTGACTTTTGATAATTTCCGCTGTTCTCTTATTTGTTATTGCCACTCTAATATTTAGCGTCCTGGAATGAAAGTAAACTGATTTTAAAGTGGTTTTAATTTTCTACAACGTTTACTTGAATAGTTTCCTAAAAGAAAAAAGTTCTATTCTTTAGAAAAATTCGGAACTTTTTATAAATACGTTTTATGCAATTAGCGGCCTCGGAGCTCATCTGATCAAACGTATTTTTATTTCCCAATTATTAAGACAAATATAAATAATAATAATAATTATTATTAAATCATATATTTTTTTAAATAATACTTAACGCTGTTCTCTTATAAATCATTTCTACACTAATACTGAGCGTTCTGAAAAGCAAGTAGAATCATATAAAAGTGATTTTAATTTTAATCCTCTACAACATCTACTTGAATAGTTTTATACAAAAAAATAAATAAATAAAAAAAACACTTTTCTCCAGAGAAATTTGGAACTTTGTAAAAAAAAAAAAAAAACGTTTTATGCGATTAGCGTCCACGGGATGCATCAGATCAAAAAATTGCCTACATGAATTCGTCTTAAAATTTAATTTAAATCTTATCAGTAACAAAAAATTACCCCATCTCGTTGGAAATTCCAGAGTTATGTACACTGTACAGGTAATGGAGAAAGTCAGGGGAGAAATATGTACCCCACCAAATTTCACACCTAAATTCCTAAAAAAGAGAATTTTAAGGGTGGTGGCAATCGAATTCGTTAAACACCCTTCATAAGAATTATACGAGCAAAATTCGTCTGTCCGTCTGCAAAATGGATCTCGGAATCTTGTCGAAGGATTTTGCTTAAACAAATATAATACGTGTTACTGGGCCACAGAAATCCACAGGCGTAACCTATTATCTTAGAAAAACTTTTATTTAGAAAAAAAAAAAAGCTAGTCGACCATTGGGGGAAAAATTTGAATGAACAACGTGTGTCATTAAACCGAAAACGACAGTGCTGATCTCTTGCGATAAACATTAAGTTACAGATATGGCGATTTTACAGGAATATACTAATCTTTCAGGGCAATCTAAAACAGGCATAACTAAAAATCGCCATACAATCGGTATATTAAGTTACAGAGGCATAACTTCTACCGCGCGCACATGAGTACACACACCATTTTCTTTATTATTAACATTTGCTAATTAAATAAAAAATTAATCAAATAAAATAATGTCTGAGTATGACTCGGTCTTCGAGTACTGTAATAAAAAAATCTAAGCCAATTTTTCCACAACAATTTTAAACAGGTTCTTAAATCATCGCTAGTAAATTTTAAGTAAAGGATTTTAAGTAAATTCAAACAGGATTTTGTTATTAGAGATAAAGAACGATGACATAACCTGAGCTTTCCGGTAGATTAGCCAAAAACAGTGATATTATTTCCCAGAGCCAGGAGACCCAAGAAATGGAGGAGCAATGGTGTGGATCTAATCCTATTGTCTGCAAGGACGTCCTCCCCCGCAGTCCTGGTGGTCGCCTTTGAGAGATCCTTGGAAGGCCCGTTGTAATCAGACACCGCCTTTGTCTTATCCCACATACGGGATATCGGCTCACACTCGGCACGTGTCACTCGAGTGTTAATATGTGCTATATGAGCTCCTCGTAACAAGAGAGAAATCCTTAAACGGGAAATTAGTTGTTCTCGGATGATTTAACCTTTGACAGTCGCTTCAATGTTTTAGAAATAAACCTCATTTCATTTCGTGTACGCCAGCAATGTTGAGAGCCTAATTACAGCCTTGGTTCACCGCTTTAAAAAAAAAGAATATAGTAAATCGTCAGTTTAGAGGTAAAAGTGATCAACTGCAATTTTTGCGAAGAAAACTAGTAATTAACTAATAATTATTGATAATTTTATAATTTTGACAATAACAAAGCATAAATTTGGTTCAGGCACAGATAGAAAGCAAAATACTTCATCTACTCAAAAATTGCAGTTGGCCAATTTTACCTCTAATAATATATTATTGGAGGTAAAACTGATATATTTACCTTTTTTGTCAAATAATATATCATGATTTTTTTTTTTATTCTTACAATATTGAACGAAGAAATTCCGAGGTTTGTTCTTTGGACTTTGTTAATCATTGCTTATAAATTTATATTGTAGACTAATACTTTTGTTTTTATTTAACTGTGTAATTGTTTTTTTACTTCCTTGTACGAAGTGAAGGAAGTATTGTAATCGCGAAAATTTTCGGTTTTCAGATTTCAACGGAAATATCCATTTTGACCATCACTGAATCCATTTTGACTAGTTTCGTCGTGGCGTCTGTACTTACGTACGTAAGAACGTTCGTACGTACGTTCGTATCTCGCATAACTCAAAAACGGTTAGCCGTAGAAAGTTGAAATTTTGTATTCGGGATTGTTGTAAAATCTAGTTGTGAACCTCCCCTTTTGGTCACTGCTTGATCACAGGAAGTGTTACTTTACTTGAAGGTCATAATTGATTTCCATCAAAAATTATATTAAAATGTAATGTAAAACATCTAAAATTTGGAAAATAGGACTTTTATATCAATATGAATGTATTTACTATATTTTGGTTAAAATTAGTAAGCCGAAAAAGGTACTTCACTTGAAGGTCATAATAACCTTACATCAAAAATTATATTTAAATTAAAAACATAAATCACATGTTTCGGCAATAAAGGTTACAAACGCAATTTGGCTTCCAATCCAATTAAACATTTTTATTACTTGTTTTAAGTGCTAAAATTGAGTGTAAAATACTGGTTTTCCTCCCCATTTGTGTGTGTGTCAATAGATGGATGTCGCGACGCCGAGTGTCGTTTTTTAGATACTGCAATCTTCGGAAACTAGTAACCAAATTCAGGATCACTTTTTGAGCCACCGATTTATAGTTTATTAGGCGTACAAGGAAGTCATGTGTTGTCCACATCAGATATTTTTTTATCGGTATGCATGAATATAGATAAATATATATTATCTTCCCACTTTACTTATACCATGTCACTATAACTTATTTGTTTCCTCTGTTAGGTTCTAATCCCTCAAAAGGGAATTATGTATTACTCGAAAGGAACAAAATATCTCAGAATAATTAAATAATTTATTACAAAATATATATGAAAGATTTGTCCATGAACCAAAATGCCAAACATTCTTGCACAGAATACCTCCCAAGGACCAGCCAGAATGCTGCTCAACAATGCAAGCTTCGTATAGAAGATTCCCACACCTTAAGGTCTCCAGCAGCTACTTTATATTCTTTTGATTGCTGTTATGTGTTGGAACAAGCATTTACAACAACAATTATAGTTGAGTACATTACGACGTGACTACTGCGATAATCAAGAAGAAATGGTGGCATAAAATATTAAGTTCCAATTAAGGTAATGTAAGGTACTATAAGTGTATAATCGCCTTGTTAAACCTTCAGTTGGTAAAAGTTGTCTTTTGTGGAGCATGAATTCTAAGTGCTGTAAGGTCAAGTGTAACGAGTTGTCAATGCACTTATTCAATTAGAATTTCCTCATCACAGTTTAATGACTGTCACTTAAGATTGCAAAATGTGAATCTCAGACTAGTTTTAACTTTTTTTTTTATGATTACACAGTAAAATAATCCTCTGGAAAGGAACTATTTTTCACTTTCCCCACAACCTACACTACTGCTTGAATCATGAACAGTAGCATACCTAAGGAGGACCGCACCCCAATACAAGAATTTTTTACTATGTACCTCTCCCTCTCCTTTCAGGAAAAAATAACCAACTTTACATTTCCCCCAAAGGTACCACTTTACCTTGCAACATATTTCAAACTCTCCCCTAAACAGAGAAATTGTTTATAAGAAGTATTTAAGTAAATTTATAAGAAGTATTTTTTTATTATAGTATGAAACATTTGTTCGAAAGATAATTTACATAATATTTCTTTTTAATATTTTATTTAATGTTTTCCAGGGTTAATTACGCCACTAATCATGAGTCTTCTAGACAGCTCGTACGTAGTTACACTTTCAGGAACAGGTAATTGCGTCCTATGGGAAACTAAAGGTACGTTTTCCTCGGTGTGACTAATTCCTAGTTCCTAGCACAGAGCTCCTATGAAATACAGTCTAATAGTGCTCTGTGATTATGACGACTCTAATAACTGAATCGCTGAACGATCGTCGTGATAGTCGCACCGAGGAAAACGTACCTTTAGTTGGCCATCGTACGCAATTACCTGTTCCTGAAAGTGTAACTACGTACGAGCTGTCTAGAAGACTCATGATTAGTGGCGTAATTAACGCTGGAAAACATTTCCATAAAAATAAAATATTATTTAAATTATCTTTCGAACAAATGTTTCATACAATAATAAAAAATACTTCTTATAAACAATTTCTCTGTTTAGTGGAGGGTTTGAAATATGTTGCGAGGTAAAGTAGTACATTGGTGGTAAAGGTTATTAAAGGTTGGTAAAGTTGGTTATTTTTTTCTGAAGGGAGAGGAATGGGTATTATGAAAAACGCTTGCATTGTGGTGCGGTCATCCTTTGTTACGCTACTGCTCATGATTCAAGCAGTAGTGTAGGCTGTGCGGAAAGTGAAAAATAGTTCCTTTCCAGAGGATTATTTTACTGTGTAATCATTACCTAAAAGTTAATCATTAGTCTCATAAAACAGAAGTGATTGAAGCGTTGGTTTGAAGGTAGTATTTAAAACATAATCGATTCAGAAACATTTTTTTTTTTAATAAGAAGAAAAATAAGACATTCGGCTGCAAAATATCGCATCTAAAACAATGTTTCAACTCTGTAAATCATTTCATTATTGATATCATTTTTATATCCTTCAATCCTGAAATCCTGTTTAGTTGTGAGTAATGGTTTTTGACGTTATCTTAACTCCTGGTTGTTTCATTATTTTTATATTTCTTTGTTTTTCTTTCTTTTTTTGTATTTTCTTTTCATTTTTCATTTTTTTATCACTGCAATTATGCAGATGGAATGCTCTTATCTTTACCCTCTTTACTTTGTGTTATAATTGAGATTATCATAAATATCAACTGACTGTTATTAATTTAGTATTCTTTTTTACTTGCATATACTATTCTATTTTAACATTTTTTATGAATTGAATTTTTCGGCCTCAACGGATTTCTTATAAATTATTTCATATATTTTGAAAGAATTTGTAGGAATTTTTTTTAAAGTATAGTATTGATATTAAATTATGGAAAGTGACTACTGGTTGAAGGTAAAATATTTTAACTAACAAACTTTTAAACATTGTAGAAGTTTTCATTTTGTCAGTTCATATTTTACAACCGAGTGCCTATCAAAAATAAAGATTTTTACAGATACGTAAATTAAAATCTTGTAAAATCTAGTGCGCATTTACTCCATACTGCCTGACGAATAACATAATATAATAAATACAGTGTGAGCATAATAGGGTGGGAATGCATGCGAGAAGTGTCGGGAGAAAAGTGTAGTGGAACGGTGAGCTGTCGTCAGCTGGGCGGAAGGGTTAATGTTCCGCTTGTTGAA
The DNA here is from genome assembly GCA_948150685.1 of Rhaphigaster nebulosa. Lineage (NCBI taxonomy): Eukaryota > Metazoa > Arthropoda > Insecta > Hemiptera > Pentatomidae > Rhaphigaster > Rhaphigaster nebulosa. The sequence continues at coordinate 14,482,297 of OX411312.1, read as the reverse complement.
CCCACCAGTGCTCACAATCCGCGTCAGCTGCTACCAATGTTAAGTTCTGCGACGCCTCTTTGGATACGAATTTTAGGAAAAATAAATAATTTACTTTACAGAATATTACGGGAAGATGTGTTGTAAGGTATAGGCTTTCCTTATTTAGAATAGAATAGAAATAAAAGAGAAAAATAAACTTTATTGTGGGACTAGGTCTAAGAATAACTAATATAACTTAACTTCTAAGAATAACAAGTACAAGTAAAATATCTGATGTGGACAATACATGAATTCCTTGTACGCCTATTAAACTATAAATAGGTGGGTCAAAAAGTGATCCTGAATTTGGTTACTAGTTTCCGAAGATTGCAGCATCTCAAAAACGAACCTCGCCAACTCTTGTTTCTGGAGGTCTCATTCCGTTATTATATGTCGTTTTCTTTCAGTAGATAACTAGTTTCCAAGAGATTTCTTCGTGTTCTGGGACAACTAGAATTAGAACAATTAGGGACAATTAGAACTGCCGCTGGCACTAGATAAAGCATTGGAAATCGACAGTTTCGACATTTTAAGCGAAAGAAGCCACTTAACTTAAATCTTATTCTCCTGCAACAGTCTTGTTCATCTCACTAATGGGGCGGAAAACCAGTATTTTACTCATAATTTTAACACTTAAAACAAGTAACCTTTATTACCGAAACATATCATCTATGTCTATTAATTTTAATATAATTTTGAAGTTTATTATGATCTTCAAGTAAAGTACCCTTTTCGGCTCACCAATTTTAACCAACATCTAGTAAATACATTCAGATTGATATAAAAGTCCTATATACCAAATTTGGGATGTTTTACATTATATTTTAATATACTTTTTGATGAAAGTCTAATATGACCTGCAAGTAAAGTACCACTTCACAACTTGATTTTACAACAATCCTAAATACAAAATTTTAACTTTCTACGGATAACCGTTTTTGAGTTATGTGAGATACGAATATACTTCAAAATGGATTCAGTTATGTTCAAAATGGTCGTATGAATAGTTTCGTCGTGATGTCTGTACGTACGTTCGTAAGTGCGTATCTCACATAACTCAAAAATGGTTAGCCGAAGAAAATTAAAATTTTGTATCGAGGATCATTATATAATCTAGTTTTGAACCTCCGTTTTTTGTCACTGCATGGTTATCGGAGGTGGTACTTTACTTGAAGGTCATTACTGATTTTCATCAAAAATTGTATTAAAATATAATACAGAACTTCTCAAATTAGGTATATAAGACTTATATATTAATATAAATAACTTAATAAGTTTTGGTTAACGTTGGCAGACCGGAAGTGGTACTTTACTTCAAGGTCATATTAGACTTTCATTAAAAAGTATATTAAAATATAATTTAAAACATCTCAAATTTGGTATATAGCACTTTTATATCAATATGAATGTATTTACTAGATGAACTTTTAGTTAAAATTGGTGAGCCGAAAAGGGTACTTTACTTGAAGGTCATAATAAATTTCAAAAATTATATTAAAATTAATAGACAGAGATCATATGTTTCGGTAATAAAGGTAACAAACGCGATTTTTTCCCCACTCCAATTACACATTTTTATTACTTGTTTTTAGTGTTAAAATTTAGTGTAAAATACTGGTTTTCCTCCCAATTTTTGAGATGAACAAGTCTGCAGCAGCAGAATAAGATAAGTTAAGTGGGTTCATCTGCTTAAAATGTTCCTGGAGAAAAGCTAGAAAGAAGAAAAGTCAGAGGATACGTATGTATTAGATTCGTATCAATGATGCTACACAGGGTTGTAGAGTCCAATTACAGACGTCCGTGTAGTATCAGTTCCGTGTTTCCTTATCAGTGAAAAATTATATTCTTCTACGGATTTGAAAAGAGGAGTTTCCAAACGTCCGGATCCATTTAAACCATATAATGACAACCAGAAAAATTGATAGCCAAATCGCAACTCTTCCTGTCTTGATATCACAGTTTTTAGTTAGTCACGGAGGTCTCTCATCCAGCTCCTTTTTCGCCTTAATTAACATTAATGAGTAGTAACAACAATAGGGACAAAAGTACCGATTGATTCAAATACTAAGTAAACTGATTGTGGAAATTTATCATTAAGTAAAAGTGGTAAAATTCAAGAAATGAATTTTTATTTTATAAATCTGAATTACATCATATTATAACATATAATGACAGATGTATTATAAAATATATAGGAAAAAAATAGGATATATGGAAGAGATAATCCTATACTCCTTGTAAGGAACAGAACTGCTACAGCTTCGGTACCACAGAACCGAAAGGCTATACAGGTCAGCATATCCCTCAGCGCGCAGGGGCCCAAGCTCTTTAGTAGCGGGGGCATTAGGGGTTTTAGTAGCTACTAATACTCACTAAGCCACTAACTCCATCGCAACAACTTTTACCAACAGCCATTTCCTTCTTTTAAGCCTTCTTAACCCATCTAATTTCTTCGCGATACAGCTGGCTTAAGAGGGATTAACCCTTTCAAGACCTGACTTTTATTAATTCAGGATATAACTCTACACCATATGACATAATGGAATAATGGATCAGGAATATTTCTGAAAACCATTAGATCAATGGGACGACACATTTATCCGAGGATTATAGAGAATTTTCCACGAAACTACTCCTGTTTTCCCTTATCTGAACTAAACTTAGAGATAACCAAATAGCTAAATCGAATTTGGTTAATTTAAAAGAACCAGAGGTTCTTCGATTAGAATTATTACAGAATTCGACAACTACAGAACAATATTTTTATAATGCCATTCTTTTGGACTAAACGAGAACGTTAAAAGTTAATAATATGCTATCATAGTTCTTGAAAATAAAAACTATAATTGGCCTCCAAATCATCATATATTTTGTCATAAAAAAATCATATTTTGTAATAAAAATTTATTGACAGTCTCCAGATATTAAATAAAAATCGGTAGTATTACCTAACACATTTTTTTATTTTTTTATGATATTCCACCGAAGGTTTGGTGTTTTCCTAAAAAAAAATTAACAAGGTGCTTAAAAAACAAAAATAACAATTTTGTATACTTGGAGAACGTCATGCAACAATAAAGACAGTTTATTCTTTTATCAATAATCTATGCATGGATAATCGTCAATTTTGGTTTATTATTTTCAATAATAGACCTTTGGAATCGACCAAGGAAAATTTTTTTGTAACCTCCCCTCAAAATTTGAGGTTTTACGTTTCAAGATACGTAGAATCCAAATATCGAATAAAAAAAAATCCGTCCGCAAATTGTTTGGTGCTTTTATTGTATTTAAACGAAAGCTAACGAAAATCCCTACAATACGAACTAGAAATCACCTAATTCGGACCATTATTAGCTGAGATATAGCTTAATGAACTTCGTTTTTACTTTTTCCTAGTGAAGTGCACATCAAATATTTCCTCTGTATCATTTTACATCATAGCCTACTCGCATTGACGCAGTTTTATTAATTAACACAGTTCGGCACTCTCATGGCGAACATCTTGTGACAAGCTTCAAATTTCTTTTCCTTTGGTACCTACTGTTTCATATTTTTTACTTTGACAGAATAGATATTTTTGTGGAATAATGAACATGTGGAATAAATAAGTGGAAATAATAAACCATTGTGTAATAATTTGCAGCGTTTTTTACTTTACTAATTGCAACTGTCTTTCAGAACGTAAAAATTTGAATCATTTTTTGAAAATATCAAAACAAGGGTGGAAATGAAATTAAAATAAAGATGTGTTAAACAATACCACAGATTTTTATTTAAAATATCAGGAGATTATCAAGTTGCCAAACAAGAAAAAAAATCTAATTAAATTAAAGATTTAATCAGAATCAATTTCATAGTATTTTTAATTTTAAAAGAAATTATCATACCTCATAAATTTATTTGAAGCCCATAAAACAAATAAAAACAGTTGTTTTTTTGCTAACTTTTTTATTATATTTTCAACTGACTGATCCACGAAAAATTATTATTTGGAATTACTAAAAGATGCATTCCATCATTTCAATAAAATGATAAGATAGCCTGATTATGATGTAAAGGCTACTATTGTAAAAACGATATTGCTTGATAGTCGTTTGCCACACTTGTATAAAAATAAAAAATATACTATTAAAATATAAAATATAAAAATATACTATTATGATTTAAAAATAAAACCAACTTAACAGATAACTTAAAAAAATCTTGAATAAAAATTATGTTATACTACATTATAGAAAATCAGCAACAAAAAAAAATTAGTTAAATTAAAATTACTGAATAAAAGCAATTAAGTTGTTCACTATTAAATACAGCAATATTTTACAAAGCAATCTGATCTAAATAAACAGCAAGATAAAACGAATTCTTTTTTCAGCCGAAAACTCATTCCAACTTGTTATCATTGAGATAACATTCCAGGGTTAAGCTACCTTAATTAATTCTGTATTTTTATTTCCTTGTAAGTTATTTTTAAAGTCTTTATCTTCTCTCTTGTTTTACAGAGATGGAGGCTGAATCGCAATAAAGAGAGTTGAATCCAATTAAAGCTAATTAAGCAAAAGTTTAAGAAACGTAAAAAATATTACATTGGAATATATTCGTGAATTAAAATTAAATAACCATTTTATTTAACAGGCTCCGGGGATGATCTGGACCTAGCTGGAAGATCTTTCGACGCGGTAGGAATAATCAGCATCAAGATTGGGTTTAAGGATACATGCGTAAAAGACAAAGTGCATGTACATATAAAAGGAAGAGGGATATGTCTCGATGGGAAAATATAGATTTGAAAGAGTTCAATTCTTCATCTACCTATTAACTAATGTTAGCAGTCAAAATAATATGGAGGAAGAAATACAGAGGCCATCAATTCTAGCAAACGGAGCATGTTTCGCTTTCCAAAAGCAGTTGAGAAATAGTGCACTATATAAGGACGCAAAAACAAGAATTTATAAAAAATAAAAATTTATAAAACAAAATTCTATATATTATTTTAACTTATTTATTATTATTATTTTTATCTATTTATTTTTTAATTACATTTTTATTATTTTTTTATTATTTATATATTATTATTTTATAATAATATTTCTTTGTATTCCTTTCTTCCTCCCAGATTCTTTGAGTTAAAAAGGAATACAAATAAATAATAAAATAAAATAATAATATATAAATAATAAAATAATTATGAATAAATAAAATTTAAAAAATAAATAGATAAAATTTGTTTGTTATTATTATGATATAATTATTTTTTATTTTATCTTTATTATTATTATTGCTTTTTATCTTATCTGCCAAATAGATTAGTGCAGAATGAACTACTATCAGCGAAGTCGACATAGTTGAGCGTAGGCAGACAACGCCCTGTCGTGGATTGACTTTATTAATAATAATAATAAAACAAAATTAAAATTATACTAATCTGAGACTTAACCAATCTTATTAGCAATATTTATACGCAGCAATATTTAGTTGTAACCCTCTCCCCTCCCCCTCTATTTATGCTGTTAATAAAAGGTTTTTTCAGCAGAAATGTTAAACAAAAATATTGCTCAGACGATTCGGGGAAAGGTTATATATAAAATATCAGAGGTCATAGCAACAAAGATACAAGATATGGTATTTATTTTATCAGGGAAATAAAATAAAACAGAAACAAATCATACGAGCCGCCATAACCGGGATTGCGAAATCAATAATAAATTCTCTCTGTTTGGTTATAATTTGGTTACTGCCTCTTTCTGTATACACAGACTCTGTCATAGGGTTTCCCAGACTTTATGTCACTGCGTCGCGCATCAACTTTTTAGATGACTGGGCCTACTGATCTTATGATATTAGTATTGTATTAAAGATTCATCTTCAATTAAAAAAATACGAACGGATTTACAAAAGTTTATTTAACAAACATAACAATATATGTTACAGTAAATTTGCTTAAGAAAATAATAACTTGAAAAAAAGATCCAAAATCAAAAGTTTATATCTAACAACAGCAATAGTTAGATTCACATAATAGCATCAACAATTCTGATTATGTAAGTGCATCCAATTAAAGTAATAAATTTGGACACTGTGAAGAAAAGCATCCATATTTTTCAGTTGGAACGATGTTGTTTATTTACAATCAGAGCATCAATGTTAGGCTTGATAGTGCTCAACTTGATTCTGAAGTCCCCTTCAACATCGATGCTAACTCCTTTACTACGGTAACCATCCATTAATTATTTATATTAATTGTAAATCATGTTTATTCATCTTATCATTGATACATTTAATAATAATTTTCAATTTTTTTTTAATCTCTGATTGAAGGTGTTAATAAGATTATTTTATTCCTGACGTTTGTTTGCTTGTTTGCGCCCAAGCAGTATTGTAGACATTAAATACAGTGTTATTTGGGTAAACCTTTGGAATTGCTACTAAAGACCGTTAAGAGGTCTAGATTTTCAGACCAGACTATACTTTCACTCACTGCGCATGCGCAATTAAATCCTCAAACCGACGGATCCTTTTCAGTAGGAACGCTGGTGTAGGGTTAGGTCAGACTTCCAGCCTTTTTACGAAAGGGTATTGCAATGCTAAGAAGACTCTATACAGAGGAAAACGGTTAATTTGATCCATGACCATCTCATTCGAGTTATGCTATTAACAATTTCGATCCAAGGACCAAGTCAGGAACTGCGAACCACCATACGCCAGGTAGCGGAAGAATGGTAAGCCAGAGGTGTAGTAATGATAAACGATTTCTGACAAGTGGCGCATCCGGATTCGTTGAAGCTCAACGCCGCCTTTTCATTAGAAAATGAATGCAATTTTCTAAAACTTCATGGACAAAAATCTTTTGATCCTTAGTTTTACACATAATTGGTAAATTTTTTTCACCACTTGGACTAAACTTCCCAGATCCGAAGCTAATAGAACGTTGAAGAGATTGACCATGATATTTAACCTTAAAGATGGTGTAGGAAAGAAGGCGCTGGGGGACAAAAGATCTATTCGGTAAAAGGCCGGAAGTCTGACCTAACCTTACATGATTATTCCAAATGAAAATGATGCATCGGTTTGAGTATTTAATTGGGCATGCGCAGTGGGTGAAAGTATAGTCTGGTCTGAGAATCTAGACATCTTCAAGGTCGTTAGTAGCGATTCCAAAGGTTTACCGTTATTTGTTCCTCTGAATAGCCTATAAAATTTTAATTATTTTCAGAAAAGTCTTTACGATCCGAAATTCTACCAAGAATGCTTATTGCTCCTATTATGTTATAAATTAAATTACCCATAAAGACCATAATGTTCCACATGTCGCAGATTTGACACAAAATGGGTCACCATACCACCATTAATTGATAACTCTATACCCACACAAGCCCATTAGTTCGTAATCTACCACCCCAATTTGTATTCCATAATCCTATGAGGCGTCTGGAAAGAAGATGGACAAGAGAGATCCTAACGTAGAATTGTCATTGCAATAGGTAGTTTTTTTACAAACTATTGTCATAATAGCCGGGATGCACATTTACGTGTTGTAGCTATAAATTTCAATAAATAAAAAAACTATGATAACCATTACATGAAACATAAATCTTTAGTAATACAGAAGCAATAAATATGATGAATAGATGGTAATGAGATAAAGCGAACAACATAAGCTACCAACCGGAACAGGCTGTGTTACTGCAGAGGAAGCTGTTTTTGTAGCGTGTTGTCCTCCAATGGAATGGCGAATCCTTGCAACTACGGCCGGCAACTGACTTTGAAATATTATCCTTTTTGTCTGCTAATATCTGCAACACCCTTTCTCAACTGTCGCAATAAATTCATGCATGATTCTAGAATTACATTTAATTTCCTTCCTCCAGCAGCTATATGTTTATTTGTATATAATTTGCCTATAAAGCATCGATTCGTGCTACCGGGTACGTGTTTCCCTAAACCACTAGTAAACTGCTATCATATTCTAATATAATTTCGTCTTATCCAACGGTTTTATAACGAATATTCTTATTGATACTGTTATCAATTTTTATGGTGAAACAGCTACTAATGAAACGAGTTTTGGTGCACAGCATAAAAATATTTAAGCAATTCTCCCTCCCTCCCCAAAAAACAAATGACTATTTCAGAATTTCTCACTCCTCAGTCTTTGCTAGAAATATTCACCAACCCGGACTCAGCGAGTCAAGAGTTAGGCCTTGGTTATGTTATGTATATTATTATTATGTTATGGTTATGTAATGCTAACTATTATTATTATTAATATTTTTTGCAATATGCTGAGCTATTAATTCCTTTCTGAATAGTGCAATTTGAGGAAATATATTATAGGATCTTCTTTGATTATTAATTATTATAATGGCTTTATGTCACTATAAAATGAATATCTAACCCTTCTAAGGTTAAAAGAAAGATAATGGTGAAATAATATGTAATGCTAGATATTGATTTAGCTTATATAACTTTATATTTTATTTTATTTTATTTTTTTGTTTATGAATCCATTTATATATATTATCACTTATTCTTTCATTCATTTCTCATCTTTTTTTGCATTATTAATCATTCACTTGAATATTGTTCATACATCAAAATTTTTAAACTGTTTGTGATCTTCTTACATTACTTTTTAGTACTTTCTTATTTTTCTTTTTATACTAATTTTAATTCTATTTCAGACTAGTTGTTATCTTGTTTTGCATAGCCCTGATAAGGGCTAAATTAAATAACTGGTTAAACCATTATACCAGTAAACAAGTAACCAGTAAACGTTTCGCCGATTCATTTACCATCAAGGCAGAAAAGGTATGATAAGCACAGATCAAAGCACATCTCACATCGATAGCCAAAAAAGATCCATTATTTGAATCGACGAAACGTTGACTTATTAGTTATATCCTAGTATTTGAGAGACTTGATGCTTTGTTTTTTTAATGTTTTAATTTTATAATAACATTAATTTTCTTGATTTTTTATTAATATGTATTTCATATAAAAATAAATAAGGGAAATTAAAAATGCACATGATTTTTCTAAAACACTAGCATTTGTTTAAAATAAAAAATAGTTACACAAATATTCTAAACGTTATCACATCGTAGGATATGATCTACAACTAGGTAACTACAATTTTTCAGAGGGTTAACTTAATTTTGCCACCTCTTCTATCACAACCCCTGCTTCCTATAAAAGTGAACAGTTTTATTACATTACTTTAGGTAAAAGTTATATTTCTAAAAAAATATCAGTTTATTTACTGAAATAAAGAAAACCATCAAAAAAGTTTGTTTTTCTGTTATTTTGAACTTTAAATTCTTAATTCGCAACTGTCAGAAGAATAACAATAAACAAATATGATGGAGATTAAAGCCAGACATGGCATGCTAGGCAATGAGAAGAATAGTGCCTAGCAGCACCTTTTCCCGGTCTTGAATTAGTCCCTTAATTCAGGAAAGGAGATCTCTCATCCAGCTCCTTTTTAGTCTTCTCCTTATGGCCATGTCAACCGTAGCCATCTTATGAATCAGTTTATTGTGATGTCCGTGAAGATTAGCGAAAACGAGAATAAAGATAACGCATGAGTTGGAGCTCCTGTTTGTCTTAAAATGTTGGAGCGAAAAGATTCTAGTTTTTGTAAGTGTGTCTTAAAAAAAAAAAATGTGTTTACATAATCTCAAAATAAAATTGCATCCACCCGGGGCAAGTGCTCCATTTTTTCCCGCTGGTTCCGACCATATTTTTTCTAATTCTGGATAATTGTACGAAAAGATTCCATTAGATTAGGTCTACAATATTAGATCGTGTGGTAGATTGTTTCAAAAATAGAAAAGTTGATCATCAGGAAAAATTCCATTAGGAGAGTTATAATATCTAGTATTGTAGAAACGCTGAATTGCAGTTATCTAGTTGTAGAATTCACAGGATATGTAAGAAAAAGATGTAAAAGTCCATATTGATTATCTATAAATACAAAAAGAAGTATTTTCCTGTTAACTGATTTTCCGGGAAAAGTATTTCGGTATAAAAAAAAATACCAATTTAAAAGGAAGTCCAGACGGTATCCTGAATCGTAAATAATGATTCGAGGGTAGAATGGGAAAAAGAAATAAGGCATTTATAAAAGTTATTTGTTTCGGAATGGGTGGTAATATAATCTGTTGCCATAGCTACCGGTCCCAATGAGCCTTCCACTATGGCTCCCTCCCTTAACAAGCCCGCTACAATCAATTCCGGCTAATAATACTCCCAATGGCGATACCTTCCAACAGGAAAATATCAGCTTTTTTATTTAAAAAAAAAGGTATGGCGCTAACGATATCACGAAAAAAAAATGTAAAAATTCCAATCAATATCATAAGAACTAGTTTGTATACACTTCACCCATTGTATTTTTAGTTTTTTCTTTAGGCGTCCTAGCAATTCAGACAATTTTTGGCGAATTTGTTAATTCTCGAATAATCATCATAACGTCATATCAATCAGACTGCACAAGTCCTTGTATTTTTGTACAATTGTAAATTTCATCTAATAAAATTTTAAATGGAATCATCCAGGTTTGTTGCTAGGGAGTAACACTGACTTTTTTTTTTTTAAACATCATTTATTTATTGCAACGCCGCTGAAATATTTAAAGCGAAAATCTGCTCCTCATACCACTTTCACTTCCCCCTAACGGAAAGACGATAAGCCGTGAAAACTTTCAATTTTAGGATCCTTGCCCTCAAAGTGAAAAGCAGTGTATATCCTAAGACGCGAACCGTAGATGGGGGATAGAGAGGCTATCAGTGACAAGATGATAGATACCATCTGGCTGATATAGGAGGCACAGATTTGGCGGTGGCGGGAACCCATCAGCTGCTGTCAGGCGGGAACAGTCCAACTTATTGCTCCTTTCCTCTACCTTCAGATCAATTGCAACCTCTTTCTGTCAAAGCCGATGGCAATCATTTTTCCTTTTCCTTGGAAACTGAGACGAGTAAAATACCGTCATATATATATTATAAGTATATTCATTCTAATTTATTTATATGTGTGAATATCACCATATTCCACCGATGATGAACGAATTGTCTGTTGAACGAATCTTCAGAATTTATTGGAAAAGAAAACCGTACTCCCCTAAGTAGCAGTAAATAACTAACCGTTCAACATTTCGCAAATTGAGGCGTCATCAGACAGAAAAAAAAGATAAGATCGCATAACTAATACATCTCATATCAGCATAAAAATACTAACCAAATAGAGACAGTAAATAATTTCAAGATAATTCAACTTGTACTGAATATGAATTTGAGGCAGAAATAACCGGCACATTTTGAAGGGCTAAAATAAACGAATGTCTCTAGAAAAAAAAATATGGTTTAATTTTCAAATTGTACATTGAAGATAGTTTTATTTTAGTTTTTTTTTAAATTATATCTTCCAAATGTCGGTCGTTATTGACTAAGTATTGCAGAAGACATTCCTATAAATTTTCCATCACCCTTTGAATCATTCCTAGTGGAATAACTGAAATATTTCAGGAAGGCACTGTGATTGTAGTGAATGTTATCGGCTCGTACTTTTTTGAGGCCAGAGAACATCTATAGCCTATCAGGGGTATAAGGAGCGAAGGAAGAAGGCCAAGCAAAAAGTATTTTAAGAAAATTATCAACGGGATGAGGAAAGAAAGGCCGAAAACCCTCAAAGGAATCAATGATAAAGATGGAAACATTATATGGCAGGAAGAAGATATAATGGAAAGTTAGAGGGAGTATTTCAAGGAGCTGCTTGATGGTAGAAACGTTAGTTCGGATACGACCCAGAATTCGGCGGAGGACTATACAGATGAGGATTATTTTATCAGTTAGGAAGAACTGCAGGAAGCGATCTCCAAGACGAAGCCCGCAGGACTGGAAGACATAACTCCCGAAATGATGCAGGATATGGACGACAAAGGTGAAGAAATATTTCTCCATTACTTGAATATGCTCTGGCATAAGAAAAGGATACCGAAGGACCGGGAGATAGCTGTCGTTGTTTCAATTTATAAGAAAGGATAAAATAGGGAGTGCAATAACCACCGAGGTCCATCTCTGCTCAGTGTGCCTAGCAAGATCTACTCCAGAATTCAAGAGACAAGGACAAGAAAAGTCGTCGACTGTCAGATTGCAGAGGAGCAGTATGGGTTTAGAAACTCGAGGAGTACACAGGACCTGATTTTCACCTTAAGGCAGATCATAAAAAAATCCATCGAGATAGCGAAAGAGCTTTCGGTCTGCTTTGTGGATCTGGAAAAGGCCTTCGACAGAGTAAGAAAGGAGGATATAGAGCGAGTGCTATCTCTAGTTAGATATCGCCACGATCTTGGCTTGGATGACTGGCAACCACACCTCTTTGATGCGTTCTCTACTCTTTATATTGGTCTTGGGTCGGTTTTAGGTGCCTTGCTCAATGAAAGCGGCTATGTCGACGGAGAGGTGTCCCAAAGACTCGGAGCATCTGCAAGAATGTTCCTCTCGATTTGGAGAGGTTTCCTCGATTTCCTCGAGAAGAGAGGTAACCAAAAAGACGAAGTTGTCCGTCTACAGGTCAACGTTTCTGCCTATTTGTTTCCTACTCCTCAGAGTCATGGATCCTTGCCTCTAAACACAAACGGCAGATCCAGACAATGGATATACTTGATATACTTATATAATGGAGATACTTGAGAAAGGTTGAAGGACAGACGAGGAGAGACAGGATCCGCAATTCAACAATCAGGTTAAACCTCGAAGTACAGCCAGTGGAAACCACCCTAGATGAGAATAAACTGCGGTGGTTTGGTCTCCTCCTCACGGAAAGAACCTCTAGAATTACATATGAGACACGAGTGGAGGGAACAAGACCTAGAGGAAGACCTCGAATAACCTGGGAAGAAGATTCTTCGGCGCATGCTTCCACCGCCCTAGTGGATGACTTTAAAAACCTAAGTATGTTATCTTCTCTGGTTGAGGAGGCGACCGAGAGTTATTCGGCCTCTTAGTTTGAAGGGAATAGGGCAGCCCATGGGACTATTTAATCGGTCGACTAGAAATCGGTAGTGGAGCATTCCTTATAATATTCTTTGTAATCAAACAACCAACTAAATAGTCTGTAGGTCCACTCTCTTAGAATGACTCAAAATTTAGTTTTGCAATTTCGCAATAAAAAACCCTAATAAAATTAGTTTCATTTATACAATTTAATATATATATATATATATATATATATATATATATATATATATATATATATATATATATATATATATATATATATATTAGGACATAAATAGAGAATTCCAAACAAGAAGCCAAGAGTCACAAAAATAACAGAAAATAAATCACATGACGATATTTCCCAATTTCAGGTATCATCGTGAGGGGAAAATAAATAAAATAATTAACCTATATTAAGAACAAAATTCAGCACCTGCCACATCCACAGTCCAAAAAGACACTAACCAGCGCCCCATAACATGACACCCAGGTTAAATTTAAAGGTTAAATTACAAACAGCTGATCATAAAAAAAAGAAAGGAAGGAAACTCCTCGTACTAAAAACCCAAAAATGTACAAAAGATCAAAGAAAAAAATAATCAAATAATTGAAAAAGAAATTTAACAAATACATGAGGAAAGGAACAGTTAATGTCCACAGACGAGGAGTTTCCTCGACAGGTGATTCGTTTTCTGTTATTCTTGAGACTCTTGGGTTCTTGTTTGGAGCTTTCCATTCATATCGTAACAATTATTTATGTCTCGTTTCGAGCTTTTGCTCTTGCATACTAATATATTTTGTGCGATAGCCTACTGTTTTCTTTTTAGGGGCCTTCCCTATCTGTGCAATTTAACTGTTCCTTTCCTTTATTTTCTTTTTTTTTTTTTTATTATGAGCTGTTGTAATATAACCTCTCTTTTTCCTCAGTATGTGTCTAGGAAGCCACAGTCTTGGTGTGGAGCGCTTCCTTTGGTTACTGTCTTTTTGGACTGTGGATGTGAGATGTGCAACATTTTGTTCTTTATATAGGTTTTTATTTTATTTATTTTCCTCTATCCTTCCATCCTGATGATGTCTGAATTGCCAAATATCGACAGGGGATTCGCTTTCTGTTATTTTTGAGACTGATGGCTCTTATTTGGAACTTTCTATTTAGGTTCCAACAATTATTTATGTCCCATATATAGCTTCTGCTCTCGTATATGTATATATGTATGTAAGCAACTGTTGTATAAAACTAAACAAACAAAAAAATATAATAATTTAGTAATAATATAATAATAATTTTATCACGGAAAATTAGTAGGGAATTGTATACTCGTGATATCTTATAGTATAAACCACTGTAAATTCAAACCATTGGTTGTTAAGTGCTGTTACTAAGACGATTACAGTTCTAGAGTTGAACGCTATGAGGTAACTGGCATCTCTGTGGTTAAGGTGGAGTCCTGGGAGGTTGGGGTATTAATAAACAGTTTAATATAGGCTCGCGCCGAGGAAGTCAACTTCACCAGATCAAGTTATCCAAACATCTAGAGTTCCCTCTTGGAACTCGAGCTTCACTTTTGGTATAAGTTAAAATTTTCAAATAACAATAATAATGAATCAATTGTTGGTGTGGCCAAACTGACCACAAATAGTGGTGTAAAATTTAATAACAAATAGGATTTATTAAACTCTTAACAATTAAGACAAAACATAAAAAAAACATCCATATTGAGAATTGAACAAAAAAGAACAGTTTAAGTTGTGAGAAAAAAAAAGTTTGTCTGAATTAAATAATAAAAAAACCTGTCATACATTTACAGCATATCAACGTAATAACTAATTAATCGGATGGGAAGTACTCTATAATATAAACAAAGATTTTTTTTTCTCACAAACTTAATATATTCATGGCTGTAAAAACTTCTACCGAGAACCGCCAAACAAACAAACCCCTTCAGATTATTCCGTGTTTTACATGAATAATCCAAGCGGGTAGCTGTGGACCTTTCTACTTACAGCCGAAAAGATTTTAATAAGTTTGCAGTTTTATATCCTCTGCAAATAGTAGCTGGCCACCTGGGTTTCCATTTATCTTTAGGATCATCTTCTTCCAAACAGAGGTGTGAAAAATAAAACAAACCTTCTGAATTTGTTTTTATTTTTATTTTTTATTTTTTTTCGGAAAGTGGATTTTATATCGTTTCATAACCCCCATGGGGATTCCGGGACGTCTTCTTTATATATGTAATATTCCGCGCTACATCGGGTTCTTCTGTACTGACGGTTAACAGAAACTGACGGATAAAAGAGCGATGGTTAATCGAAGTTTTACTCTATCTCAGTTCCATATTTTCTCCACTTTTCTGTGTGTTAGTTATCTCTAAGTTTGAATAATTTAGTTCTGACGATAGCGTAAATGCAGAAACTAATCAACTCTTTAAAAAAAATGTTTTTTCTTTCTTTTTATCACTGGTAAATCCTGTGAGTTCGGCAAAGTTGGGACCGGTTAAGCGAGATTCCACCCAAAATACATTTAAAGTAACAGTTAACTGTTGTTTTGTTCCAAGCTGCGCCGTATAAAAAGGAAAAAAAAAACTGACAAACTTTTTGTAAAGATCTGAACGTATTAAGCTGCAACTCGTCGATATCCTTCGAGGTTAGACAAGACAAAGGACCTGGCCTCGCCGAGATCCGGAAGGCCCCCGCTGGCCTGAGTCCAGGGTCGATAGATTCCGCCCCGCAGAGGATTCGGGGATGTTCACCCCCGCCCTGTCATTGATTTTAATTCCCTCATATTGCCTGCCTCTGCTTTGAGCTCTCCATTATATGGACCAATACGGCCTCCTTTGATATATCTAAATAAATCTCTTTACTATTCTGAGCAACTTGGACCTATCAGAAAATTTTACTTGAATACTTTTTAAGTGCAACGTGTAAATTATTCCAACTTCAAAAAACATTAGTGATTTAAAAAATAAATGAAGGAAATATTAATTTATTTATAATGGAACTATTGTTCCTAAAGACAGAGGTTCCTAGACTGTGGTGCGCAAGGACATTCAAGAAGGCAAAATCCATGGATAAAATCGTCATTTCAACACATTCAATGAGATATAACGATTATTTTATAAATTATTAATGAATGTATCAATTATAACATGAATATACACGATCTTCAATTCATAAAAATAATTCAGGATGATTACCGTTGAAGAGGCGAAAGCACTCAGTATTGAAGAGGACTTAAGAATCAAGTTGAGCTCCATCAAGCCTAACATTGATCCTCTGATTGTAAATATTGAAGCTTTTTTTCCCAATGTCCTAATTTCTTAATCCGGTAGATCCACTTTTATTTTCAGAATTATTGGAGTCATTGCGTGAATCCTTTCTTTTCTTCATTGCCCTTCCATATTAACACGATGGGAATAACGTGTAATTATTATTTACAGATATATTATATATATCTTTTATTAGATTATATATTTTACAGATTCTACGATGCAATAGGCATATATACTACCTTTATAATAATATTTTAATGGCTTTTGATATGAAAATTAATGTTGTTGGTGTGAATCATACTGTTATTGTTGTCATGTGAAATTACTAAAATTACTTTCTACGTCGGATTTTTAACTTTATTTTTAATTTATTTTAATAGAATTTTCTCAAGCAAATTTATTTTAATATATATCTTGTATTGTTTGTAAAATAAACTTTAGTTAAACAGTTTGCATTTTTAGTTTTATTTTTTATACAAAAACGAATCTTTAATACTAATATCATGAGATCGTATACGCCCAGTAATCTACAATGATTACTGCATTTACAGCATTGACGATTAAAGCATTTCCGCTATCGTCAGAACTAAATTATTCAAACATAAGATGACTAACACACGAAAAAGTAGAGAGACCATGGAACTGAGATACAGTAAAACCTTCGATGAACCATTACTGTTTTATCCGTCAGTTTCTGTTAACCGTCTGTACAGTAGAACCACAAAAATCTGAAAAGTGGTCTAGGAGTCACAGCACTAAGAAATCACAGAAGTGATACAGTTTCAATAGCATTAGTCAATAGTTCAGCAATAACATAACATAACATAAAAATAACATTCTTCGCATAATAATATGAAAAAATAAATAAAATAAATTAGACATAATTATTATTTAAATTGTTTATATCGATTCAGGGAAAAGAAAATTACGGTTCTTGGAGAGATAGGAGATGGGCAAAGAGACCGAATTTGAATGTGGAATAGCAGGAAGCATTGCGGAATATGGTTGGAATAGAGTTCCATGAGGAAATGGGACATCTAATGAACGATAAGTCAAACGCAGGAGTTTTATGGGGAAAAGTACAAAGGACAGAAGAGCAGTAGCGTTTATTCTAGGAGTGTACAAAATTGTCTAGGAGAATTGGTTTTCCCCATGACATCTCATCTAAAATATTACAGTATTTTTTCTCCATATTTTAAAATGTTCTTTTTTTTTATAGCGTTTTTCTGGAAATCAGACATAAAAAGGGCCCAACTCATTGCTTAGCATGAGTGTTTCATATCCAATTCCTGCAGAGAGCGTTTTGCTATTCTCTATTCCAGATGCTTCCACTTTCACTATTCAAAAAGCTGAGCGTACTACTACCTGATATCATGATATTAATATAAAAGATTCGTCTTCATAACAAAAAAAAAATACAAACTGATTTACAAAAGTTTATGTAATAACGAATATTTTTACGATTCGTACACCTCAAGACTCCTCTTTTTCACCGACGCTCTGGGACGTACTAAATAATTATGCTAACAATAATTACCTATAACTCGACACTAACAAGATGTAATTAATAACTTTTTATAAGTAAAAGAAAAATTCAGAATATGAACATTCAACTGTACTGCAAAACAATCTAAACAGACACAATGGCATATTTAGGGCTAACAATCGGCAGAAAATTAAATTGGAAAATGCATACAGGCAATTTAGTAAACAACACACTAAAACGGACTGACTATCGCTGCATGAAACAGATGGAGATTGAATGCAAAAACACTAAAAATCATTTATGAAGGAGCTATAATTCCAAAACTCCTCTATGTCATTCCTGTTTGGGAATCAGCGGCAATTAAGTCATATAAACTAACAATCCTGTAACTAGTTCAGATACTGATGGGGATTAGAATTAGTAGGGCCTTCCTTACTATCTCTTACGATGCACAGTTGGAAAAATTGTGACTTTAGTGGCCAAAATTCTATAACTCTTCATTAAAAGACGATAAACAAAAAATTCGATCAAAATTCGAAAATGCGATCAATCAGTGTTATATGGATTTGAAGATCTGAAGCCCTATTTTTAAACATTACATATATTTTTAGGCCATTAACTTAGGCATAAGCCTAAAATATGCTTCAAGTTATCTTATTTGTCATTTATAATTTTTGTACACACGATAAATTTCGAATAAATAAAAAAATAGTATATTGTTAACTTTTTTTTCTTGCAATAATAATTATTTATGAATCTTGTAAACATAGTAAATATCTGAAAAATGCTACTGTACACGTATAAAACTCTATAGATAAGGATATTAGTTCATTTCTTCCCCTTTTGTTGGTACAATACCTGATAAACTGTTTTATTTAAAATAAAATGATGAAATAATTAAGAAAAAAATTAATTCAAAGGCCCGGAAACACCCTGTATATAATTTTTCATTTTTACTAATAAAAGACATTCCATGCTCATAAATGAAAAAAGAATTTTTTTTTTTCATCGTCTTTTAATCAAGAGTTATAGAATTTCGGCCACTAAATCCACAATTTTCTCCACTGTACGACGTTGCCTGTCTGTGTCCTTGCAGAGATATTACCAATACACCTCAAAATATCTGAACTATGAAAGGATATTTGACAAAACGATATGAACAGGTTGAAGGTGTATTAAAGCCAAAACAGAATACATTCTAAGGCAAACGGAAATTTGAACAAACTCAAACACCATTTACCCGGGCATAACAGAACTTTTACTCAAACTACTCAAATTAAATTCAAAAGCACACAACTCACTGACTAAACAATTTAATCGAAATAATGAACAGAGATATAAAAATTATTCTGACGTGGATCAGAGGCCACGGTGGCATTGTAGCCAATGAGCGAGCAGATTCGTTACCTAAGGAAGCTGCTTATGATCCACAATTACCAATAGTTTACAATATAGTAACTCTCCTATTTATTAAGAAAAGTATTAAAGCGAACTCAATGACTGACTGGGAAAAAAAGTAGAAAAATTGACTGAAAGAACGATCCTTGCATAAGCACATTCCAAACATCACACTACAAAACCAAGGTAAAGGAAAAAGTAAACATTACAAAGTAACACAATCAATGGAAAGTAATCTTCATAAAACCGACATAAAATACAAGTGGCAAGCAGAAATGCCTTGAAGTTCATACTTCAGTTGTCAGTGTGAAGGTGGCAGTTGTAAAAAGGATATTTTTCTTTGGGAAATAAAGAGTATATTATTTAAAAAAAATATGAATACAGTTAAAATAAATAATACATCAATTGGAAATTAAATTAACTTTTTAATATGCTAAATTAGCTGCTGAAAAAATGCTTGCATCCGAGAATAACTGCTCAAGCTGTGCGGGATGCGTCTGACAAAACGAAGATCCTCCGTTTATGTTGATTTATTCAATCTTAAATAAATATTTTATATTTCTTTTTACTACTATAAATTAACTGTATTTTTCTTTTATAAAGCTATGGGAATCACGGGCTCAAGTGGACGAATGGAATAACCGCCACTGATACTGACCAATAAGTGTGTAGATGTCTTGGAATTAGGAACTGTATCCGGTTGATGTGAGATGTGCCGCATATAGTCTGCATATATGTGCTATTATTTTTTCTGTCCTGATGATGCCTGGATTGGTTTAGCTTCGATTGGTTAGTAATATATATGTAATTTAGGGATTTATATCTGAATTTATTTTTGTTGGGATCAAGATCACATCTTAAATAAGTATAATAAACTGTCGACTTGATGCTCTTTACTTTACCTTTCATAGATTCGGAATATTCGAGGTAGCTTCGTAAAACAAATTATAGGTAATATCTAACATTTAAATCTAATCTTCTAATTTAGTAAAATTAATTAATAATTAAAACTTTCCAGCTGATATGAGTTATTTATTAACCATAATTATATAATAACTTATAGAGCTAACAGTGGTCCTATTGGATGTAATCCTTTGCTGAATTGGTCCGATATAGATTCCATTCAGTGGCAGCCTAATCCGCAGATATTGAAGGTTCAATATCAATTCGGTGTATGTGGAAAATCCTTCCTTTTATAGCCAGTATATTAGAACCGACCCTCCTATACAACGGCTCTCTCTCTACGCTATACCCGACCGGTCTAGGTTCGAGTCCCTCCTTCAAAACAAGATTGAATAGCGGAAAAAAGCTGCGGTAGTAAAATTTATATCGATATCAGATTAATTTCTTATCACATTTATTTGTACTTAATGATCGGACAACTTTGAATATATTTTAGGTGTTCCAGCCAATGCAATGAGGAAAGAGTATGTGCTTGTATGTACTTCATGTCATAAACTAAAAATTTGTATGTGGACTGAGTTGGTGTTAGGGAAGTGCCTTTTGCGGGTTTCAACTTATTTCTCACATTGTTTCCGCATTTTTCCGATGTTTTTAAGGTTTTGTCTGCAGGCGCTCCGAATTGAGTTAGAAGATTGCAAATTTCTATGTGAATCATGTTGGAATTAAAGAAGCGCAAACATATGAAAAATAAATTACTGAGGATTATGTAAATAAAAAATATATTACACGAGATGTCATACGACGTCAAACTAAATGAAGGCATATTTATTGGACCTCAAATAAGGAAGATTCAAGGTAATTTCCGTTATCAAGAAAAATTAAATGAAAAGGAATTGGTAGCTTGCAAGTGCTTTGTAGGATTTGTGGGCAACGAAAAAGATAAAAACTTTAAAATTCTCTTGAAAGCCTATGATATCGCATGTCCGATATCCTTAAAAATGCATTTCTTACTGTCTAATTTGGATTTTTTACGGAATATTCAGGTGCATTAAGAGATGAACGAGGAGAGAGGTTTTAGTAGGACATCAAGATGATGATCCCAGCCCATTTATATTTATACCGCTAATTAAAAAAAAAAAAAAAAAAAAAAAAAAAGGAACACAAAAGGAAAAAGTCAAAGTTTTTGTCGCAGTATGGCATTTCATTTAATATATTTTTATTCACATAATTCTCAGTAATGTCTTCCATAATACTTCCCAGCTGCCAATTTTTTTTCATTAATTTTTCTTCAAAACTGAACTAACTTAAAAGCTTCCTTATTGGAGGTCTAATATATAAGCCTTCTTTTAGTTTATCGCTATATGACATCTCTTATATTTTTTATTCACATAATCCCCAGTAATATATTTGCATAGATTTAACACGTTTTGCAAGTTTGTTTTAAATTAATATTAGATTGTAAAAATATGTCGTTTCCTTTTTAGGTATTCGAGCTACTGGACATTTCCATCCCTATTCGACCTTCGCACCTTCAAAGATTTTACGTAGAACCTTCCTCCCGAAGACCAATAAGTTCTGCTCACTAGTTTTAGAGATAGTCCACGCTTCTGAGCTATATGGAGAAATCGGCCGAATAATTATTTTATATAAGTGAATTTTAGTGTCCTTAAATAAGGCCCCTAAAATAGTTACTGAGATAATAATAATAATAACTGGAGGATGCGGTGCGTTGGCTGGCACAGAATACCTCAAGAGGCATGAAGATGTTGCCAAAATCTATTACCAGGTGATAGGATTAAAAAGAAAATTATTAAATGACTCGATGCCATATTATAAGTACAATCCTAAAGATCTCGTCCAGAGGGTAGGGATAAACTTGTATTGGAATCATTCGTGACCCACAACAGACCTGATATCGTGCTGATTGATAGTAATATGAAGACAGCAGGGATACCAGATATTGCTATGCCGAATGACGGGAACACAAATTCATTATGTGCAGAAAAAATTCAAAAATATCAAGCTCTAGCAGCTGAACTAAAAGATCTGTACAGACTGGATAAAGTGATTGTGAGGGCTATTGTGATCTCCAGCAATATATGGTCTGATACCAGTGTCCACTGTGGAAGCGACTGAACGGCTGGGCTTCTCGACGGCTGTTATAAATGAAGCCCAGAAAGCTGTGCTGTTGAATGCCTCAAGGAGTTTTCTAAATATACATTAAAAACGACCAAATAAACACTGACCTGGGAGTTGATTCTCTCCCTCTCCAAGAAAAAACCTTTTTCGAAAGAGTCGAAAATTAAATAATAATAATACAGTTTTCAGGACAGGGTTTGGTCAATAGTAATACCTAAGTTTTTAACAGAGGAGAAGAACGTAACTAATTTAAGGATTAAAGTAGGGAAGGTGACGTTGGATCTGAGGAGGATATTGGAACCTTACAATGAATTCCATTTAATTTTATTCAAATTGAAACTACAATAAAGCCAGTTAAGGAGATAGAATTTAATAAAAGACAATGTGCAGTAATAAAATTCCATGATAGGAGGAAATGTAGAAGGGAAATTCGAAACGTTTTTATATCTTCCGCTAGTTACCTCTAGCAAAGGACAAAATAAGGAAATAAGTTGAAAATATACCCCTGGAATGCTTTCATTGCAAAAAAAAATAAGGATGTTTTCAGATCCTTAGTGAGTTTAGAATACACAAGAAATTTCGTTGGAACACGGTATTTCCTACTTGAATTTGATTGCTGACAAAAAACATGCTACGATTTAAAAACAACACATAAAGAGATGAAAATATACCTTATAGGAATTCCAAGAATGAATTATAAAACAACAATGAATCAGGAGTGTAAGTAATCTTCTAGATACAAAGAAAAAAATCTAAGGAAGTTAATATAGATCTAATGTCATCAGGCCTAGCGATATATGTGGACAATACAAATAATGGACTGGTATCAGATACCAGGGATGGTGAAATTAAGCAGATTTGTTGAGGACCAATAGAAAAATAATAGAAATTATAGAGTGGAAATGGTAGGGAAAGTTTACTGTATAGTTTGAATGCAAATAATGTAAATTCATATTCCTATATCTAATTTATATCTATAACTGTTATCATGCCTGGCCAAAACCAGTAAGAAGCCATTTGCTGTCTTGAAATAAAAAAATCGCTCTGTACACAAGAAAGTCTGGCCCAGTGAAGGATGGCGACCATTGTAAGCTGAGACACAACGCAGGTCAGTACCAGATTTAACAGGAACCGGATTATGTACAAAACATATAAGATTCTCATGACTGCGGTGCGCTGGGATTGTCGCAAGAATTGATGGAAACTAAACTAAACTAATTAATTAAGATACTATTATTTGGTTATGTGGATGGAAAAAGAAAGAGAGGACAGTCACGACTGAGATAGGCAGGCGAAGTCGAAGGCGATGCACAGAAGATCCTGGACACGAGAAGCAGGCAGCGCATGCGTAAGACCCGTGTCGGGTTGTATGATGTAGTGTCTGTGATCAGTAGCTAATAATTGATTTTTTACATGTAAATATTATCGGTTAGTCTTGATTTTTTTTCTAAGGTATTGTCTATTTCATCTTCTGCAAAATAAAATAAAAAGTTAAATGAAATATTTGTAATTTTGTTTAAGCTGTACGGATAAAGTTTAATTAAGAAATCCGAATATTATTATTATTACACTGCAATCCTAAAAAAAGCACCCAGATGTTGTTAGGGCGATACAAATAGAAGGTCTTCGATGTGCACATAGTTAGAATGACCCCAGATCAGATTCCACGGAGGATTTTATATATATATATATATATATATATATATATAGGATTTAGGAGGAAAATATATATATATATATATATATATATATATATATATATATATATATAAGACGCTCTAATATCACAGATAAGAAAATAGGCGAGAGATCTCGAGCCGTGTTGATTTTCTGGCTTGAATCAAAGACGTGCGCACGGGGATGTTCCACAGGTGCATAGACACCTGCTAATAAGCCAGTCTAATATCATTTGTAACACAAGAGTGTTAATTTTTTGGTTTAATTTTAGCACAATACATGTTTAAAATACGTCTACAAAATAGCATATACTTTAAACAATTTTTCGGATGAATAAGGAATATCCCAAGAACCCTCGTCAGACTGGAGAGTATGGAAGGACTCCTTATCCAGTATGGAACCCTCTTATAACCTTCTGATGCTGCGCACACCTATGAGTAGAATAGACTGGTAACCTTTAGGATAACCAGCCCTGTCAACCTTAATTGGAGTACATAAGGGCCTTGAACCCCCTCCTCACCCATAAAAAATAAAATACACACGTGTAGTCTGTCTCGTTTTTATATCAGAGGGACATTAACATTCGCAAAGTCCAACATATTTCCTGGCACATGAAAACCAGAACTAAAAACAAGAATTTGTTAATATATTCTTTTAATAAAACCAAATAAGATATCAGATAAAAGTAATTTAAATATATCAATGGCATATTCTACATTATTTTCGCACCTGCTGTTCTTGCTTTGCAACTTTTCTCGATCAAAATATTTTTAAGTCGCACCTGCTGAGATGTCTCTGATCTCTGAGAGAGTACACTATGGTATTTTACAAACTAGTACACAATGGTATTTTAGAAACTTTTGAGTAATAAATAAGCCAAAGACTAATATTGAAGCTATTGTTCGGGAGTCTA
This sequence comes from Rhaphigaster nebulosa, assembly GCA_948150685.1. Lineage (NCBI taxonomy): Eukaryota > Metazoa > Arthropoda > Insecta > Hemiptera > Pentatomidae > Rhaphigaster > Rhaphigaster nebulosa. The sequence continues at coordinate 14,457,490 of OX411312.1, read as the reverse complement.
ATTACACAAGTCATTGATGAAAATAGGTGTTTATAAGTATTTTGTAGTCCTAAATCCGAAAATGATAAGGAATTTACATTTGTAGGAACATAAAATTTTTTCTTTACAGGGGGTGGATGATGGTAAAAAAAAGGATATGAGATTTTTTTGCAATCCAATATTCATTTAATAAAAACATGTTAAATATATGCAAAAATATTACTGATGATTATATGAAAAAAAAATATTACATTAGATGTCACACAGCAACATACTAAAATAAGGCATATTTATTGGACTTAAAATTAGGAAACTTTTTTCCGTTTTCAAGAAAAATTAAATGAATAGGTATTGAAAGCTTGAAAGTATTATTTTGTAAGTGTACTGAAAAAAAATTTTCGGTAATAAGGAAGATGAATCCTATAAACAGTTTAGCTTAGATTATCATTAACTCATAGATAAAATCTTGAAATCCTATGAAATATAAAGGTGTTGGATGTCTTTAAAAATTCATTTTTTATATTCCGATTTGAATTTTTTTCCACGAAATTAAAGTGCAGTAAGCAAAGAACAAGGAGATAGTTTTGACCAAGGCATCTGGATGAGAAGACTTTTGGCAAGTTTTATCAAAATCTACTGAGTCGTTCTGGGACTACACTCTATGCAAGAACGGGTTCTTCGGCTCTTGGGCAGCTCCTCGATTTGGTACACCGGCTCAATGGACCAAAACCCAAAACAAAAAAAATCGGTCTAAAAAGATAATAGTGGCACAGTCAGAAAAAAAGACAGAGTTTTATCTGCCTTAACGGAAAAATTCACTATCCACTCGTAAAGATATTATGCCCCTAATTTCTATACCGGCAGAGTAACCACTACAACAAAAAAAAAGTGCTTGTATATTAATACAAAGATAAATTAATTAATATTTTTCAAAACTAATTAATTAAATCACAATTGGATAAGTTTTGAAGGCTGTAGAAACGCACCATGGCATTTGGCCACAAATTTGGGATATCTGAACTACTGTGTGCCGGACTAAAATATACTACTTGTGTTGAAAATGTTGCTCAACACGCTTAATATTTAAACGATTCCTCTATGCCGAAATATAGGACTGCGCTTGAAAAGGGATTTGAGGGAATATCCAGAAACAGGTTGCAGAGGCAGAAGTGAGTTTAGTTGAGCGGGGAAGAGGATAGCTTTGAAGTTAATATTTTATTAGAAAACCGCAACGCCCGGTTCTATTGCAGCTCGTTGTTAAAAGGTTGCGGGGCAAACCACAGAACCCTGCTATACCAACTAGTAGAGTACACCGCGGTATACTTTAGCAACCAGTATAGTAGACCGCGGTACACAGTTGTAAAATATTTGTTAAACAGTTACTACAACCCAACAATTAGTCAGCACCAACAGAGTAAACAGTGCAAATATATTCCTGATTCTGGGATGTGTTTGTTTGTTAGAACTGTTTATACAACCTCAGTTTACCAACTTACATTACAGTCAATTGGAATAATTTCTTGTTAAATTTATTTACAGTAAAATTATTATTTGCTTGTCCGGTCGGCGTTGTAACTATTTATTACAATTTGTAATCACAACTATTTTATTCTCAATTAACAATTTTCAGGAAAAATTTCCCCTTACCCACTTTACAAAAAGATTATCTTATTTTATTCATGACCGTGACCACTATGATTTGCCGCACCAAAATATTATTTATTTGTATTCTAGATTAAACAGTAATGCCTAATTTAGTTTAATTTAATATAATTTCTACCAAACTATCTTGCTATCATCTTTGATATATTTCTAATGTGAATCCTACAAACTTTGATCATTGATGATTGAGGGGGGAAAAAAACACGCTGAAACCGATGAGGGACACTATTTTTTTTTTTTTTTTTTTTTAATGATTAATCTAACAAACCTTTATTGGTTTGATAAATATTTCATACTTACGAAATGAAATTATATTATATTGTAACAAATATACATTTTTTTTTTCTAAATTTCACTTCACAACTTCGTTGCACTACGCAACTTCGACTTCTCCTATTTACACAATTGGAAAATATTTCCCACTAAAAAGTAAAAAAAAAATGCAATTACGTATTTGGCATTTCGCTTAACTTTGAAGAAACATAGTATCTTTGCAAATGGTCCTAGAAAAACTTTAAATATAGTCAGTAGTAAATTATTTCCTTTCATCAACATTAACCAAAAAAACTAGAGAAAATTTTTCAACTTTTTTGTAGTTCATTTAGAGAACGAGGGTAAAACATTGGAGATTTTACTATTAAACCTTTTCCAGAAAATGATTCCTTTAGTCCTAGAACTATTTATAAGGCATTTGATTCCGATTCTTCATATAATTAAAACTGGTTATTTCTATAGCGCAATAATTATAAATATTTATAAATATGGATAACTATAAATAAATAAATCCAATTAAAAATTATATCTCGTAATTTTATAAATCAGTTTATGATTTTCATTTTGTGAAGAACAATTGAAAAAATCTTATATTGATTATTATTTCTAAGCAAAATGTTTTCAATAAAAAAATAATGATCATTTGAGGACTCTACTTTTCTAAATCTTAACTTACCTTAATAATATGTAAATGTGAAACTATATTTGTTTGCCCGTTGACACACGATATATGTAGGAGAAGCTTGGTTGGGGATGCGGTCAATAAATAAACACACAAAGAAGAAAACGCTTGTTATATTGTGCCGACGTTTCAGTCAAAATTTTGGGCCTTCATCCCAATAAAAGATAACAACAGATGAAACAACAGTGGCAGTACCAGTAACAGTAAAAAAAAAAAAAAAAACAGTAAGATAAGATAGTATGATGAAAATAAATAAAGTATTGAGGAAAATATGCTCATCATAATATGAATAATAAGAAATAAAGAAAAATATGTTAATAGATAATGAAAATAAAGATATTTAAAGTATTGTAAAAATAAAAAAAGAAAGATAATGAATAATTTGAAAGATATAATAAAATATATGAAAACTATTAATTATATATAATAATTACTAGAATGAAAATTTAGGCTTAGAGATTTGAAAACTAGAGATTTAAGCTAAGATTTGAAAACTTGGACCGAAACGTCGGCACACATTATAATTAATTTTTGTGTTTATTCATTGACCGAACTCCCTACTAAACTTCTCTTACATAAATATGATATAGTTTATTTTTTATTCTATATAAATTATTATAGTTTAAGTTAATTTTAGGATATTCGTTTACCTACCGTAACTCGAATCCTTAATAGGTCAACTGGCATTGACCAAGACATACCAACAAACAAACCGAGACAAGGCCACCATTGAACCCACATAAAGCCGCTAGCACAATAGTGACATGATATAGATGCCCCTCGTAGCATTAGGGTATGTCACATAAGTTATGCCCTCAATAGCTCGAGGTAAGCCTCAAGATTTATGAGTAATATCTCAACCAACATAAATTACAGCAATAATACTCAGTTGCTGAAATGATTACAACATAAACTGCCAGGCGACTGCTCGTGCTTCAGTACTATTTGAATTGGTTTTTTAATTTTTATGCATGTTACATATTCAACTTAAAAATTGAGCTTGACGCAAATTATGACTAAATAAACATTCAATATGTATTTGATATTTAAGTTTCTAAAATTGCGTATTTTCTGCTCATCAACAGTATTTTTTTTTAAAAAATCTGAAAGTATGAATGCACCATACTATTATATCTCCAGGATCAGGGGCGTTAAAGATATGAGCTAAGCTTTAGGTTGTTTTTTTAAAATAAAATTTTTAAAACTCCAAACATTCAAATACTCCAAATAAAAGTTTATCCATCAAAAGTAAGAAATTTGGATATTATGAAGAAAAGCATCAACATTTATACAGCTGGAAATGTGTTTATTAAATATCAGAACATCAATGTTAGGCTTGATGAAGCCCAACTTGATTTTCAAATGTCCTCATTAATACTGAGTTCTTTCGCCTCTATTACGGCATCCATCATATTTTTTTTAATTATAGATCGCGTCTGTTCATTATGAAATTGATACATTCAATAATAATTTTAAAAAAATAAAGTTTAAAAATATTCCCTCATTTAATATGTTTAAAAAATGATTTTATCCTTGATTTTTGTTTGCTTTTTCGAGTAGCAAGGAACGTTCTTGTGTACCAGCAGTGATACCGCCGCCTGTAAATCCGTTATACAATAAAGTATACATATTATTATTACATAATTTTTGCCCTTATAGACAGTGTTTGAACTTGAATATCTCATGATGACACAATTCTCACTTCTTTTCCTTTTTCCTCTTCTCTTCCCAAAATCTCTTCATCCTTTGGCTGTGCTTCTGTTTCCTTTGTTCTGTCCACAATGTTCCTATATTCTTCCTTTCATTACTAAAAATTTGCATTTCTCTGTCTCCTATCATTTGCTTGTTGATTCCCAATTGATTTAAGTCGACCTCTATTTCATAATACCAATTTCTTTTCCACTTGAACTGTTTACTACATCAAAGATTTTCTTTTTTCGTGAATTGTTCATTCTCTGTATGTGCCCATAGAAAGTTAGTCTGCGTTTTCTAAAGATATCTGTGATTCTGTCTGCGTGTTTCTATAGCTCTTTGGTAGGTCTTTTCATCCATCTGCCATCTCTGTGCACTGCTCCAAATATCTTTCTGAGAATTTCACGTTCAGTTTTTTTTTTTTTACTTCTATGACGGCAGATGCTCCAATTGTGGTCGTTTCTAACGCATAAAATGCTTATGATAATACAACTGTTTTGTAATGTCTAAGTTTGTCCTGTCTTGATATGCTTTTCTTATTTTAATGTTACAATGTTTTTCCGTTCGTTCTATGTTAGACACCTTGTTAAACATTATAAAGTATACATTTTTTAATTTATTAGGAGGAATTCATTTTTTGTTTATTTATATGTATCTTTTATATATATATATATATATATATATATATATATATATATATATATATATATATATATATATATATATATATATATATATATCTTTACTTTTTTTTTTCAATATATGTACATTTTTGTTAAGTGAAGAATTTATTTTGTTTATTTATTTTTACTAATATAGATGTAAGAACTTAGGTACTTTTATTATTGTAGTTTTTTTTTGGCCAGATGTGGTTTACTTTATATTTGTTCATTTTGTTATTCTGAAGCGACCTAGTCCCAGAATAAAGCAAATTACAGAAATAAGCAAAATACCTTGTTCTCCTACATGGAATCGGTATTCCATATTTTCGTTGATTCCTATCCCACATTATCCTACAAAAAGTCTTCTTTTTTTTTGAGCTGAAAGTCAGGCATCACAACTTATATGTATATATTTCCTTTTTTGAATCATAAGATAACCGAAATATATTAAGAAAGCTTGATAGTTTGCTACAGTTAAATCCACAATGAATTGAAATACATAATTTGTTTCTTCCAGTAACGATAAACATAAATGGTATTCTATATTCCCTTCACTCCTGTACATATATTTCTCTCTTTTTTTCTTGATGGAACTATGTTCAGAAACGTTTCCTTGATTGATTTTGTATAAAAATAAATTTATTTCAAAATAAGTAAGTGAAATTTATGTATCATCACGTTGTGTAATCGTGTTTTTTGTATTTAATGTACATGGAATACGAGCATGTAGAGAATGGAAGCGTTAGCCCGACTGTAACCGTCTTTAGCGGAGTAATTGAAGCCCCTTCAGAGCCCCATATAAAAGGGCCAGGGCTCCTTTCAGAAAACCCATTTTCGCACCCTCCACTTCCACCGCTCTGCAATAATTCTCTTTGTTTTTTTCACACCTCGCCCTTTTGAACTTCACAGTTATTCTAAAATCCTTCTAGATAAAGTCTTGTTGTTCTTAAGCAAAAAAAAAAGATTAAAAATATTTTAATGTCCATCTGTTTTTCCTGGATTTATAACTTTAAATAAAACTAAAGACTAGAAAATTATTTATTGCTCAGTAAATCAATAAAACGGACAAGACATGTCGATTTGTAAGAACCGTACCGTAATGTATAAATTGTCAGTATAATATATATATATATATATATATATATATATATATATATATATATATATACATATTATATTATATATTTAGTACAGTTTAGGATAAATGTAGAGTCGATAAATAAGTTTTTACTTAGTTTAGACCGTCTAAGTGAGAGTTGCTGCCCTGCATGCTTCGCTATAGCTCGATTTAAGTATAGATACAGATTAAATGAGCACAATACGAAGATTAAAATCAATTATTGTATTCAATCAAAATTAATTATTTACATAGAATAGGAAGAAAACTTTATTCTGGGACGAAGTCCCTTAGGAATAAATATGTTGTACAAACAAAAAAATAACAATTCTGGATAACATATTGAAATAAACAAATAAGAATAATATATAATAAAGAAGAAAAAAGAAACCTTGTGGAGCAATATACTCGTAGACGAATGCTGATAAAAAGAACAAAGAGAGTGAGAAAGGAAACTTACATTCACCCGTTTAACAAAAAATTATGGTTAAAATAATTATTTATATCTCATATTAAGAAAAAAAAATTTATATGAATTAAAATTGTAATATGATACAGAAAAAAATAAAATAAAATAAGATAAGCACACAGAAAAAAAAGTGAAAGAAAGAGAATCAATATCTAAAAAACATTAAAACAAAATTAACAACATATAGAGCATATTTGGTTTTCTTAACAATCAGATCATAAATTTCATTGTAGAGAAAATAATGTATAGATAAAAAGAAAGGAATCCTTGAGATTTATAAATCAAACAACGAACAGCATTAACAATGAAATGAAATGTACATAAAACGTACGTAATGGAAACTGATGTAGGTATTACAGAATGATGCTATGGTTAGCAAGCGTCCGACTGAGTTGAGAGCAGGAATTGGAACATACACATTATTATTTTTATGATTTGGATCACATGAATTATAATTACATCAGAACATCGATTATCCGTGGTTCGATTATCGGGTTCTTGATTAACAAGAGATTTCTCCCTTTTTTTTTCTCTTATTTTTTATAATTTTTTTTTTATTTACATTCATTCTAGGTTTGTATTTAAATATTATAATAAAATTTAAATGTACCTGCAGGATGAAGAAATAAATGAATACTAGAATAAATAAACCAATTAATTAAGAACTTGCAAAGTTTTACACTTTTAAAAACAATCCTCGTTCTAATGCTTACGTTATAAAATTTTATGAAAACCTTCCTGTAATTAACTTGGCCTTAATATCTTACTTCAGTGTTGTTCAAAAATTCGAACCGTTCGCATCGAAAATGTCGACAAGACGAATGTTATATCTCTAGAGAAGAAATTTGAAATTATAAATCGTATTGGTAATAAAGGTGGCAGTGTTATAATTAGGTCATTGTTATTATTATTCAAAAAAAAAAGCCTCGTGCTTTTCAAATGAAAATTATTTGGCATAAAAATTCAGATATTGTCAGGACTCGATGAGTAACTCTATTTATAATATTAATATCATTTTGTATATTAATTCTATAATAGTGAACTATTTACCATCAGCAGAAACTCGTTCCGTCAAATTTCTTCGGAAAGAGAGCTTCTGGCGTTCTCATCTTTATATCTCCAGCGACAAGTTCTGCATATAAATGGCAGAGTTCAGTGCCACCGTATCTTATCTAAACCTCACAAATCATCAATACAGCAGATGTTCTAAAGGGTATAAATACACTCCTGCTTCTAAGAAGTTCATCTGCATTAATCTTATAATCATACGTAAATAGAAAGAATATTAAAACCTCCAGCAGGTGGATATATATATATATATATATATATATATATATATATATATATATATATATATATATATATATATATATATATTATATACACAAATACGTAAACATTTCTTTTTAATTTATAATAATTTTCGTAGAAGAATCTTCTTTGTGGTACGGCCAACAAATAAACACACAAATAAGATAAAACTTATTAAAATGTGTACCGACGTTTCGGCCTAAGTTTTAGACAATTATCAGTTATTATAACTGATAGTACAACCGCCATCCAACTGTACTATACAATCAGCCCTGATGATGGCTTAAAACTTAGGCCGAAACGTCGGCACACGTTTTAAGATTTTGCGTTTATTTATCGACTGCATTCCCATCCAAGATTCTCCTACGTAAATTTTCCACGGTCAACCATACTCTCACTATTATAATTTTCTTTAATTTTTATTTAGTTTTAATAATTTTTTATAACTAATATAGTTCCAATTGAACTGTTCTTTCAAAATTAAGTTTTTTTCATTAATTTTTTTATAAGTCACATTTATTCAACAACCAAATCAAGCAATCAGCAGTTGCAATTAGTCGAAGAAAAGAGGTGACTTGAGGTCGGCAACCTCCAGCCTTTTTTTTTAATTTATGATGTTTTGTTTATTTGTCTTTTGTTTTCTTCATTCTTTGTATATTGCTATGCTTATATTTCCTCAACAATCAATGATTATATAATGTGACTAAAACATTACTATACAGGTAGTATGCCTATTGCAGGATGGGACCTGGAAGTTTTATCATGAATTTAACAGGTAACCATTTTCCCCTCATATATATATATATATATATATATATATATATATATATATATATATAAGATGAATGAATTCAATACATACATCCATCTCCTCTTTATAGACTTCAAAACAGCATATGACAGTGTGTATCAGGACAAGTTATACATAGCTATGAAGAGGCTGGGAATTCCGTCAAAACTAATACGACTGGTCAGAATGACGATGACAAATACCAGCTGCTGTGTTAGAATACAAGGAGATCTGTCTAATAAATTTTGTTGCGAAAGAGAATTAAGACAGGGAGACACGCTAGCATGCACCCTGTTTAACCTAGCAGTTGAAAATGCAGTAAGAGACGCACGAGTACAGACAACAGGCACTATATATAAAAAAAGCGTCCAAATCTTAGCATACGCTGATGATATATGTATTGTTGGAAGATCATCGGCAGCAATGATGGGCGCGTTTACTTCGCTTGAGACAGCGGCAAGAAAAATTGGACTTCAAATAAATGAAGAAAAAACAAAATATATGACGACGGAGAACCGACAGACTGACCCAACCATCAAAATTGGCTCTTGGAACTTCGAAAAGGTAAATAGCTTCAAGTATCTAGGTTCAGTAGTAACAGCGGACAACGATATTAATCAGGAAATAACACAGAGGCTCGTTGATGCGAATAGGTGCTACTATGGACTCCTGCAGTATATGAAAAGCAGATCGCTGTCTAGATCCACAAAGGTGAACATAAACAAGGTACTAATACGCCCTGTACTGACATATGCGTCAGAGACATGGCCAATGACTAGGGCCATAGAGCGAAAACTGTTGGTGTTCGAGAGTATGGTCCCGGTTGGAGTTATATGGTCCCGTTAAGGAAAACAACGAATGAAGAATTAGACACAACAGTGAACTTTCTGACCTCTATAAAGAGCCCGATGTTGTCAAATATATAATAATAACTAGGCTTAGATGGGCGGGTCATGTCTTACGGATGGATGATAATGTAGTCTCGAAAAAAACATTCAATGTCGAACCAATTGGTAAGAGGAAAATCGGAAGACCAAAACTGAGATGGCTGGATTGTGTGAGTGGTGATGCCAGAGCTCTGGGCATCCAGAGTTGGTGGAAGGCCGCACGAGATAGGGAGAGATTGTTGAGGCAGCCAAGATTCAGTAATGGATTGTATATATATATATATATATATATATATAAGTTATAGTCTGGAGCATAGCATTATTGTACTTAATACTCAAATCTCTTATGTAAACAATGATAAATGTATATAAGGAGGATTACTAAGAGGAATAAAGCAGTATTGATTCAGCCTTAGTGCGTATTCTTTCTCTAACCTTTTCCTTTTTTTTATCAGTTTTAACTCGCTATCACGTAACTGGTGCCGAAACCCGGGACGAAGTACGTTAGGAGCTTAACCATTCCGAAACCCATTCTATTTTTTTTGAGCTCTCGGTTTCGTGACGTGACGGCGTGATCAGGAAAGAATAGAGAGATGGCAACCAATGAAATACTGAGACCGCCAGTGTTAAACATACAGACGAATGTTCCACCGATGGCGGAAATCCCACCTCTACCGGAGACCACCTTGGCGGCAGCGCACGCGAACGCATTAGAGTGGCTAAAAATCAAAACAGCAACTTCACAGGACCTGAGGAAGGCGGTATCGGACCTAGAGAGATTCACAGGAGAAACAGGTGAGCTGAATCATTTTTTAAAAGGAGGCGACCGCCTAATAACAAGAATAGAGGCGAAGGCATCAGAAAACCTGTTAGGCCGAGAAGATGCGGAGGCATTGAAGGCGGCTCTAATATGCAGAATTAAAAGAAGCATATTGAATCAGATTCAAGCAGACGAGGAAACGCCGTGGGTAGTAGTAAAGGAGAGATTAAAGAAGGCGTTCGGAGGAGGCAGATGGACCCCGGAAGAGGATATCTTTCAGATGTTCCGGGAAGTCAGGCAGCCACGACAGTCGAGCGGGCAATACGCAGGGACGCTTCTAGCCCGGTACAATCGAATCACGGAGAAAATGAGGGAGACATGGAGCGTGGAAGAAGTAGAAGCCAGGATGGTCTTCCTGTCAACAATACTTAAGGTACAGCTGGCTAAGGAGACAGGAAAGAAAGAAGGCCTGCCTAGAGAGCGGACCTTCGTTGAATGCGCGCAGGAAATGGTGGACGTGAGCGCGAGAGATGAGGAAGCCCGAATGGAAGTCGAAGAGACCGGGTGGACTAGAATGATATATAGACGCCCCAGGACTATACAGACTACCTGGAAGAAGAGAGAGTTTGGAGATAACAGAAGAGAGAGGGGCGCACTGGGAGAGAGAAGACCAGGACTACCAAAGCCAAGGAACAGCGGTAGGAAAGAAGACCGTAAGTGTCACGGTTGCGGGAGAACTGGGCATTTAGTAGCCCAATGCCCACGAACCAGATGTTTCGAGTGCGGGACGGAAGGGCATATCGCAAGGCAGTGCCCTTACATCTACAGAAGAAAGGAGTCGGCCCAGCAGGAACCAATGGAGGTAAATGCCCAAAGGGTCCGAAGAAGGAACAGCTCACGGAGACTGAGCGGATCATCAGGCGAGTCAACGCAGACATCCGGGAATTCGGAATCAGAGGAGGAAGTAGACGGCCCAGGCAATGAAAACGGTGAGAGGAGCGGAAGGAACAATTGGAGGCGAGTATCGGGAGGAAAGAAGTACCGAGAGGAAGTCTGAGGAGAGTGGCGGCAGAGAGGCGACCGCAGGCTAGTAAACTATAACGTGAGAGGGAAACACGGCGGTCTGCCTATAATCAAAGCAGAAGGCTGAGTGAGATGTCTGGTCGACACCGGGAGTTCCAACACCATCATGTGTCGGGAAGCGCTGGAAAAGCTGAGTGGCGGAGAGAGGACACTCCAGATCCAGGTATGTTGTTGCAAATTAATCACCCTGGGTGGCCCATGTGAAGTAGAGGGAGAGGCAGAGATAGGCCTAGATAGATGGGGAGCTAGGGGGTCCAACCTAAAAGTACATATCGTAGGGGATATGCCACGGGATTACCAGGTTATTATAGGGTGCGATCTCCTAGGAAAGGTAGGCGCGAGGATTAAGAATAGCAATGGGAAATGGAACATTAGGATAGGGGGAGAGAAGTTTAAATGTCAAACTCTCGTAAGGGACCAGGGAGCGCGAGTAGGCGCGATCAATACGGAAGACTGGAGACAGACGTTAAGAACAGAATACGGGGATGTCTTCTTCAAAGAAGGCGACGTACTGGGAGCAACGGGAAAGACGGTACATGAAATCCCGCTAAAACAAGAGAGAGTGACTTATGTCAAAGAAAGGAGGTACCCGCAAGCATTACGTCACCACATCCGGGAAGAAATAGAGAACTTAAAGAAACAGGGGATAATTATAGATAGTACATCCCCCTACAACAGTCCTTTGTGGGCAGTGAGGAAAAAGAGCGCGTCGGGCGAGGAAAAATACAGGGTAGTGATAGATTACCGAAAGCTGAACGAAAATACGATCGATGAGAGATATCCGATTCCCCGATTCGAAGATATTTTGGACAGGTTGAGCGGGGCAACGATATTTAGCACGCTGGACTTGAAAGCAGGGTATCATCAGATAAAAATGCATTCGAACGACCAACCCAAGACGGCTTTCACGTTTGAAAGAGGGCATTATGAATTCACGAGGATGCCCTTTGGATTAAAAAACGCTCCCATTACGTTCCAGCGCCTCATGGACGAGTTCTTACGGGGTATAGATGAATCAGTGTGCCAAATCTATATGGATGACCTGGTAGTTTTTAGTAAAACCGAAAGTGATCACGTGGAGCATTTAAAAAGCGTACTTTTTCAATATTCGAGGAGACACCCACTGCCAATACACCGCTGAGTGATCTCCAGATTGATACCTTCACGTGGAGGGGATATAAATGGGTCACCATGATTGATCTTTTCAGTAAAACGGCCATGGCATATCAGATTCAGGAACGATCGTCAGAGGCAGCGTTAGAGGCCCTAAATACGTGGTTCAAATTCTATGGAGTTCCCGATCGAATCTCGTCCGATGGAGGAAGGGAGTTTGATAACGCCAGTATCAGAGCGGAGATGAAACTTTTGGACGTGGTGTGGCATCTCAACACCCCCGGTCATCCCAAGAGCAGGGGAAGTATTGAACGGTTGCACAGTACATTGAGCGACCACCTGAGGGTATACCAAACCGATAAAGGGCTGGAACCAGACGTGGCAATGGCAAAGGCTATCGTGGCATACAACCATTCCATTCACACGACAACGGGTTTTTCGCCATTCGAAATACTTTTCGGACTCCGCGGTCATAGGCGGGACTATCGAGGCACGACAGCGGACGAGGAGGAGTTAGTCAATAATATCGTTGAAAGGAATAAACTGTGGCTAAAAGTTCGGGAGAAGATAGAGAGAGAGAAAAGCAAAAGGGTCGCTAGAGACAATCTCAACCTCAGGGATATGATGGGAGAGGTAAAGATAGGGACGATTGTGTACAGAAAGTTAGGCACTAATCGTGGTAAAGAGCTACTGCGTTATGAGGGGCCATTCAGGGTGGTGGTAATTAGAGAGCACAATATAGTTACCATTGAGAGTGTTAAGAAACCCACAAAACGTAGGACAGTTCATATCGAGCAATTAAAGCTCCCAGCGATAGCAACACCTTAGTAAGCTGGAGTATCCTCGTCCCAGCACACCAACAAACTTTGTACATGAGAAATTTTGTATTTAAATTTAGTTTTTAATGTGTTTTGTGATAACAAGTGCGCGAGAGTGCAGAATAAGCGTGTTAATAGGCTACATAGCCACAAAGGTTTTGTTTATGTTTGTTTTAGGTAGATAGATATAAGAAGGTTTTTTCTGTGTGTTCAATATTTTTTTTTTTAGTAGTAACTCACATCTTATCACATCTTGTTCAGTTTAGACTAGGAAAACCTGTGATTTGATTTTTATATTTTTTTTTATTAGATATGTAAGGTGTATTTTATTGAATGTGTATTTTCTTTTTACAAACAGATTTTTTTTTATTTTATGTGTGAAGTTTACGAAGAATGTACGTAAACTGGCGGGGGGGAGTTATAGTCTGGAGCATAGCATTATTGCACTTAATACTCAAATCTCTTATGTAAACAATGATAAATGTATATAAGGAGGATTACTAAGAGGAATAAAGCAGTATTGATTCAGCCTTAGTGCGTATTCTTTCTCTAACCTTTTCCTTTTTTTTATCAGTTTTAACTCGCTATCACGTAACTTATATATATATATATATATATATATATATATATATATATATATATATATATATATATATATATATATATATATATATATATGAACTATTCTAACAGATCAATATACAGAGTTCCAGTGAAGTAATTTTTATAGAAAAAAAAAGTTATGACTGATGAGCCCTTTTGTTTCTCCAGGCCCTGGAGAAGGCTGAGATAGGAGCTCTATGTTCCCCGACACCTGGAGAACCCTTTCCAAAAGCTGGAAGTGGAGAGGGTGAAAAAGTACAAGCGATTTGTCTAGCTCTTTTATCTTAGCGCCCTCCGGGTCTTTGCCCTCTTCAGTCGAAAATCTTTGCTCTGCTTTTTTGCCCTCACTAAACGTCGGAAATGACTGATTGCCTGATATCTCTCGGAATAACAGAGCGGTTTTATATAGCTCTGGCCATTTAGAATAACTGTATAATTGAGGAGTTTTCTATCAAAAGTTAATACACCCACTTCTCAAAATCAAAGATTTTTTGGAAGATTTAATAATCTACACCCAAAAATTATTAAGCTTATTTCAAATATTAAATTTTTACCTGTAAAATAGGTGTTAAACGTCAGCTTTTTTTAATAAAAATTTGCCTTATCTCCATTAGATGCCCCCATAATATTTTTTTTTGTAATAATTTTCCAAAAGTGGATATATTATCTTATGATAGAAAAGTCCTCATTATATATCACAAAAAATAAATAATTAAAATCAGTATATTAAAATAATTAAAATAAATAATTAGTTTTTCTCCACGAAGGTATATTCATAAATATAATTTCATAATTTGTCTTGAAGTACTATCTTTTTTTAGTTAGTATTTTTCATATTGCCGAAGTGAGATGTGCTCCGGTCTTCGTTTATGTGATCTTATCCTTGTTATTTTGTTTATGAACAACCCCTGAACTGTTAAATTGCGTACAGGACGAAGTACTGGTGTGCGAGGTTTTGTAATCTCTCGGAAGTCAGTGGAACCGCTTGCACGTGCCTTGCTTGAATAGACAGATTCAACTTTATATATGACCTAATCTGAGAGAGTTTGGCCGAACACATGCACCCTATTTTTTTCTTCTGATTTAATTAATTTTTCCCCCTGATCACAATTTTTTTTTAAGACCAAACATTTGAAAGTGTTGGAATATGTTTTTTGTTGGTGAAACTTGTTAAAAATTAAAGTCATTTTATAAAACAGTTAATTGGTTTTCCTTTAATTTAAATAAATCATTAATATCGTAACAGGCTTCAAAACATATCTTTAGAATTTTATTATTTTAGAATTAAAAAAAAAAAATAAAAACGTAGTAGGAGAGTATTCAAATAAAGATATTTTAATTGCATCTGAAGTTAGTAACTAAATATTAAAGTTACTACAAATGAATTTATTTATTTTTTTCATAAAAGAATTCGTCTGCACAACGATCTCACAAACTCGATTTTTATTAAGTTTAAATATTTGTTTGGACCCTTTCCATTTTCGTAATCCCGATAATATATACACCAATGCTTTCAGAAAAGATTTAAGATTTTTTAAAAGATAAAAACAAAATAAAATGCCTTTTTATTTTTTAGCCCAGGAGTAGAAAAGTAAAAAAAAAAAATATTAATAATAGGGACAGATAGATCCAGAAAGATGGGCCTAGTTCACACGAATTATCTTAAGAGTTTCTGACCTACTATTATGATGTGCTATACTGCTATGCTATCTGTGAAACAAATCTCAAGGAAAAAAAAAGTAAAAAAAAAATAAAATAAATAAAACTACAAAAAAATTAAGAGCAATGGTGGTTCTAAGAATGGGTAAGTGTGGACAAAGGCCAATAAACAGAAGCCGAGGCAGGTAACCACATTAGTTGCAGCTGGTCGCACCTGCGAAGGCGTTACGGACTATTAGAATAATTTACCTCAACTTATACATTACAAAAAAAATTGGTCATTATGGGAAGTGTAGAGACAATATGGAACAATAAATAGTATCTATAATTATTTATTATATTATATTATTTATTTATTTATTAGTTAAATTTTAAAACTTCATTTTATATTGTTTACTTAATTGTAGATTTGTTTATGTACCAAAAGTTATTAATTATTTATTATTCTCAAGAGTTTATTTATATATCTTACTTTAGAATGTCAAATTCAGACAGGTTTTTTTAAAAATCATTATTTACTATTGTTTCATATAATAAAAAGGCTATTCATTCATTCATGCTTTACAAAATGAATTTTAATCCCTCTAAGCAAACACAAAAATCTGACTTAAATATTAAAAAAGCAATACCTTTCAACATAAATAATAGTTTTAAAAATTGCAATGCCCCAATTTTAGTTCCATCGGATTTTTTTTTTTTTAATATAGAACAGAACAACAGAAAATAATGGTTTTGAATAAAGGAATAAAACATATACTTATAAAGGTATGTTTGTTGAATATAAAAGGGTAGCCACAATCCTCTCATTAAGCATGCACTCTGTATGCTATTCGTTGAGTTTCATCAATAGCATGCAGTAGAATACAAATCAAATAGAAGGTTCAGTATAGCAGACTTGATTGTATCCTATTGGCAGTGCCAATCTACTAAATGGCAGCCATATTGTTTCGTCAGCTCACAGGTTGCAAAGTGTTAACGCGGTTAGGTACTTATACTTGTATAAGCGGTTGGGTGTTTGTTTACTTACTTCAGTAAAATAGAAAACGCGTTATTTCATGTTACATAAATAGAGAAGCAGGATAAGAAGTAATATAATAAGAAAGAAGAGTAACAAAATGTAAACAAAAGAAGATACAATTGTTTTTGTACATAAAGTATAAGAAAATGAAAAGAAATTTGAATAAAAGAAGTTACATTATCACACCACAGACAGCTTCTCTGTCTATTTAGCAATATACGATAGTACTTTAGCATGTTTAGTTTACTTTAGCATGTAGTACCTAGCATGTTTAGTGAGATTGTGAGCACCCCAAATATGTTTTTTTTTTTTTTATTCCTTCAATATTTTACGAACTTGCTTCGGCGGTACATATACTAAAATCAAAACGATACTAAATAATATTCCAATCATCATGAATAGAATGAAAAACTTTTGATGATGAACTATTTTAAAATAAAACCATTTTTTTCGAATAAAATTTGGTTTGTTTTTTACAGCCCTTCAAAATACTTCAGTTATTTCTAACACACCCTGTATATCCTATCACCGCTGACAAGAATCCATAATTAACTAAAGTCCCGACCTCTCCTGAAAAGGAAGACATTAAGGATATGTTTACATCTTGAGCAAGCGAAGACTGGCAAGTGATACTGACGATGAAAGTGATGATGACTTTTAAAGAAAGTACCCATTGGCAATTGTGTTGGAAGGTCCAACGGCCATCTTCTTTTCAGACTCCTCGGGGAATTATTGATTAGGAAGTAACCTTAGAAACTAGTGGTTTGAGTGTGTGCGTGCGGAGTTTATAATGGAAGCATAGGATGGCTCTATTCGGGATCAAATCGTTAGAGGTACGGTGATTACCTATACTTTTATTTTCAAAAAAAGAGAAATATTAGGAATATTTTATTAAATTGTAAAGGCGGTCACTCAATATCACTCCAAATGGAACAATGGAACGATGAAGTGGAGCGATTGGAGTGAAGGAGATTTCAGGGTCCCGCTGACGATCACTCAAATCAAAAAATTCACGCCCCAATAGGTCATTTTCAAAACTATTCCGAATTAATAAATAATCATAAAATAATCAATTAATTTCACCTACAATGCCATTGTATAGACCATCATTTTGAAAGCCAATTAAACAGACTGAGTTAAACCTGCTTTTAGTGAGTACAGTTCTATTATTTTAGTCAGTTGACAATCGCATGATGGTATAGAAGGATCAATCTAATTATTTTCCAAATTGAGGCTCAAATAGGCAGCATCCAATAAAAACATCTGGTATAACAACACCTGCGTAAGAGAAAACCTGACAACGTCTTATGTTCAAATAAGATCTGGAGTTCAAACAAGAATAGCATCTAGAGCAATCCACCATGCAAGACGACAATGGATGGACTAGAAATCAATGATTGGTACTCAGTTAGGGACAGTATAAAATTATACCTTTATATCCTCCATTCTAAATTAACTTTCATCCTCCACCCACTTGAATTTGACTCTCTCGATACACAAATTCGAACCCGTGTCCTCACAAATTTATAGAAGTGGCAAATCAATTGCCACTTTATCAATCCCTAACTATTATTTTAGGATATCCTACGCATGACAGTATTTCTTATTCAATTATTTTATTTCTCTACTATTCAAGAAACAAGAGTGAGTAGAAGAGCTTAACAGCCAGGCTGAAAGATAGAGAGCTATTGTAAGCTGGCCAGTTAGAATTTTTTTTTTATCATTGAAACTCAAGTAAGTCTACAAATCTATCCAAATGGTATACAGTTACATCATTATCTTCAATACCAAACCAATAGTGACAGAATTATTGACTGACAGGTCTAAGAGCATGATGAAAGATCCTATTATTTGAATTATTTTTCATAAGGTAGTTTTAGGAAAAGAGTTTCCATCGACATCCCCGAATAATTAGAATTTATTTATCTTCTTTAAATTATATCCTACACAACTGCAGTTTAATTAAGAACTGGTATCTTTTAGAGTATTTTTAGAATTGTTGCTGTGAAATATTCATCTCAACGAAAGGGCTGTTGTTTATTGAAGTAGTGGGTGAAATGTTCGTGGAAATTCTCCTTCTGACGAAAGTTTCTGATGAATCACATTTCAGAATTTCCTTTCAACTTCATAACGTGTTGGAATAAGAGGTAGCATGAGAACCGTTGTAATTTTGTTGTTGCGAGGTTAATTTGAAGAATGGATAAAATGGAACCACCTTAGCATTCCGCGAAACACTATATAGGTACGGTTTCTATCATAACACTGAGTTGATTCAATTTTAAAAATCTGTTGTAATTCTGAGAAGAGAACCCGTCTAATACTTTTTATAGGAAGTGTCCCTTCCCTAATACGGTTTAAATATTTTAGTAAATATAAATAATTAACTATCAAAGAAAATGTGTACGTACAATTTCTTTTAAATACTGCACACAATCAACTTAAAAGATTGAATGATAATTTTACAAGAGATTATAAATATTTAAATTAAATGTGATCTCTTCACCGCGGAAGCCAAGCGTATGGAGTTATTGGAACCCTCAACATACTCCTAGTCATCCGCTGGCATTAAAAAGCTTTAATATTAAAAAGCAAATAACTGAACTGCTCGAGAAGAAAATAATAAATGGTTTCAGGAAGCATATTAACTAGATCCTGAACGATAAACAAGTGAATGTTATAGCGTTTGCTAGCGGTAGAGAAGAGGATGTATAAATTGTAGATCCTACTATCAGGGCGTTAAAAAACAAACAGAAAAAGGAAAAAAAATATATAAAAAGCATTTTTACTTACAGAAAAAGTATAGAGACAAAATTGGTGAAAGATGATTTTCTATAAAATGGCTCTATTTTGGAACTAGGAGAACTATCCTTCTTATTTATTAGCAAATTTGTTGGAATTTGATAACATGGCGGAAGGCATTATTCTGAACGCATTTTTAATATTACATCATTATTTGTATTATGTACTACTAGCTTCATTTTGTCAATTCTATGACCGATTTTTTTTTCAATATTTTTATTTTATATTAGGCACTTCGGATCAAATGAGCTAAATCGGTATGTATGACTCATTTCTAAGCAGAACGATACTATAGAAGTGGGGGTAAATTTCAGTAAAATTACGGCAAATTAAATTTTTTTTTTTTCGAGATTTGTAAAGTTTTAACTTTTCGCACCTCTACAGCTCCTGCAAAGTGAGTTAGAGGGTTGAAAATTTGTATATGAATTTCTTCTACCCCCACCATATTAATAGTTCAATTTTGTATTATAGTTACTAATAAAGATAATTTAAAATACGACTTTAGTTGAAAGTTGAGCAGCCACAAAGAGTTTTTTGTTATTTTGAAATAGTCAAACAATTTTTTCACGTGCCAGGATATTGAATAACGAAAATAAACTCATTTATATTAAAACTAAAAAGACCATTGTTACCATAAATTACATTTTACATACTCCACTACAGTTTTTTTTTTTTGTGATAGCATTTCGTTAAAGCTCAATATCGATTTTTATCGAAAGTGTAAAAAATTTGATCATTCATGCCCCAAGACGTACTTTTCCTGTATGATATCCTGTGCCGCTTATGCAAAATGTTTATAGTTTTTCAGTCAAGGTCACGTTTTTGCCATTTCCAGGGATGTAACTAAGCGTATAGTGTTTTGACTCCAGCGTCAGTTGATTTAGCCACTGTTATGAGTTGCTGGAGCCGTTACAAGTTCCGTTGAACACGGCCAGATGTAACCAACAGATGGACAGCCCTCGCCCAACCACCTGTGGGTCTGTACTATGCTAATTGCTTATAAGTAGAAGTAGAGAACACACAGCAGTCAGTAGGTGTCATACAATACCTTCACTCTCCTTCCTAAATCTTCTATAAAAATAAAACATTAAAAAAAAACTTCTAAAGAATAAGAAGATATTTTTCAATTTGAAAATCCAGGAAAATATGTACAGTCCTAGAAAGGAGTATAAAGATCGATAGGTTGCGTTCAGGTGTTCAAAGAATCGAAGGAAGAACGGAAGGTAAATTGTTTCATAAGGAATTGGAATAAATACCAACAATAGAAATATTGGATTATTAAAAAAAAAATGTTTAATTAAAAAAGTATCACCGTTGTCTTCGGAAACTGCCAATTTTCCTCACTCAACCGATAAAAATTAGAGAAAAAAATTGAAATTTCCAAATCTTCTATATATACTCCCGGGCAATCAACACCAGCATCTATGAAAGAGATTGCCCTTAAAACATGTATCGATATAAATTTTAATTCCTTCATTCAGAGTAATCATTAGTTTCAGAAATTTGAATGAGAATTTGACGAACTGATCGATTGCAAAGCAAGTGCTTGTACTCCCAGGACGAGGTAAAGCAATTTAAACTTAATCAAAAATAATTAAATCCCTCGAAAAGGTAATTAAAGAATGCTGGCAATCTATGTTTCACGGAAACCTACCGAATACACTAAAACTTATAAAAAGGAAGTCTATCCCTGGGACTATCTAGATGGGAACGGAGACAATAAAATATATGTGTCTTTTTAGGTCTTTAAAGCAGCGTTTGACTTTGCACTCGGAAAAAAATATTGGATGTTTTTAAGGCAAAAAAAGTTCCAGGCTTATCAGAATGCAAAAGGAGTTGAGAGGATCAATGGAAGAGAGTCTAAGCCTTTTCCCATAAAAAGAGGTGTGAGAAAGGGAGACAGCCTAAGTTATTATTCGTCATATTTATGGATGAAATTCATAAAATTTGTAAGCACCATACTGTTTGGACCGTCATCGGGAAATAGAACATGAGGAATGTTATGGTTCAAAGCCTATTGTATGCCGACGATAACGTACTGATTTTGGATACGAAAACAAGCTGTAGCTAACCCTTGTGGAATGGCAGGAAGAGTTCCTCCACAAAGGAATAACTATCAACACCTTCAAGAGGACGTCCAGCTGACCTTTAATTGGGAGGTTCTTGAAATTGTACAGGAATTAAACTATTTGGGAACAGTCATTAGCAACTCCGGGAAGATTGACTCAGAAATAGGAAATAGGATATCCAAAGCCAATCAGGTCTATTACCCTATCTGCAACAGTATAGTGGCGCACAGAAATGTTGGTAAGGAAATTTAAGGCACATATACAAAGCTGGGTTATGGACATGCAAGCCAGCCGGGTGGTAAGTGCTGAAATGAAATTCCCGCGGAGAGACGCTGGAAAGATCAGGAGAGACCGCATGAGGAATGAACGGATAAGACAGGAGCTGGAGGTAGCAGAGCCAAAGACCACGCTTGAAAACCGACAGCTAAAGTGGTTTGGTAACGTTGGTCGAATGGAGGATGAGAGAGAACCACGGAAAGTAATGGAATCGCGAACCATTGGGAGAAGGCTGCGAGAGAGAGACAACCCTTTAAGAAATGAGAAAACTTAGTAGGGACCGAGAAGCATGGCTGCATTAGATCGAGGCTCTTCGACACTAGCAATGGTACGAAGGGGAAGACAAAGAAGAAGATGTAGGTATGTATAACAATTCGTAAATAATAAACAATAAATAAATAATAATATTTTAAGAAGGTTTGTCGCATAAAAATTAAAGTATTTATCTTCAAATGAATGAACTCCATACAAATAAAATATGAAGGAAATAAAACAGAAGGCGCGAACAGGTCTAGAGACAACAATAAAAAAACCACCGAAAAACCGGTCGTTGTCTAAACTTTTCAGTTGATATCCGCATGATGGTATAGAAGGATCAATCTAATTAGGGATTGATAAATTATTTGCCACTTCTATAAATTTGTTTTATTGAAAACTAGTTTCGAATGTTAAACATTCACAACCATATATTTTTACAGGTCAAATCTTAATAGTCTTATATTTCAGATACATCTTAATTAATCCTTTAACAATAAAAATTTGAGATAAATTATTGGAATGTATAACATTCGAAAATAGCTTTCAATAAAACAAATGTATAGAAGTGGCAAATAATTTATCAATCCCTAATTAGTCTAAACTTTTGAACAATTTTCTCACGAAACAGGAATTATTAAAATCAAGGCCTAGCGAACAAAAACCACCGGGCATACTTTTTACGATTTGATATAAATTCTGACCTTGCCTTCTAGCATTAGGAACGTCATTTCAAAATCGATCGAACCTATCAAGCACTAACCCGTCTATATGTATGCTATCGTTTAATTAATTTATTAAATAAAATATAATAGTTTTCGAAGATACAAATCATTGAATCGAGAACGTAGGGGATTCAAGTTAAACTGGAAGTCTCTTTATGTGGAAGGTTAAAGTTTTTTGGTGGATATACTTTCTAAAGATAGAGCTTTCAACCTCTATTCCTTACTTACCCTCGTTCCAGCAAGATCCTGCTTTTATATCCAGGCTTGATATATTGAAGTATTTCTGCTGGATTTCTTCCAATCTTCTTTTAAGTAAAATATTACAAATACATTATATACTCGTAAATGTATCTTAAAAAGGTTGATAAGTGCATTAGAGTGAAACGATGTATTTATTCTTAAGAAATGTCAATTACGATGATATAAGAAAAAAAATAAAAGAAAGGGATAAGAAAAAAATAAATCGAATCTTAAAAAATATCTGTACGTATCGTGAACTAAAGCTGAACAACAGTGATTCTAATTATTATTTTTTTTAATCCATTTTCCATTTCATATAAACTACTTAAACATCACTGGTTATTGTGCGTACACTTCATACATTTGCACATACCATACAAAAAATATCTGATGTGGACGACCCATGACTTCCTTGTACGCCTATTAAACTATAATAGAAACTAGTTTCCGAAGATCGCAGTATCTCAAAAACAACACTCGGCGTCGCGACATCCATCTATTGACACACACACAAATAGGGAGGAAAACCATTATTTTACACTCAAATTTAACACTTAAAACAAGTAATAAAAATGTTTAATTGGATTGGAAACCAAATTGCGTTTGTAACCTTTATTACCGAAACATATGATTTATCTATTTAATTTAAATATAATTTTTGGTGTTATTATGCTTATTATGACCTTCAAGTAAAGTAACGTTTTCGGCTCACCAATTTTAACCAAAATATAGTAAATACATTCATATCGATGTAAAAGTATATAATATAATTTTTGATGAAAGTCTAATATGACCTTCAAGTAAAGTACCGCTTCCGGTTTTCCAACTTAGACCAAAATCTAGTACGTTATTTAAATCAATATATAAGTTATAAATACCAAATTTGAGAAGTTTTGCACAGTATTTTAATATAATTTTTGATGGAAATCAATTATGACCTTCAAGTAAAGTACCACTTCCGGTAATCAAGCAATGACCAAAAAGGGATGTTCACAACTAGATTTTACAAAAATCCTAAATACAAAATTTCAACTTTCTACGGCTAACCGTTTTTGAGTTATGCGAAATACGAACGAACGTACGTACTGAAACCACGACGAAACTAGTCAAAATGGATTCAGGGATGGTCAAAATGGATATTTCCGTTGAAATCTGAAAATCGAAAATTTTCGCCAAGTAAACTTATTTAACGTTAAAATATTATTTACATAGATGCGATAGATTGAGAAATAATGGAGTGGAAGGAATAATAAATATCGGTTGGTGGAAGCAATTTTATAAAAATAAGGAATATAGAAATCAGTAGTTAGGAGTCTTGTATTCAAATAATGGGCAGATCCAAAATAACGAGTTTTTTTTTATCCTAATGGTTTGGAGCAGAAACATGAGACGAACAATTAAGAACATTTTTAAAAAAATTATTTTTCTTAACTAAATTATGTAAGATCTCGAAAAAAATAATATACTATTATATATATATATATATATATATATATATATATATATATATATATATAATTTTTTTTTAATCGATTAATGTACTTCAACTACATTAATTGAGTTAGGCCCGCCGTCAGGGGAGAAGGATTGGCTAACTTATAATAAAAATTGTATTGTATGTTATGCAAAACAATATACTCTTTTTATTATAAGGTTTTCATAAAATCTCAATCTATTTATTATTATTATTGGCAAAAATAAAACGTGAAACAAGGAGTGGAAGGGACCCTGCAGTATTATTTTGCTAGGGACCCTGGCTCATTTAACGGCGGCTCTGAATTAGATAATCTAGGAAGTAAAATTTTGCATGTAAATATAATATAATAAGAAAGTTAAATAAATTGCTTATAATTTTGTTTTAGATTAACGAATACAGGTTATCATTATTATTGGACCGAAATCTTAATAAACTCACAAGTAAGTACTGTGTAATCCTTAGGAGCTCTATAGTAACAGATAAGAATACGGACGAGAGATCTTGAGTACTAAATCATTTTAAATAACAGTCAACGATTTGGATTCGGCTCTTCCTCAAACCTGGCGTGTATTAACACTAATATACAGTTGGACGTTTTCTAATATATGAATAAACAATAATAAAATCAATGATTTATTTATGTATTCCGATAAAAGAAATAAACAATATAAGATAGAAATATAATCCATTTGAATATGTCAATGACCACTATCAATGACCACCATCAATGGCATTTTCGCACCTGCTTTCTTGTTTTTCGACTTTCCTGAATACAAATATTTTTATCTTGCACCTGCAGAGAGGTCTTGGAGTTCAAATTGGTATTTTATAAACTTCTGAATTATAAACAAGTCGATGACTTAGGATGATTTTTTAACAGCATTCTTATTTGAATAGTAAATTTCTAATATTAAAATGCTGCAAATTATTACATAATGCTTTATTGTTTCCGAATAGTAATATTTCAAAATATATGGTTTGTCCATTCGGAGGAATTTACATATCGCTTTGGTTTAGAGTTCAGATAACTAGATTATCTATCTTTCAAATGAGCATTTGGAATGTTTCGGGAAAGTTGGAATGTTTTCGAGTTATCAAATAACTAAAAAAAGGTAAACCGTTTTCCATATGAATATATGCAGAATACGTTATAAACGATATCTACCAAGTTTAACAAAGAAATTAAGAAATAAGCAGCAGTGGATCTGAAATGTTGTCCCAAGATGATCGCCTTGAGAGTGTTGGAAAGAAACTGTATCAAAGCAAGTAGGGTAAGATGAGCAGGAAAAGTAATCAGAGTGTAAAATGGTACAGAAGAAAAGGTTGAAGGTTGCACTTCAGTGAGAAAAGAAAAAGGAAAGACCAAGAAGCTGAAGGAAGTGGAGAAATAACTGAAGAAACGATGAAGTGGAGAGATGCGTGGAAGCCAAGAGCTCGCAATTGGTAAGCCAGGAGACTAAGGGCCAAACTGACCGATAGCGCCACGAAATTAGTCTACACAGTTCATAACACTATATCTCAGCTAATACTAGTCCGATTTAAATGTTTTTTTGTTTTTTTTAAAGATAATTTTATCAGTTTTCAATTAATCATAATAAAAAACAATTGAAAAATATTAATTTTATTCATTTTTCCATCCCTTTTTATGCTGAATACAAAACACTACATTTTCCCTTATATCTGTATAAATAACCGAGTTAAGGGCTTATAAAATCTCTAATCGGCCGCCATTTTTAATAGAAAAGACGGATGGTAATGTCGAGTTCCGAGGATCACTCTGGTAACACCTGTAACTTTGTAGCCAAAGTTCAAGTAAATCGGTCCAGTAGTCTCGGAGAAAATCGCGGAGGGCAGACGGACGGATTTTTTTATTCAATATTTGGATTCTACGTATCTTGAAACGTAAAAGTTCAAATTTTGAGGGGGATTAAACAATTTTTTTCTTGGTTGATTAAAAAGGTCTATTATTGAAAATAATAAACCTAAATACTAATAAATTGAGGATGATTACTGGGGGAATGAATTTTGATATTAATGTGACAAAACATGAAAATATAAGAATAATTTTTTTTGTTTTTGAATTATCGAAAAAAGGACCATATTAGTAAAATAACTAAATAATACAATAAGATCAAAAGTCCATGCCTACGAACCTCTATCCACCGAATTCCCTCAAAACCCATATCCTCAAGGTCGGACCTCGCACAATCCTCCCAACTACGTTTCGGTCTAGGACGCTTGTCAATCGGATCAGCACTGATTGCCCTTCTTTTGTTTCGATTTTTATTCATCCCGACAACTTTATATTCGCCGTGAAGCTGTCACCTCAATACCGGGTACATGTCAGGCGATTCAATATTGTATAGGGTATAAATTCTTCTGTTTTCTCATACTTCTTCGGTTCAGATATTCTAGGCAATACTTTTTTTTCAAATTAAACTATACGAGTAAAAAACTAAATAAAGCGAAAAAAATGACCCTAACCATTAGCATAAAAACCACCATAGTATTTATGCACGCATTCTCACACTAAAATTAGTTGATATAAGAGTCCAGAGAATGTTGTTGTGATACGACTCTCTTCTCCCCTTAAAAAAAAATGAAAAATTATATGTTTCTTATCATGTATGAAATAGATGATTATAATAATCTAGCAGAGGATGTGGAATGTCAAAATGTCTAGCTGGATGTCAAAATTAAACAAAAACTATTCAATGCATGCTGACATATTGTTTTATATTTATGTTTTTTACAGAATATCTTCGTAAGAAGTAAAATAATTAAATAGTTGAACAGTAACGACTATTATTGCTTAATATCTGCCCCGGTTAGCCCCTTATAGTTATTAAGCCGATAGTAATTTTACTGGCTTTAGAAAAAAATATCTTTGGGGACTATTTTCGTACTTCAAGTCCCTGAGCTTACTGTTGCAAACTTTTTAAATTTAATCGTAAATGGAAACGTAACGTGAGTGTTGCTTGGAATGAGGATACGATAAATCAGCTAGCGTGAGTAGAACGATAATCTGAAAATAAATAATTTGCCAAATAGGTCACTATTAAATTTTAACTAATTTTGTGCATCCGGTCGTTAAACATGGTAACTGGCAGAAGTAAAACTAGAATATTTAAACACATGTTAGTTACAATGTTTTACCTACAACCAGCCGTCAGATTCCTACAGATTCTGTCAACAACCTATAAAATCAGTTATGAGGAATCCGATGTTAAATTAAATTAAAAAGAAAATGTTAGATAGTCACCATGTTTTACAGCCGAGTCTCTTAATTGTCAATATTTTTTAATTGTTAGGAATATAGGAATACAAAAATATATAACTCTGTAAAACAGACTCACTGTTGGCATTAGTAAATATTTGTTTCTGTATATATTGAATTACACGGGGACGAATGGCCGAAGTGGCTAACATTATTGCGTAGAAAAAAAAATAATATATTTGTTTTTGTTTTCATCTTACTATATCCATTACTTAATTGGACAATCTTGTGGAGAAGTGATTAAATAGTAATAATTCAATAGAAAACTCAATTAGAAGGCAGGACACGCAACAGAGCCTGAAAAGTCACAAAATGAGTCCTGTGCCGCGTGCGAGCATCGAACCGTGGCAGCTAATGAGCCGAACAGGTGACCAGCAACCCCACGCCGGCTCCTTTACCTGCTTCGAATGTTGGTCATCATAGGTATATTAAATCGAGTAACAACTTGAGGCTATCGAAAATAGAGAAAGGATTTCAATCCGACCAACTTAATGCATAAATGTGTATGCAATATGGAAGTACGAGGTGTGGCTTTTAAATAACGAGACTGACGTTGCAATAAAATTTATTTTTATTTTATACATAATTACTTACTATCACCTTCAAGATACACCCCTTCTCTATCCCTACAACGCTCCATGCGAATTTTCCATTGTTGGAAACAGTGCTGGAAGTCATCTTCCGTCAGCTCCTTCAGGACGCGTGCCGCTTTCTCTTTTACAGCTTCCACGGTAACATGCGATGAAACGTGGATTTTTACTTATGATCCGGAAACGAAGCGCCAATCCATGCACTGGAAGATCCCAACTTCACCGAGAGCCAAAAAAGCTAGAATGAGCAAGTCAAAATTTAAAGCAATGATGATTGTTTTTTCTATATTCATATAGAAATGTGTACTTTCTATTAATGTGATTTCTATTTCTATTAATGTGATTGTGTACCTTCACTGGGTTCCTGAAGGTCAAACTATTAATCAATACTACTACCTTGAGGTACTTGCAAAACTAGAAAGAGTAAGGAAAAAACGAACCGAAATATGAAACCGAAGGACAAATCATGGGTTCTCCATTAAGACAATGCGCCAGCTCATTCCGCGTTATCTGTCAAAAGGTTCCTAGCCCAGTACAGCATCCCAGTGTTAGAACATCCACCTTATTCACCAGATCATGCACCATGTAACTTCTATCTGTTCTCTAAGGTGAAATCTTCATTAAAAAGGACGAGATTTGAGTCCGTGGAAGATGTAAAAGAGAAAGCGGCACGCGTCCTGAAGGAGCTGACAGAAGATGACTTCCAGCACTGTTTCCAACAATGGGAAAATTCGCATGTAGCGTTGTCGGAATAGAGAAGGGGTGTATATTGAAGGTGATAGTAAGTAATTATGTATAAAATAAAAATAAATTTTATTGCAACGTCAGTCTCGTTATTTAATAGCCACACCTCGCATATTCTGTCCCTTAGGAAAAATAGGGTAGTAAGATATTAAAAATATTTCCGTGGTCGGAGTTTTTATTTTTTTATTAAATTATTTTATAAAGCTTTTGAGATTTATTTAGTTCCAAAGAAATTAAAGAGTCTGCATTAAATAGTTTTTACAACAGGGGCTTGCCCCATTTTTGGGGCAAAGACCTGCAACTATTTTTAGTTTGTTTATTTGAAATTTCTATACCGTTAATGCCGAGATAAGACTAATATTTCCAGGAGTTAAAGGTAAGATCTCAATCGAAAACGTCAATATCTAATTGAAGGAAAATCTAGATCCACAATTTAAAAAATCTAATTTAAAAAAGTGGATACCACATGGTTTCCTTGTACGCCTATTTAATTATAATAATGGGTCAAAAAAAAAAGGCGGGAAGTAAAAAAATGAGTTTCAGATAAAGTATCCCTTCCGGATGACCAATTTAAATTAAAATTTATAATCCCATTTATATTGATAAAAAAAATCTTATAAACCAAATTTGAAATGTTTTGCATTATATTTTAATGTGATTTTGGCCTTTAATGTGCCACTTTCGATCAGCCAATTTTAACCAAAATCTAGTATATTATTGATATTGATATAAAAATCTTTTAGACCCAATCTGAGATGTTTTTTATTATATTTTAATATAATCTTTGATGAAAATCAATTATGATCTTGAAGTAAAGTATCACTTCTGGAAATCAAGTTTTAACCCTGGCAAAATCGAAACTTTATATAAAACCGAAGAACACGAATTCTAACCGTATCCACTGATTTTGTTATAGAGATCAAAACCATTATTTTAATAAAAATAGGATCCAAAAGGTTTTGCAGGTATACTGTCGAAACATAATATATATTGCAGTATACCTGCAAAACTATATTTATTATGTGCATGGAATATACACAATAATATCATTTAATACAAATTATCCACCAACAATATAAATCTTTCTGACCTTGTGAAAAATAAGGTCTAATGAGAAAAATATGTACTTTTGGAATCATAAAATTAAATTTCAGGATTTTGTGAATAATGAAGAGAATGAGAGTAGCAAAAAAAATAATGATTTAATAATAATAATAAAATAAGATAAATGAAATTCTTTGAATATTGAAAACTAAGAAGTAAGTGAATTTCGAATAATAAAGACTGTTATCAATTATAAATATAGCAGGAGAATATTACAAGTATTTGAAAACATTTCAATCCGGTTTTGTAATGAGTGCCTTATATAAAATCTAATAAAAGCCAGTTCAGAACAACAATATATCATTTCGGTTTATAAATGATAAATGTTGTTCGTCAGTAAATTTCAAAGAAAATGATATATCTCTTAAAATGAATATAATAGAAGAGTGCCTGAAGCGTGAAGTAAAGTCGCTATTCATGAAGCAGCGAACGGCCCTGTCACATACACACCAACAGTTCATACCGTTTTATTAAAACTTGCTTTACTATCAAGTCGTTTTCATATATACACATGTATATTCTTATATATGAATGTTCACAAATGTTAATGTTACCAGATTTACATCACGCTCTTAAAACTATGCAATAAGAAGTTAATAGCGTTTGATGATAAATTGGATTTTTAATTAAATATTTTCTCTTTAGAAATATTAAAGTGCTTCCTTATGTGACGCAAGAGTTATCTTCTAGACCTTATATATATATATATATATATATATATATATATATATATATATATATATATATATATATATATATATATATATATATATATATATATATACATATATATATTTATATATTTGTCAGGGTTACAATTTGACTATGACCAGATGTAATGATCTTTAAGTTTATAAGGTTTAAGAACACTTGAAGATTTTTTTTATCTTCTAAAAAATTAGGTCAGATGCACAGAAGAACTTACGAGATAACGCATGCATATATATATATATATATGTATATATATATATATATATATATATATATATATATACATATACCTATATATATATATATATATATATATATACATATACCTATATATATATATACCTATATATATATACCTATATATATATATATATATATATATATATATATATATATATATATATATATATATATATGAATAAAAAATCTATCCATACAGTACATTCAGATGATGAGTATCAAGTGATTCTTTTTTTTTATCCACAACGTTCATTCGCTTTTCGGCTCAATGACAAAAACTAAAAACAATGATGCTCCTCTAAATTATCAAACTTTTTGTTGAATTGAAAATCTGAAACTTTATTACCACCACGTGTCCTTGGCATCTTTTTTTTTTTAGCCAACTACACAATTATACGTAATTACTCCGCTGTTTCCCGAAAATGAGTAACATGAATCTGTATAAGTGGCGTTCTCATGAGACTTGTCAAATTCGCGTCTTTTGACTTTGAAGTTGTTTTACATTCCTCTAGTTATTATGGAGTTGGCTCAACTTTGTATGCATAGTATTGGTGAGTACACCTATCATTGGTGAATAGTGAATGGCCAAAATATTTATATTTAAAGTAAATTATAAATTTTAAAATTCAAAATTCTCAAGTATGTTACTGTCCTCATTGGCATACTCTGATAAAAAAAAAATCCTAGCGCAAATTGAAAGTTGTACTTACAAAGCAAAAGTAATGGTATTCAAATTTTCGAACATTTTCAATGGTCAAGAGGCCATTAAGAAGTAATGTCCCAAGTGAAAACGAGAGCTCATGAATGTTACCACTATGATTTCACTTGTAGGTTCAGTTTGACAAAAATTCTCTGGATTTCAGGATAAAACTGCTGTATTATAACATTATTACTTTGTCCAAGGTCAGAGGAATTCAGTATTACCATCTTATATTAAAACGAATATTATCCGAAAAGATAGTGGTAACATACCTGAGCTCTCATTTTCAAAATTCCCTGGAGACATAAGTTCTTGATGACCTCCTAACCATTTTAATCACAATTTACTTTAAATGTAGCTATTTTGGCCATTCACAATTTATTATTGATAAGCGTACTCCCTAATAATTATTATAATCTATACAAAATTGGAGTAAACCCCTTAATAATTAGAGACTTCTTTTTTTTGCCCTTTCCCTCCGTTCGTTTCAAGTTTATATAGGGTCTATGTAAAATTCCTTTCATTACCCGAGGATATCCCAAGGTATAAGATACATGCAAAAATAACCTCAAATTCATAAGATGCTAATTTGACCAACTTTATGAGAATGATCCATATGCTAAAGCTGAAGCGTTTGGAGCTTTATTTAAATTTTGTTGATTCTAGAATAATATTAACTTTGTCCCTGGTGTTGGTATATATATACCATTATATATATATATATATATATATATATATATATATATATATATATATATTTAATACCGCCAAATTATTTTAGCCCTGCAAAGAAGAACTCCGTTACCCAATGCTCCACCTTTAACTTTAGCTAGAGCAGTCACTCAAAACTGACGTATTTTCATGCTTATGATTACAGCTTTTTAATGTTTCTCCTAAAGTATTGCATTGAAGTTTTTAAAATTAACTACTCTTTTTTTCGATAAAAATTCCAACAGAACGGAATTTTCCTTTTTGATATTGCTCTATTAATTTTACTTTGAAAGGCTCTCCAAGTTCAAATTATCATTATAACTCCTTAAATCTTCTCATTATCGCCTAAATTTCATTTTGAGGCGGTGATGAGATAATGGTGTGCTAATGAAAATCTGATTGAAAATCGTTTACTTTATCGATTTTATCAATGATTAAATTAATTGGAATTAAATATCCAGTGTCTTATTTGTGATACATATTTATTTTAATTTGTTACAATTAATTTTAATAATTTCCAAAAAATTCCAATTTCAAAAACGTTATCAACATGCAGGATGTTTCAGGTTTGAAATAATTCTTAATTACACGGTTGAAAAGTATGTTCTTCATTAATACCAGAAAATCTCATTAACACCTCACAAACTTAAAAATTAATATCATTACCGCCACTTCTAAAAATTCGGATTTTCGAATTCCTGGAGTTGAGCTAAAAACTGTACTAATTTTTTTTTCAGATTTTCGGGTAGAGTTCTACGACTCAGTTTTTTGGAGGCCTATTTTTTAGCTTTTTCTGAGAATAATAAAAATATATATATGTATATTTTTTATTTCGTTTAGCAAAGAAATTAGTTAAGCATTACTGAAGTTCTATACCATATTATGCCTGACTAAACAGTTTAAAATATCCAAATATAAAAGTAAAATTATTTGAAACAAATCTAAATAACAAATGAGGTAATATAATTTATAATACATTTTGGAAAATGGAGCTGGTGGTAATTTATTTATGAAAAAACGGGGTATACTTTTCTAGCTGTCAGGAGCAGGCTGTAGAAAATAGGAAAAGTTTAGATTCGGGAATTTCCTAGTAAAATATAAAAGAGACAAGCTAAAATTATCCTTTCTTTATATTAACGAGGTAAATCACTAATCATATTCAACTCGCAAACCGTGAGCAAGATTCTACAATTCCAAAACAAAAAGCTGTAGCTCCAGTTTTTTGTGATGCTCACTCGGGGGATATTTCACAAGTGTTTATGATTTACTTACTGTTTTATTATTCTTTATTATTTATTTTTCATCCTACCTTGCCTCTCGGCATTACGGGTTTCGGAAGAATTAACTACCGATGAGTTCTCTTCATCCTCAATGCGTGCCCATTGTTAATTGAGTCTATTAAAATAGGTTGGTCCTACTATTTCCTTCCAATTGTATACGAAGGATACAAAGTATGGATAATTTTCCTGACCAACTAGTTGAGGAAAATCACTCTCTGTAATGACATATAGGCTAATAGTAAGGATTTACTTACTGACGAATCCTTCTCCTAATGATCCCATCCCTTGCACGATGGCGTTTAGAATATTTTCATAATTAATGCTCTGAAATAACTCTTTTGTTTAGGACGTGTAGTTTTACCAGTGAGGATTGTTAGGGAATTACCTCGGAATTACGATTTCGATTTTTAAATTATGTATAGTCTCATTACAATGTCTACTTACAAATAAAGGAATTACCACTAGTTAAAAATCTATTATAGTTATGTTCACATTTTCGGTCCCAGGATCGGTGGTTCCACTAATGGTTGTAAACATACTTCAATAAGTCCCTCAAGTCTATGAGTTAATATGGTGGATGGATAAGGTCAGAGATGTTTTTGGAATATATCATTAATATTTTTACTCTATTTTTGAGGAAAAAAAAAACAATATTATACCTCCAATAGTTACTATAGTACGTTTAATTAGTAATTTTTAAAAAATTAAAAAAATTCATATAAACTTTGTTTTATCACATGGCCATAACTAATTTTTACTATGACCGTAACCCTTACAACATGCACATAATTGGTATTTGCAGCCTATTTCAAAATATTTTTAAAGGGAAAATCCAGCATATTAATCAATTAAATATAATTTAATGTAATTTAAAATTTAAGGTATTTAAGTGCTACCAATGAGTGGTTCCTTCACAAGTAATTCTCATGTCTTGTACTTCAAATTCACATTTACTTGTTGTATTATGTAATACAGTTATAAATTTCAATAAATAAATTTAAAAAATATATATATAAAGGTAAGATGAGTGGATTAGGTCCAGAAGATTTACTCCTCCCTCCCGAACATGGCCGTTCATCTTCTTCATAAGTGAGTTGTCCTGTCCTAATTGGGGAGGGAGAGAAGGTTTTGTTATTATTAATATTTTTTTTTAACATTATTATTAATATTTGAGAAGACAACTTCTCAAATTTGATT
This sequence comes from Rhaphigaster nebulosa, assembly GCA_948150685.1. Classification (NCBI taxonomy): domain Eukaryota; kingdom Metazoa; phylum Arthropoda; class Insecta; order Hemiptera; family Pentatomidae; genus Rhaphigaster; species Rhaphigaster nebulosa. Next base: position 14,422,517 of record OX411312.1, on the reverse strand, counting down.
TTTAAAGCTATTAGACACAATCAAAAATCCTTTTAACACAGTACATATTTTATAATTTTGTCTAATATATGGAAATTATTCATTTGTCTTAAAAATAATGAAACAAACAAAAAATAACAAAAGAAACGTGGACGACAAAAAACTTAAAAAAAAAAAAATTATTTAAAACGCCTTTAGTTACAATGGTTGAAATTGGAAAAGAAACTGCCTTGTAAAATATTTTAACGTTTTAAAATTTAGTTATACTATAGTGCAACTACTGGCAAAAAGTGAAGGTTTTTGTGATATCTTATAATCAAACTTCGATTAAAAATTCAAATTTCTTTTATTTTGAGCAAATGTATCTCGGGATTACATGTACATATTATAAATTCTAAATATTAGATGAATCTTCGCCCGAGGTTAATTACAATTGATCTGTTGATATTTTTTTTTACTCCACAAACTGCAATAACATGAGGGGGGAGGCTCAAACCCCTCTTTGCCCGTATTGATGGTCGCTCGAGCTCTCAGACCTGGGTTTGAGTCTGGTTGTGGCAAATAATTTATTTATTATATATTATATTAGCCGTGAACCTAGAATCGGGATACTCGGGCACACCCAGCCTCTGTATAGCCCTTCATTGAACTGTGGGATAAGCCTGGCGGTTGAGGATATTATGACTCTGACAAGAAAAAGCGCCTCCTTAACAAGCTTAAGGATTTAAAGAGCATTAACTATTTGATATGAATATCAAATGATAGAATAGTCTGCTTCTATATAATGGTCAGGTCTTTGAAGAAACAGACAAAATGAATAGGCAGTTACTTGAGAGAAATAAGTAAAACTTGTACCAGACGAGCCCAATTCAACTCCAGGCCCGCCGTCAGAGAGGGACATAAAGAGGACGACATTCTCAGGGCTGATAATAGCTGACAAAAAAAAATCTATACAGGTTAAAGTTTGTTAAACAAATAATTGCAAATAAAAAATCATTTCAATCTATAATAAATAATATCACGTATCTACTTTTTTTAACATGCACTGACGGAGCACCCTAATTTATAAACATACATGTTGTCCGTAGTTTAAATAGAAACTGTTGTTAGCAAGAAAAATGAATTTTGACTCGATTATTCAACCTTTTGCAGAAAACAAGGCAATAAGTGTTGAGAATAATTGTTGTAGTAAATAAAAAAGAGTTAAAGCTCTACTTTTATAATATGGACACTTCACTTAAGTAATTATTACTGTAATTATTAACTAATTTTGTAAAAAAAAAAATTGTATTTTATGTAAAAATAAAAAATACATTAAAAAACATTAAACACTTATTATTATAATGTAGTAGTAAGTTCGTTTTCATAATTCCTTACTCGATATGTTAATATTATTGCCAAAAATAAAATACATGAACTATTGAGGAGGGAGCGCTGTATTAGTTTGCCCCGGGCCCGGACTCAGATGATGGCGGCCCTGCACTAGTGTACACAGGTCCTAGGGCTCAGTCTAATATAATGTGTGTTACAAAAAGCAATAGAACGTCGTGTTTCCCAGATAGGTTATCAGAAAAGCAAATACAAGTAAAGAAAAATAAAACAATAACTCTGACAAGCTATATAAAGAAACAAATCTTTGGTCCCTCAAGGACTGAAGAGGCCGTTGGTAGAGACAGGTGGTTGCCGGCAGATGGCTCTAGCGGAGGCTGAACCACTTGCAGCTGATATTATCTCGACGCAATCCACTTTCTCACAACTTGTTCTCGCTAACCTTCTGCCCTCCTATCTCATTGTGATATCCAAGAAAACAATTCTTCCAGAGGGAAAACACTTTCTCGAAAGCATCACCTTCAATCTAAAAGATCTAATGAAAAGCTAGATTGATTGATATACGAATTGTCAATGAAATAAAGTCATATAACAAAGTAAAAAATAAACATTAAAAAATGAAAGAAGTTGGATGAGGGGCCTGCTTAATTAACAAATAATCTGAAATAAAATCACGTTTTGTTCTGTAATTCAGCCTTCTGGTTGTCAGAAAAGTTATAATTTAAAAATAAAAATAATTTTAAAAGATGGTTACTAAAATATAATATGTAAGCTTTGTATGATATACCTAAGCATCAATCATTAATAAAAGAAAAAGTATTAAGTAAAAACGAGGCCGTCTGGTGACGGATCCAAAGCTTCCGGTACAGAACGGTGTCGGCTCGATTCCCACCTGATTCAGTTAATATTTATATCTCCGGCGGTCCCGAGAAATCAATCTTCATACTCCCATTCTTGTTAGTACGAGGCGCTGACTTCGATTAGGAATGTGAATATCGAGAAAAAAAAATCATAAATATCGTATCGATAGTTTTTGAATATATCGAAATAGTAGTTCAATAAATCGAAAACAATTATCGATATTTTGAATCATTTAAAGGAACGCGCACAAATCTATATTTCTGTGCCGATATAATCAAGACATTGTTTTTATAATATCCATATTTATATCCATATATAATTAAGATATTGTCTTTAAATTATCGATACTTCTGTAACGACATAATAAAGAAATTGTTTTTATAATATTGATATATCTGTGCTAATGAGATTGGTAGAAATTTTTCATTTGCCATTTGTCACAAATACTACGTTCGCCAAATGGCTAACGTGGGCCCGGCAGTGAAACGAGGATGATTCGGGGTGGGGTTGAGAGCTCGTAAAGTGGCAGTGGGGCGACGTCGATGGTGAATGAATGCTGTGATGGCTACGTTCCCGGGCCCTGTCATTTCTCGAAACGGGGATATTCCTTAGCCCCCTCGCTTTCCCGATCTAACGACAAAAATGTGATTGTTTTTTTATGGCAATACACGCCCTCAAATAACACGCAAGCATTCGCGACGAGATTGAAGTAATACCCGCCAATATACTGCAAGAAGTCAAGCAAAACTTCCAGGTACAACTCCAAGAACGCATAAATTTCAATGGAGTATATTTGACGAATGTAGTGTTTAGAAAATGTTTTTTTTTTTTTGTATTGAACACCGAAAGCCTGATCTTGTACTCTATATTTATACATGGAAAATTAATTCTTTAACAACAAATTTAATTTGAAATCATCCCGTTTTACTACCAGAAAATTTTTAGTAAAATAAAAAAATTGTACTAAATAATTCAACTTAAAATTATTTAGATATATACATTAAAAAATATTGAATAATATGCATTTAATTATCAATCATCTCATGGACTACAAATTCTAATCCGGAAATTTTTTTCAGGCATGTGTTCGTCCACCTGTCCGGGCACGCTCCTGGGTAATTGAGCTTAACATATGGTAATTGCTGTACATTTATGTTTAAATTATACCACTCTGGAGAAGATAAGGATCAATAAGGAAAAAATATTGTAATAAAGGAAAAAAAACAAAACAACATTCATGGATTCCTAAACCATTGAATTAACTTAAAGTACCACTCAGAGTAAAAATTAACTTCGAAAAACCATTAAATAAATCTTTCAGGAAAAATGAAAAGACACTTTAAGCCAAAAACACTCCTTTGTCAGGACAACGTTTTAAAGCCGGTTTTACTCATCTCTAGGTCCCAACGTCTTGATAGACCGTACTTAAATATTTGGTAAGTATTTGGTACTCCTAGGACAATAATCATTGAAACGAAAGGTGTATAAGCATGTAGATGCGTCAAAACTTAAAATCGGAAAAATCTTGATTTGTAATCTTATGAAGTACGGATATAGTACAGAGTGCCCAACCCAAGACACGCATAGGATTCGTAATTGGTAGGTTTTTAATTCTTTTATTCACAATTTTGATATTAAAAAAAAAAAATAAAAGCTCGTTTGTGGTACACATAACAAAAATGTTGGGCACTCCTGATATAATATAATTTCTGACCGTATTTTTTTTTTTTTTTTCAATTTTTTAATATTTGTTGTCAGTGTTAAAGGTTTTGTCCTACATTCGTTTTTGAACTAGTGAACTAAATTCGACTAAAATTCATCTGATAAAATAAGAATAATCATCTAAAAACATGTATCAAATTACATGTCCTCTAGTTTGTCATACACGCGATAATTGAGATAATAACAGAGCGAAAAACTAGCACTTCACGCACCACGAGAAACATTCAAACACTTGAATATATATATATATTCAATATATATATATATATATATATATATATATATATATATATATATATATATATATATATATATATATATATGTCCGTTCTTACATAGCGGCTACTAGGTGGGTAATTTTGCCCGATCGAGATTTGCCAATATCGATAATCAAATTAAGTACCTAGCGATTGGCACTCCTGCTACTTACTTGAGACGAAGGGGGGAGGGAAGGAGTCCAGGTTATTCGGAATTTGACGCTACAATATATTAACAGTAATTTTTGCACTCTTTTTTTTTGCTCCCATAATTAATTTTTTTTTTTTTTATTTTATTACTAATATTGAGCATCTGATGTAACGCCTATATTTTCAAATTAAGGATTATTTTAAATCAAATTCAAAAGAAAAAACGCAAACGAGCTTCGAAATATATTCAACCAAAAAAAATCTTAAACGCTGGCAGTTGATTAACCTTTAGCATTTCACTATTGATCGCGGAGCCCCGCTTGGCCCTGAGCCACTCTAAGATGTTACAGGTGCAAGAACAATATAAGGAGTTCATTGCCACGACGTCACCTGCTGCCCTTACTCAAGTAATGACAGCATATGTGGGGCCATGTGCTAGGGGCTATGCCCCACTGGCCTTGGCTCGGTCCAAGGGCACACCCGGCCTCGTTAACGACAGCATAACAGGATATCCGGAGCTCGTGCCTGCCTCCAGGGCGACGGACGCTTCTTCAGCCTCGATAAGAAATTTCTTAAGAAGAGAGGAAGTAAGTTGGCTACCACAAGAGAACTATTATCTTTAACATTAAAAAAAATATCTGTAAAATAATCTAATGTCCGAATCATAAAAACTATATGTACATACACCTAACAGATATAACATTCCTGAAAAACTCTTATACAAAAACTACAATAGTTTCATCTTGAAATATTAAGAATAAATACAAAATATTGCTGCGTAAATAAAAGAAACTCTACATGCCCACAACAACCAACAATCGACCAGCGCATACGTGCGGTTTTTTTCGCTTCCAACGGAAACTATAGGAATATATCAACACAGTAATAAAAGATAAGCAATAATACGAAGAGGTGACTGAAAAGATGCAAGACGAAAGATCTTTCGTGATCAAAAGAAGAGATGCTGGGAGTAACTGTCATCCCAATTACACACATTATTTCTTAAAAAGTCTGATAAGTTCTTGACTATCATGTATTATTACTGCTGCGAATAAAAATCTAGATAAAAAAAAAATGTACTAAAATTCCAGAGTCATTTTTCTCTTCTATGGCCGGCCGCACGTTGAGGTGGAGAGCAGACACGTGTGATGCACATCAATTCGCGCCATCCCCTTCTATAACACGAGGCATTCTAGATTTTTATAATAGCATGGATTTTCTTAAGTTTAAAATATATCTAGGGTACTAAATGGCACAATAGTGTTGCGGACGATTTGCACTGTTAAACATAACAGACATAGTTTTGTTATCAATAAGAAATTCGAAAAAGCCGATTCGATTGCAGTCGTGACGTTTGCATTTTTTTTTAAATGTTTTTAATCTTGTAAGCCTTCCTTAAATTAAGGAGTTCCGTCTTGACTAAAGGATTAGTTCTTGAAATCTTCCAATAATATCTTAACACCCTAACAGTAAGTTTTGTCCCTTTTGTTAGTTTTTGTTGTTTTTTATTACTTTATTGTTAACATAAGATTATCATTGCTGAAGATGATAAGGTGTTGATAATTTTTGTTCGGTAAGCCACGTTATTTAATTTGAAAACTGTCTGGGTAAATTAAACCTCAACAGCTCGTGAAGTTCCCAGCGCCTCCGCCCCCATCCAACCGAGCGCAGATTAAAGTTGGTCCACTTGATATTCAGGACACTCCCTCGGCCGTAAAGAGATGTCATGCCCAGGAGTCTTCCTTCAGAAAAGAAGGTGTCCTGCGGAGGATTTATCTTCATCTGGTGGATAACGCCAGAATTCATGGTATCAAGTCCGGGTTTATAGTGTTAATGTTGAGACGGTTAATGTAACACTAGTCAGGTACGGGAAACTTCTAGCGAGTTGGTGTAACTTATATCCCTATCTAACGCGGATGGCTTCGTATATCATAGACTTTATCCAGATGGATATATCTTTTATGCTGCTAGAATACCGGCTGAACCATAATAGAAAATATATTTTAGTTGTATATTATTAAATAATAGGGGCTGTAACGTACATATATATTATATTTATATATATATATATATGTATATATATATATATATATATATATATATATATGTATATATATATATATATATATATATATATATATATATATATGTATATATATATATATATATATATATATATATATATATATATATATATATATATTCGTATATATATATATAAAAGTATAAAATTATTTGTCGATTTCAAATAATAGAAAATATATTTTAGTTGTATATTATTAAATAATAGGGGCTGTAACACACACACACACACATATATATATATATATATATATATATATATATATATATATATATATATATATATATATATATATATATATATTCATCAATCTCACCAATTTCCCGGGAATACCCACTCAGTCCCGATCTTCCACAGACAGTTTTTGTCCACGAAATCAAAGACTTCTTATAAGATATATAATAATATATATTATATTATTATATATATATATATATAATAATATAATATATATTATTATATATATTATAAGAAGTCTATGATTTCGTGGACAAAAACTGTCTGTGGAGGATCGGGACTGAGTGGGTATTCCCGGGAAATTGGTGAGATTGATGAATGCTTGTACAAATGATCCTAAATGCAGAGTCCTGGTATAAGGTGATGTGCCTAAAGCCTTTGAAGTCGGAACAAGTATGAGGCAGGGAAGTTGACTCTCGCCGATGCTGTTAAACTTAGCCTTTGAGAAGTTGATTAGAACATCACGCGAAAAAGGAGGTGTGTACGTAAGAATTAAACACAAAATCCTAGCGTACACGGATGACATTATAGTCCTTGGAAGCAATGAAAAGGATATTGAGAAATTCGCTAAGACTCTGTTAAGGAAAGCTGAGCAAATCGGCTTGCAAGAAACGATAAAACAAAATATTAGAAAATTACCCGTAAATTCCATCGTTACAATAAATAATATCTGCATGGATGGCAGATCATTTCTGAAAGTAGTTAGCATAAAATACCTCGGTTCCACCAATCTCAGTTAATGACCAACTAAAAGATACAGACCAGCGTATAAAGCGCAAACAGAGTTTTCTTCTCTTTTTCAGAGGTACTTAAATCCCAAAAATTTCTATAAATCTCAAATTAAAGGTGGACAATGTCGTGATAAAGCCAGTTTTGATATATGGCAGCGAGACCTGGGCTCTAATCGGTAACCTAGAAAGCAGAATTGAGCGATTTAAAAGGAATATCCTCCGCACGATACCCGGAGCGATATAGGATCAGAATCTAAACTCACGGAGAAGATAGACAAATAAAGAATTGCTTACAGAACCTAGACAGTCTATACTCATGATATGAAAGCTAGGAGGTTAAGATGGGCAGGTCATGTAGCTCGAAGCAATCCATCAGGACGCCTCTTCACAACAATGAATGCCAAAATAGTTATCAAGAGACTACGTGGGAGGCCAAAAACCAGATGGATAGATAGAATCAACTAAGATACGAGAAAGCTGCATGCAGCAAACTGGAAAGCAGTGGCCCAAGATAGGCAGAGGTGGAGAAGGCTGGTTCAGGCGGCCAAAGACCTAAAATGTCTATAGAGCCAACCGAAAAAAGAAAAAAAAAACTCTTTTTTTGGTTGGCTCTATAGACATTTTAGATCTTTGACTCCCTGAACCAGCCTTCTCCACCTTTGCCTATCTTGGGCTGCTGCTTTTCAGTTGGCTGTGTAGAGGAACCAAGGTCCCAGAACTTGGTCTGCAAAAACGTAGTTGGCGAACATGTGTTCCCATGTGGGTACCGGTCTTAAGACAGTTCAATATATACTTTATATTTTGTACTATCTTGTAAATATACATGAGTATATTAGCTGTGCCCCACGGTTTCACCCGGATTAAAATACAAAATAACCTATAATATTTTGTCCAGTCTTATTTCGTCACTTTAATGTCAAACAACACTATCTACATAAATACCTATTCTTGGAAGTTTAAAACCATATTATTACTTAATGTTTTTTTTTTTTTTATGATAAAAATAGTGAGTTAATGTTTTCTTATGTTTCTAATAAAAAAATATCTGAGTTAGAACTATCTCACAATAAATATTACTTTATTTTTCAAATACTAAGAGAAAATTATCTACAAACTATAATTATGAAGACAATGTTCTTTGACATTAAAGTGGCGATTTGTCTTCAATATTTTCAAGGAACTGGGTCAATAATAATTTTATAAATACAATTTTATTTTTTCCTCTTTACTCCCTACTTCCATGTAATTTACTATGCAACATTTCCACACAATAATTTCATACTTATTAAAAAGTTTGTGTGGACAACTTGCATCAACGGGTATGAGGTTGTCAAGACTACGATAAATGCGCAAGTTGGACACTTTTTCTCTTTGCAATTTATTTATGGTTACTGCTCCGTTCCTATGGTACACAGCGTGATATTATAAAGCCTAATGCCTTCTTTGATGAACGGCCTATTTAGTGCAAAAAGAATTTTAAAAATCGGACGGGTACTTTCTGAAATTAGCGCGTTCAAACTATTTCACCTTTATATAATATTATGGATGTGAACTATCTTTGGGTGGTATAATATCTCTGTTTGGTTAATCTTTTTTAGACTGCTGATGTGAGATATACGATATCTGCTCTGCATTTATGTGATCTTATCTTTTCCTGTCCAGATGATGCCCTATTGGCTGACTTGTTAACTATTTACTGGTATTTGAGATACTTAAGGCGTTATTTTGGAATCTTAGTAATTTTTTTGTTTTGTTTTTTTAATTTTTGCTCTCATAATAAAATTGTTTTGTTTTTTTAATAAATGTATTCATCTTTTATTAATAACCTTAATAAAGCAATGTAATCTAATTAATCAAATTATGATCTCGATAAAATTAATCTTCAACTGCACGCACTAATTATTAATGTATCAGTAAATAACTTGTTATTTTATTCACTCCTTTATGTACTTGATTTCACCCTCAAAAATCCATTTTATGAGATACAACCAGGTACACATTTCCATGTTGATTGAACGCTAAAAAATGCATTAGATCTCATTCGAGTGACAATTAAAAAAATATTGAACTTTACAAATAAATATTAATTGGAAATCCATACTCTGAAGTATTTTAATAATAAGAATTAATTAATAGACATTAATTATTAACAATTTTAATTTTAAAAGCGTCACGAAATTCACATATTTTGGCTCATCGGTAAATAATGAAAATAAAATTATGGCAGAAATTGAAAGAACAATTAAGTTAGATGAAGTGCAAACCTAAGGTTATTCCGTTCACAACTGTTATCCAGGAAAACTAAAATGAAATTATACAAAACTCTTGTTAGGCATATAGTTATCTATGGCGCAGAGACTTGCATCTCTGCTGCAGATAGCAATAAACTAAAAATTTCCTAAAGGAAAATAGTGAGGAGAATATACGGTGCAAATTTCGTTGATGGAATTTGCAGAATTAAAAGCAAAGAGGAAATCCAGAGCATCCTAAAAAATGAAGATATTGTCAATTGCATAAAAGCTAATAGATTAAGATGGGCTGGACACATTATACCTATGAACGAGGACATAGAGCAACGGAAAATTTTAGAAGTAGTGATTGAGGCTAAAAGAAGAAGAGGGAGACCCCGAAGCCGTTGGGAGGACAGGTGAGAAAGGATGCCAGAGTACATGGACTTGGAAACTGGAAAGAGGCTGCCAAGGATAGAGGCAGGTGGTCTAATCTTGTTCTGCAGGCCAAAGGTTACTTCGATCTGTCGAGTAAGTAAGTAAATCAAGAGAGAAAAAAATGATCGATTCAATAAAAACAAAAATTTTACTAATGTACACAAATATACATTTATTTATTTTATAAAAGAGTATTTATACTTGTGTATAAATATATATATTTAAAAAAAGCCTGTACCACTACAGCTCCTGAAGGATCTTGGGCTCAGGTTCAGCACTGGGTAAGGACCGTACTGTTTCAAGGCTAACGGTTGTGTAAGGAGGCGATTCGGTCAAGATCACGCTCAACCACCAGGTTATTTCCCGAATTAAGTGGCACTTTATAGAGGCTGGATGAGTCCCCCAGGAGGGTCTCACGATCCCACAGCGCCGATCCACAGCTGAAAACAGAATAAGTAATTATCTGCCACAGCCGTTCTCGAACCCGAGACCTAGAAGATTAGTAGAACAGTGCCCTACCCACTAAGCTACTCCACTCCATTATTAAAATATATCTAATAAATTAAAATTAAAAACAAGAGAGATAAAATAGCTAATTGATGAATTTTAAATGAAAATGGTAGGTCATTAATATTTTATATTAAGTTCATTTAGCAGTCCATTAAGACCTTCTTTGAGAAGTTTCTCCTTCTTTCTTCTCTCTATTTTTTTTTTACTTGCTTTTTTTCTTCTTTTTTTTTGGTTGAAAGGACGTTTTTAAGGCTTTCGAAAGTTTCAAGTCCTTTTTATTACTTGTTAAAATTAATCTTCCATATCCTTTGAACTTTTCGAAGACGGGATAATATTAATATTAAAAAATCTTTATAATAAGTTCGGTCCCTATAACCACGAAAGCATGTGAGCTTTCTTCGTTTTTTTTTCCCCCTCTCACTCTCTCTCTCTCTCTCTCTTTCTCTCTCTCTCTCTCTCTCTATATATATATATATATATATATATATATATATATATAATAAAAAATTATTATATTTCAGAATTATATTATATATAATATGAAATATAAGAGAAGGGGTGCCAGAGCTGGCAACCCCGACTATTGAGCGAGGCCGTTCACCTTGAACAATCAGTCAACTCCCCTGCTTCCTCCACGACTGTCCAACTTCTGCTAGCGTAGCAATTTCCACCCACAATCAGATCTATTATTGATTTCGCTCTACTCCTTTATTTAGCAAAATATGTAAATAATTTAAAATTAAAAAATATATTTACATACGTCACGCATCATTATCAGTATATGTTATCTGCATGACATACTGTCCTACACACACCAACTATATTATTGAAACATATAAAACCCCAATAGAAAGAGTTTGATACCTTACAGGTGAAATAAACCAACACAATGGCTATAGTTATGTATTTGATAACTTTTAAATGCTTAAATAATAAATATAGATACATTAAATTAAAACGCTTTATCCAACGCTTTATTTATTCCACATTGTTACCCTAGCCATTTAATATCAGTAATTTCGGAGATAAAGAATCTCTGAGTAGAAAAGAGTTCAACACTTTTAAGGTGAGCAAGCACTTCTTGGAAAAGAACGTCTTTAGCAAGGCAAGAGGAAGTCATCAGGAGATTGTTCCTGACTAACCCGCGCCAATTTGCTAGATGGAAAACTTCCGTCGAAAATAATCCTTGCAGCAAAAGCCTGCCTTCTTCAGATCCGCTATACATTAAAAGGCATGGAGATTCCAGTATAAACGAAGAAATAATAAAAAGTAACTTAGATATATGTTATAGATATTATAGATTGCGATGCCAGTTTACTAACTATGATAATTTTATCGGTTTTATGAAAAATTTATAAACACTTAAATATTTACAAACCTTTAAATATTTTATTTGAATAGTTCCTTTATACAACGCTTCGGACGTTCTATTCTAATTGTTTTCTAGAAAAAAAAAAAGGACAATGCATAACTATAAAGGTATGTTCAATTTTAGCAATTGAATAAAGGACAATCGGAATTTGGCCTGTTGAGAAAAAATTCTCAGGAGCGTATTTTATCTTGTTTATATAATTATAATCATAATATATCAACTTTTTATAAGCAATTTTGTTTTATTGATATAAATAGGAGAGGTAATGAATATTTAGTATAAATAATTGTAATCACTGGGAAAAAAACAAAACCATAATATTAATTTATTTAGGTTTACGTTATTAATTAACTAATCTATTAATTATTTGGATTCATTAATTTATAACCTTTACACAATGAAGTTGTCTACAAGTATATTCTATATTTACTATCAGATGTTCATAATTTTTTTATAGATATAACTTAAAAATAGACACGGGGCAAAATATATAGTAACCGCAATACTGAACGGTTGTGAGGGTGTAGCGGGTCTAAACGACGGATTCGGTCAGACGCACCTAAGGGCTTTATAGCATTTCCAAATTAATTGTCACCTTTTCCAAATCAATCGTATCCTTTTCCATTTCAATTGTGACTTATTCCATTTTAATTGTGACCTTTTCCAATTGAATTGTAATCCTTTCCAATTCAAATGAAACTTTTTCCATTTCAATTGTAACATTCCATTTCAATTGTAGCCCAACAAGACTTGAATGAAAACATAAATATTATATTTCATTTCTGTTTTTATTTAAAAATAATTTTATTAATTTCAATAATGACTTTTAAAATAATTTCAGCATATTCTTCCGATATATTGGCGTTTATTAGATAATTGACATCATGTGCTAATTTCAACAAGTTATAAGTCTATTTAAAAAAAAATTGTTTGCATAATTTATTAATAAAAAATATTTATAATTTTAATTTCTAAGAGGGGAGGAGTGTTAATTTCATCAAATTGGTGATTCAAAAACCTAATAATAAATGATATATATACCAAAAAAGTATGACAACCCGGAATGGTAATACCAAATGCGCATTCGCGATAAAAACCCAGTTAGAAAAACGGAATCAGAAACCTATACCGAAAAAAAAAAATGTCAACATTTACGGTAATTCAAAATAGGCATGATCGATCGAAAATCTAATTTAAAAAAATGAAATCAGGACCCTCGAAAACCTTATAAACGATCTCTTTATCAAAGAAAAAAATCCACGGTAATAGTAATTCGAACTGCGCAAGCGCGATAAAAAATCCGATAATGAAATCAGAAATAGCGTCAATGAAGACTTAATAAACCATACCTGTACTAAAGAATTTCGCAAACTAATAATTGATGAGACATTTTGTGCTCAAACAAAATTTCGATAGTAAATTTGACATTAGCAACTTTAAGAACATAATGAATGATTACCAATTGAATGAAATTCACACCCCCTTCTTACAAGTAAAAATTAATCGATATTTAAAAATAAATTATTTTTTTAAAACTTGTAACTTGCTGAAATTAACACAACTTCAATTATTTAATTAACCAAAAACATGTTGGACGAATATGCCAACATTATTTCAAAAGTGATTATTGAAGTAAAATTTAAAAAAAATAAATAAACAGAAATAAAATATAATATCTATAAATTAATTCAAGTTTGGTTGGGTTACAATTAAAATGGAAAAGGTTACAATTGAAATTTAAAAAAATTACAATCGAAATGGAAAATGTGAAAATTTATTTGGAAATGCTATATTATGTAGAGAAATATGTAAATTACTACAATGTACATCATATTTTTATATGATTGGGCAATAATTTAATGTATGTTTTGTAGAAAAATGTCATTTGAAAATTGACAATTATGGGTCCGAAACGTTGTCTAAAGAGTCTATTTAAATAAAGTATTTACAAATTTGAAGGGTGTATACATTTTTTCAGAAAACTGAATTACCGAATTTTATAAAATATAAATACTTATAAAGTGTAAAACATAAAAATTATATTTGTGGCATAATAAGGATCCTTGAGAATTTCTGAAAAGATTTTGGGTAGGAAGGAATGGATTCAGGAGGAATTCGAATGTTTTTAGAAAACTTTCAAAGTTCATCTTCTGTCCAAATAGGTATAGATTATAATGATGTATGAGAGTTTTTTTATTATAAATAGGAAAAGATCGTTTGCCATGGCACTGTTGAATTAGTCAGAAGCTAAGATCAAGCACACACAGTTTCTTATCATTTCAGTCTTGTAGAATGATATTTCAAAGTAAGTCACTAGTCCTGATGAAGTCCGAGACAGTGGATGTGTTCAACAGGGAAAAAACGAATATTATTAGATGCCATACTATTCAAGATTTATATTAATTCGTTATTATTATTATTACACTTAATATTTTAGGTTAAAAGCTTAGCATTTTAATTATTAGATAGATTTTAGTTTACATTGGAAATTTATTTATCATTAATTTATACTTTTTCATTTTTTGCAATATATAGTGTCATCTTTTTCTTATTATACTTCATATGTTTTTATCTTTCTCGTAATTTCTGTTTTACCAGTAACAGAAAAAAAATGATAAAAACAGAAATTACAAGCAAGATAAAAAAAAATATATGAAGTATAAAAAGAAGAATATGACACTATACATTGTAAAAAATGAAAAAGTAAAGTTAAATGAAAAGAGTGAAGGAAAGATTATGAATTACATGAAACAATGAAGTACATTATACATGATATCATAAAATAAAAGAGCACTATTAATTGAAATGACTACTAGTAGCCCACTAATTTCTGTTTTTATCGATTTTTACTGTCACTGGTACTGCCAGTAATGTTGTTATTTTGCTTTTTCTTTTAGTCCTGATGATGGCCTAAAACTTAGGCCGAAACGTTGGCATGAATTAATAAATAAGTCTTACTTATTAATGCGCTAATCTTTGACCGCACCCCCCGACAAACTTCTACATTAAGTATATTTACGGTCGACCAGACTCACTCCAAAAAGAAACATATATTTCTAATATGTACTATGGATGTATTAAAATTATACTATAAATTTATTATTAGTTCTAAAAATTGGCTAATAAGATTTAAAGTATCCTGTGTGTATAGCAATTCAAAACAGTTGGGGAGCAACTCTTTGATAAGAAAGTGTCCATCTCTTCTCACTCTTACTTATATAAACGAAAAGATGTAGTAGGCTTGCAAATAAGCATAAAAGTGATTTGATAAGATTAGTTGGAATTTATTTGAATCTTATTTGTTCTAACGGTTTAAACATAATTGTTCCAGGCTTCTGATAAGTGGTTGGATCATTTCGGATGCGAAATTCCATTTAAATATACCTTTATACCAGTATTGTTTAAGGTTCATAATATATTCTTGGTTTTAAACATAAATGGGTATTTTTTTTAATGAACCTAAATTGAGTTTATGTATTGTGGTATAAGTAAAGATAACTGTTTTATGCCCGAAGCGGTGGGACAGTTTTTAATTGTTTATGTGTTTCTAGAAAAGCTATTTATTATCTGCTGGATTAGCCGCGTATATACAGGAGTTGACAACAATATTGTCAACAAATTTTGACGACATTTATGCTAATTGAAAAGCAACATTTGCTGCCAACATTTCTCGCACGCTGTCGGTAAACACCAAAGATTGTTACCAAGATTTGTAAGCGCCTTTATTTGTAAAATGTTTGTTCAGTGGTTTAGTTATATTATAGTATGGTAAAATATGGTAAACAAATAATAATATAAATTAAAATTGAATCTACGAATGCCTTGTAAACGTAAATATTATAATATAATGAAGTAATTGTAGCAACTTTCGGTATCGTAAATATCGACTGCCCATATCTTGATTTTTTTTCATTTATATATGTATTTTTCTGGTTGGTCTAACCTTGATCAATGCTTTTAATGATGAACCGACCCTCATCTCCGATAAGACTAATTGACCGACTCCTCCATCCAGGTAGATCTTGAGGTCAAGAACTAGACTCAGGTGTTGCGGCAGGTGAAGGAATGACCTTGCTGTGGTGCGGGCAGGTGCCGGTCGCAACTTTAAGGCGCTGATCTCACAATTAAGTACAGTAATTATTTTCGAACCCGCTTTAGTTTTCCAGTTTATAAATTATGGAATTCACATATGAAGAAGTGAAATGGCCAGAAATTAAAAGAAAGCCTGAATTTCGGGCGATCGGTGAATAATGAGGGTGTCGAAAAGCCAATCATAAAAAAAATATGAAATTACCATGCCAAAAAATAAAGCGGAACTTTATTTTAGGGTTATTTGGCTTATTTATAGTGGACTGTTAAGTAACAGCCCTGTCAGAGATCTCTCGTATTCTAGGAAGTTCTAGTCAGTTGAGTGAAAGCAAGTGAATGTTGATTGTACCTTTTCAGGAAGGGATAATTTGAGTTGTAATCACCGAGGGCCATTTTAACTCTAGTCTTTTCACGACTTGGCGTTCTGCTTATTATCATTTTATGGATTTTAAGCACCTTCATTGAATAATATCAATACCACCTTTTAAAGATTTCTTTTGTTTAAGATATTTCCACAAAAAGAGCGCAATGTAATTACCATGCCAGAATAAAAGGTGTCATTACCGTGGATTAAAATATATTTTCTTGAATTAAAGCTAACAAGATCCTTCGAAGAAAACCCCAAATAGCCAGAAGAAGATTAAAAGTTGTTTGTTTTAAATATGTAATAGAATAGTTAGTGAGATTTTAGGTATTAGAAAACTCTGTTTTCAATAAATAATTATTTATATTTGAAAGTTCCAAAAATTCTGTTTCCGCTTTTCTTGCTTTACAATTTATGATAAATGATATGCATTCTTCTTAATAGAAGGACTTTTAATGGAAATATGTGCCTGTAAATGAAATTACCGTGGGTCTAATAATTAAAATATTAAATTTTTAAGGCTAGAAATCACTATTCATCTTTGCGAGGCATAATGTAATATTTCATAATATAAGACATTACCTCAATTTAGTTTGAAATTTTAGAACAAAGTTGAAAATTCAGTATTTGGCCCGCTGAAATTGGCCAGAAGTTTGAGAATCATCCATATGTGTAAAGTTCTTTAACTCATTTTTACTTCAAATACCTCAACAGTTAATAAATTGCCGTAATATACCGTATAAGCTATAGAACTAAAGTAGTGATGAAAGAGCCTCAGTGGGGATAGAATGGTATGGTAATTAATTACAACTAGAATAGCAGTAAATAATTAGCAAATAGGAAGCAATTAATTTAGGTAATGCATTGCATTGGAACAGCTCACAAAGGAAGTGCTAAATTCCTGTATTCGAAACTCCGACAAAGATAAGTAACTTACAATCTGTTTTAACATGCAATAATTCCTCGATTAAAAATAAAATTTTCAATTATTATATATATATATATATATATATATATATATATATATATATATAAATTCTTTAACTGCCTATTGTATATAATATACAGAAATCAAAAAAATGTTTCCTAGATCACAGTTCATAAACCGATTTTGGAGATAAGTCCAAGTTTGTTGATAATTATAATTATTTTTATCGTGGTTGTCATTCATAATGTGAAGAAACCATTAAGTGTATATAAAATAAACAATTTTTTAAAAAATAAGCAATTTTTCTTAATTATAAAATATGCTGAGATTGTTCAAAATAATAATTTAAAAAGCTGTTTAAAATGTTATAATTGATGTAATGAACTTATAGTGCTAACCCCAATACTATCAAATGTACGCAATATTGATATCAGAAGTACCAATATTGTGTCGGATTGCCAGGAAATAAATATTTTGTTTATTGCTTGTTCCATAAACTGTGAATTCATATTTTGTGCTTGCCATTAAAAGTAAATTGTAATAATAATTGATATATCAATTCCAGTGCTAATTATTTCATTTATAATGAAATGAAGCAGCAATTTCTCAAATCCATTTTGAATCATAAAACGATTCTGTACAAACAATTAATGAAATAAACTATTTATATTACTATTTTTAATTCTTTAATTATTCAGATAATTATGGACTGTTCATACTCATACCCGGCATCTCTTTATATATAATTAATATAATATAGAGATAATCGAAAATATATTTATCCTCTGAATGCATCATAATGTTATAATAATAAATTGTAATAACGAAGAATATTAAACAAACAGTGATTTTTAAATAATTAAAATTTTCAAAGTATACAAGCTTTGAATGTTATGTAACTGATATTTTTTGTCAAATTGTATGTATGTATATATATATATATATATATATATATATATATATATATATATATATATACACACACAATTGATAAGACTTTTCTACCTTATTCCTGATCCTGAGAATGATATAATAGTGAAAAGTCATAAAGCTTTATATTGTATAATATATTTCGTTTAAATGCAACTTAATGATATTAGCAAAATTCGCTAAAATCGATCTAGATTTACTCTAGTCATTATTAAACATTTCTTTAACCTCCTATATCTTCAATATGAGAGTTATATTATTAAAACTGGGCTTTTCTAAACAAATTCTTACATACCTTTAAACTTTTATTTTACTGTATGGCTTAGTACATTAGAAAGTATGAAATCAGTTTCAATGCTTAATATTTTTAATTTTATTTTTTTGTAATTTACCATGTTCATTGAATTTATATACTGCCTTCTTTAATAGACTTTCTGTGCCATGAGAGGATATTTAGTATAATAGAAAATAGAGTTATAAAAGAGTTTATAGAATAATAAGTGTTACACTTCGTCGCATATCGCAATGTTATTCAGATGTAAGTTTGAAATATTAATGCTAATACCATTTAAATAGCATCAAATAATAATTTAATTTAATAAAGCAGATTTTTTTAAATGTTTTTTTTTTCATATAAAGTTATAAAGGAAAATATTTGTAATTAATTTGGTACATACCTTTATAGAATAAAATTGATTTTAAGTTTCGGATACAAAGTATAATTCACATATTGGTATCAATAAACAATATATAAAACAACAAAAAATATTAATTTGAAAATAAAATTATATATAGGCAATATAACTTATTTGGCAATTACAAAAGCAGTTATTTGCTAAAGTATTAATGACATAATACAGGTATAAAACAAAATAATATAAAAATAAAAATATGTATAAGTTAAAAGTTCATATATTTGCTTTCCTGAGCAGAAGTAAAAACTTAAAATACTTAAAAGTATCCTTGAAGGAAAACGCGATTTCTAATCGCATACACGTTACCTGAGAGCACAATTTTTGAAATTCCACTACAACAATGATCATATTTAAGGGTTTCTATAGTAAGAATAATCCTAAAATTGAATATTTTAAATAAAAGAATTTTCCGAATCCGTAATTTATTTTTAATAATTAGAAAATGCACTTAAATTAAAATAAATAATCACGAACTAGGATAGAGCAGTCCTTTGACCTAAATCTTTTTGCACGCTTAATATTCATGCAACGTACTCTCTGGGCAACACATCTATTTTCGTCAGCTTCTGAATCGATTGCACCCAAGGTTAGCCAGATAACTGAAAAATATAATATCTCCACCTTTCTGGACAGCTTTAAAACAATTTTCCTTGGCTTTAATATCGAAATTATATTCATAAGAATAAATATTGTGTTCGGTTACTTATTATAGACATATCAGCGCTGGTAGATTTCGTGGTGGTGCCGAGCCACAATAACAAATATTTTCAAAAACCTACTAAATTTGTTTTAAAATAAAAGATACATTAAAAAAAAAAAAAAAAAGGAGAAAAGATAATATTAGTTTGTAATCAGCAGAAACCAGTTTTCTTTAAAAATAAAAAACTCTAAAACACGCCATAAATATGAAATTAGGATAATCGGTTGAATATTAAAAGATGGCCTTATTCCTTGCTAAATTAAAAAATATATATATATATAATTTTAACTTTATTATTTTTTTAATATTAATTAAAATAAAATATACACCGTTGTGTTCTCTGGTTTGTTGTCATCTCGAGGTATACCAATAT
The DNA here is from genome assembly GCA_948150685.1 of Rhaphigaster nebulosa. Classification (NCBI taxonomy): domain Eukaryota; kingdom Metazoa; phylum Arthropoda; class Insecta; order Hemiptera; family Pentatomidae; genus Rhaphigaster; species Rhaphigaster nebulosa. The sequence goes on along the minus strand of OX411312.1, from coordinate 14,402,541 downwards.
CACTATTGAGTTATGAACGGAGCAATTCTGCTACTCAATTTTGAACCTCCTCTAGAGTTTCATTATACAGAATGCAATCTATTTAATTAATAGTAGATTGCAATTTAATGTTAATTACAATTGATCAAGTTGGACCGTTTTATGTTGTAATTTCATACAGCGATATATCGACCCAACTTTTGTTTCTGATTTCAAAGTAATAATCAAATTTTAGAAACTTTTATCCTTGAAGTAAAACAACTGCTTATCCACGGAATGAGTAGCATCATTTTTCGTCGTATTAAACGAATTTACGTTATCTGAGAGCGGAATATTTATAAGTTATAATGTTTTCTAAAAGTAGAGTTTACTGTTTATTCACTAGAGGTGTATATATTATTCATTTATTGCTGATAATTGAAAATTGCAAATCGACCATTAGGAATGATAAGGCTCCAAACTTACTCGTTTCGGGTAAATTGATGCCAAAATTTCATTAACTCATTATTCAGTTATTAGCAATTAACTGTAAAGAACATTTACAAAAAACGGTAATAAAATTACAACATAACCGTGTTTACCTTTCTCCTATATCATTCTTTGTGAAACTGTTGCTTCAAACAAACTGTGAAAACGACAAGAAATCTAATCATGCGAAAAACGCAAAAGAACGTATGCGTTCTTGTAATTCGGCTATTCCTCCACAAATTTCAGCACGAGTACGTTCTACTTGTAGAAGAAGCTAGATAGAACCTTGTCATTCCAGAGGGTCGAAATGGCTGAATTAAAATAACAAAAATTTCTAACCTTTGGATATCCTGTGACGGGCAGGCACAGCACCACCTGAAAAAAAGAACAACAATAATTAGCATTATAAAAAAAGTATTAACAGAAATACATTGTGAATCTATTAAAAAAATAATAATAATAATATATGTGTTGAAAGTAGGGAATTTTGAAATATGTAAACTTAATACTTATACTGTATTTATATTCGTCTATCTATAATCCAAAACATATTTTTTCACTTATATATCAATTATAAATTATTGTTACATGCAATAGGCTTGGAGATTGTTGAAAAATTTACTTTTCCCAGCGGTACCCTGCCTCCATCCCTAATCAATTACCTAAATGTTTTTCTGGTCCATTCTCTTACAAAGGAAGAAGTTATCTACTATTAAAATAAAACCGAAAAGTATTCAAATAGTGTTTAATGTTATGTCTCTCTACTCATTAATGTAGTCCTTTCCGATTTAATAACTGAGCAGGATCTATCGAAGCCTGTATCAAATAGCTTTGACCTTGGAATGTCCCCGGGTAATGTAAGGAATTGTCTATATATTGTATATACTTCGTTATTGTTCTTCGTTATATATATGAAAGAAACTTAAAATAAATGGAGGATAAGAAAAAAATAAATCAGCTCAGCAAACCAACTGGAGACATGGAAGTGCATGATACTTCGAAGATGAATCAAATGAAACAATCCATTAGTCTCTTCAGCGCAATTATTTATTTATTTATACGGCAATCTCAAGCTTTCCAGACCGACCCCCGTATACCAGGCATACACAGCGAGAATGCTAAATATTGAAAAGCTATGGATGGAACCGGAAAAAGAACAAACAGAATTGAATGGTCTGGAGTTTTGTTTTCATTAATCAATTTAAGTACTATATACGAGATTTAAGTTAGAATTGAATAAATCTGTTTGCAATTACCCCTCCTGACCCTGCATCTTATTCTGAAAAAAAACGAATTAGCCATTGGCTATCAGTATTTAATAATACAATAACGTCCAGTCACTATTAAGGTCCCTGCTCAAGGTAGCACAATGGATGGCAATATCTAGTTAAGCCACCCAGACATTGCAGTATATTGAATATATTAGGAGGCTAACACCACTATTATGTCCAAGAGCTTGCAGCAACCGTTGTATCTTAGGTTGCCCACTGAATAATAATAATCAGCAGGGCCAAATTTAAGTGCATTTTCACACACACACACATATATATATATATATATATATATATATATATATATATATATATATATATATATATATATAAAACCTGTACCACTACAACCCATGAAGGGTCTTGGGTTCAGTACTTGGTAACCGTACTGTTTCTAGGCCAACGGTTGTGCAAAGAAGTGATTTGGTCGATATATATATATATATATATATATATATATATATATATATATATATATATATATATATATATATATATATATAGTTAAAAATTAAGAAAACAGCAGAATTCAAATTGGGATTCGTCATTTCTCCATGTAATTCTCTTTCTTATTTGTTGAAAATGGGGAATGTTGAAATCTGAGAAATGTTTACTTAAAACAAGGCCATTTATATTCGTCTAGCTATAGTCCAAAATGTATTTAATCAATTACATATCAATTATAAATAATTTTTACATGAAATAGGTATTCGCTGAAGCCTAAATAGATATTGTTTAGATTGGTGCGGTAGATTGAATATGAAATCAGTAGAAGAAGAAACAAGCGGTGTAAAAATAACGCTATAGATGAGGTATGGCGGATAGAAGTGAGTAAATAATCCCAAAAGGAGTGACTACAAATCTTCGTAATTCATGTTAAATTCTACAAAATATAAAAATTGTTTTTTTTTTCAAAGATTATTCTGAAATATTTACAAATATATATACTCGTATATTTCAGAAATAAAAACATTAAAAAAAATGAAAAAAAATGTATTTTATGAATAGTATAAAGTAACAAAAAGAAACAATGCACACAATAATATTTTACTTGTACGTGTCATATAGACGACTCTGCTTTTGGATTTCTATACTATATTTAAACACTCATAAAATTATCGTTTAAAATTATTTGTAGTGGATATATATATACGTTCGTTAGGTGCCCCAAAACCATATACACCAAAATTGATGAGAAAAATCTTTTAATGATAACGAAATAATAAAAACTAACTGAATCTAAGGAGGAATTCGAGAATTGTTTAAAAGAAATGTGAAGTATAATACATTAATTTGAGTGCTTTTCGATCATATCTAAAATAAACCATTTTGAGTTACTCATGCTAGAACACGAAGCCGCAGGAACCCTTTCCAGCACATTCTGAGGTCTATCACTGCTCAAAATCTCAATTTAACTTTTCCCAGATACGAGTCACCATCATTACGTTTTCCATTCAGTGTTTTGTTCTGTGTCCCGCGGCAACACGCATGAATGCTGTTCATTCTGCGCCCATGGATTTTGTATGAGAAGGGCCGAAGGGGAGAAGGTTAAAATATCAGATAGGGGTTGGTGAAGGACATCATTTTTAGCCACGATTCAGGTTATAGAGATATGTAACGAATAAAAAAAAAACGCAATGATTACTTATAACAGGTTTAGTAAAAAGAAAAATTTAATGTGTGCTAGATGTTGACTTGGTAATATCAAGTAAAGGCTTCGATAAAACTTTAATTCTCGAGTGACGAAAGCATTCAGTACGATATTAGTTAATTTCATTGTGCACATTTTGGTTATTAAAAAATCACAAAAGTAACTAAGATGGTTTTATTACAAAATAAGATAGTGATATCATAAATCATAAATATAATATGAATGCTTATTTCACTAAGACTGAACATTAAATATAAATTGGATGTACCAGATAAAACCAGGCTCATTCTGTACCTAAAAAGCAACAAACAAATTCATATGGATCTAGGAAATTTAAGTTATACTTAAATGGTACTTTACTTGAAGGTCATAATTGATTTCCATCAAAATTTATATTAAAGTATCATACAAAACTTCTCAAATTTAGTATTTATAACTTATATATTGATTTAAATAACATACTATATTTTGGTCGAAAATGGAAAACCGGAAGCGGTACTTTACTTGAAGGTCATATTATATTTTCACCAAAAATTATAATAAAGTATAATGTAAAACATCTCAAATTTGGTAAATAGGTCTTTTATATTGATGTGAATGCATTTAATATATTTTGGTTAAAATTGGTGAGGCGAAAAGGCTTTACTTGAAGGCATAATAAGCTTACATCAAAAATTATATTTAAATTAAATACATAAATCATCTGTTTCGGTAATAAAGGTTACAAACGGAATTTGGTTTCCAATCCAATTAAACATTTTTATTACTTATTTTAAGTGTTAAAATTCAGTGTAAAATACTGGTTTTCCTTCCCATTTGTGTGTGTGTCAATAGATGGATGTCGCGACGCCGAGTGTCGTTTTTGAGATACAGCAATCTTCGGAAACTAGTAACCAAATTCAGGATCACTTTTTGAGCCAACGATTTATAGTTTAATAGCCGTACAAAGAAGTCATGTGTTGTCCACATCAGATATTTTTACTAAGTCACGTTTTTTGTTGAATAAAGATTGTTTTATATTATACGACACGTAAATAAATGCTTTCAGTTATCGTAAAGACTGGCTGATGGAGTGGACGGAGTCGGAAGCTAACCTCCATTATAAGACAGGCTCATGTCAGACATGTTCAGGCACTCTCAGACATCTAGAGTGACAGACAAAATATTCCTTTCGTGAATTTCGGTCGTCATTGTCTGACACGGGCGTGTCTCAAGGTGTTTGACATGCTATATCGTCCCTACCATGTCCAATTATCGAATATGCAAAAACGCGATTTCCACATTCGTCACTTTGAATTGCTCTAGTTGAGGCGTGTATCGTGGCATAGTCTTGAATTCTTAATCCTCCAGGGCTGACACATGGTGTTTTTTGAAGGTTAGAAAGTCAAGACTATACCACAATGCGTGCCTCAATTAGAGCGATTCAAAGTGACGAATATGAAAACTGCCTTTTTGCTTTTATATTTTAAACTGCCTATTCGATATTTGGACATCGTAGAGATGATATGTACGTACTCTCTATTAAATATATGATTTGTCTGTCACGAGCCGGGTCGTGTCGTAATATATAAAACAGGCTTAAGAGGCAATCATTCAAAAACAATTGAGTTGCAATTATACTATCGCAAAGTACCTAGATAAAATCCCCTTCCAGCAATATACTACGCCTTTACTAAAACCATTTTAAGGAGAATTTTGGGTGAATCAACAGTGCAAAGTTTTATTTTATTTTTAAAATCACACTTTACATGTAAATTTTTTCAGTCCGCCTCTCTTCGTTGGGCTACAGATAACTGACTTTAAGAAAAACATCTTTTATAACGCTTTAATTTTGTAAACAATTGGCACCTGATTTAAGAAAAAGTGTGGTATCGAATTAAATTCCCCAAAGAAGAGTTTTGAGAATGAATTTTATAAAACTCACTCTGTTTCTTGTCATTAAAATATCACGGAAATAAAAAATAAAAAGATTCTTTGAGAAATTAAACAAAAAAAATCTTTAGATTAGCCAAAATAATTCTGAAATTAAAAATGATATGAAACTGTTCCTGAAAAAAAAATTACAAAACATAATTAAAATTTAAATATTATGAGCAAAATAATAAATTAGCTACAAACGCTGTTTTGCTGAGTTGATTCCTTTCTGGCCTTTTTGAACATTTATTTCAATAGGTATTTTTGTGTTTAATGTAATATTTTAGACTTTAATCCAAGAAAAAGTTTTTAAAATGTTTGTCCACCAATAACCCAATTTAGTGATTGCCAAGTGTCCACAAGTGAAAAATTAGATGTTTAGGAAAAGTAAGAAAAAATATCTACCATCAATTAAAATTTTGAATGAAAATGTGTTTATTAGAATAAAATATACAAAATAAAGTATATATACATGCAACACATTGAAATATCGGTCTGTCAAAGTCTATTTGGCATTTCTTTAATTATATTTATTTTAAAAATGAAATAAGTAATTATTTTAATATAGACTGTAAAAATAAGTAATATGAAATCACTAACAATTACGTTTTGATATGCACATTCTTCGTCAATTCCCTATGTTTATGTTAAAACTATAAAAACAATTACATTCAAAACCTATAAAACCTAACAAGTAAACAATTTAAAATTAAGAATCAGGTTCCCGCATAAAAATGAATAATAAATAAACCAACTATATCACATGCTGTGCTATACTATAACATACTATATTGTATGCCAATATATTATATAACAACAACAATTAATAAGGCATAAAAACATTTCCCAACTGTAATTAATCTTTCATGAACTAACTATTTGAGCTCATTTCAATGTGGCTTGTTCTACATAGTTACTTGAAGCTTTCCAGTTGGCAGCCCTTAATAGGCAAAATAATTCTTCTGGAGAACAGGTCCGCGGTCCCGAATGTTTTTTACTTAACTCACTATGTATGGCAGTAGATATATGGCAGACCCCTAGAAAGTGAATAATATCCTCTTTTTCTACGGAATAACAAAGCGGACAGTGATCGATACTGTCATGCATCCACGGTATTTTTAACTAAGATTTAGCAATTCCGTTCTACCATCAATTAAAATTGTATTCATCACGAATCTAAAAAAAGGAATAACTGGTGCAGCCACAGTAAACGTTTTAAATACGAAAAGTACCTAGATAAATCATTGAATTTGAAAAAACAATGAAAATTTTGATAACTGTGTCCATGTATATATATATATATATATATATATATATATATATATATATATATGGTCATATATGATGTTATTTATCATATTACCATAAATAAATCTTAATTATATTTATTTTGAGCATAAATTAACTATATATACATTGGTAATGGACATAGTTATCATATATATATATATATATATATATATATATATATATATATATATATATATATATATATATATATATATATATATATATTATATGCTATATACTATATATATTATATACTATGTACTATATATATTATATACTATATATATATATATATATATATATATATATATATATATATATATATATATATATATATGTATATATATATATATAATTTATGCTTACAATAAGTATATTTAAGATTTATTTATGGTAATATGATAAATAACATCATATATATATATATATATATATATACATATATATATATATATATATATATATATATATATATATATATATATATATATATCCCTAATATCAATATCTGTGATGTTATTTATCATATTACCATAAATAAATCTAAATTATATTTATTATAAGCATAAATTAGCTATATATAGATATATATATATATATATATATATATATATATATATATATATATATATATATATATCCCTGATATCAATATCTGTGATGTTATTTATCATATTACCATAAATAAATCTAAATTATATTTATTATAAGCATAAATTAGCTATATATATATATATATATATATATATATATATATATATATATATATATATATATATATATTGATTGATAGATAGATAGATAGATAAAAGAACTTTATTCTGGGACTAGGTCCCTTAAGAATAACATGAAGGAACAAATAAAACAGTAACATTATCTTGCCATAAGACCAATTAATTTTTACAATATCTTCAGTAAAATAAATAAGCAAATAAATAAGTTTTTTTATCGAAAATATAATTAATTTGAGCAAAACAAAAAAAAAAGAAGAGAAAAAACAAGAAAAAAGTAAATGAAAATATAAATGAAAAATACAAAAATAAGGAATTGATTAGCAAAGTTTGTACATTAAAAAACTATTATTCACTTGTGATCCAGATGTTAATCCTAAACTGAAAAGAGAAATGTGTTGAAAAAGGAGGGATTTGAATGAGGATAGAGAAGAAGCATGCCGGATATGGATATATATATATATATATATATATATATATATATATATATATATATATATATATATATAGAGCTAATTTATGCTTATAATAAATATAATTAAGATTTATTTATGGTAAATAACATCGCAGATATTGTTATTACGGATATTTCGACAAGGGATTATTCGACAATAAATAAATTGAAAAGTATGCCCTTCCTATGTGTACCGATATCAGCATTTACAATATGTATATATTTTAATATATGCACACACACACACACACACATATATATAAATATATATATATATATATATATATATATATATATATATATATATATATATAATAAATATAATATAAATTTACCTCTGAATCGTTGGAAGGAATAGGAGGAAATACCACCACAAAAGTTACATATGACAGAAAATTTATTAATGTATGAAAATCGTAATAAGTTATATATTCTGGGAGTACACTGATAACATATCCTGATGAAGTCGAATATGCATAACTTGAGTATACAATTAAAACTCTACATCATGGGGTGTATAATTCACAACCTTATCAGATAATTGCTTTTAACTGTTGGTTTATCAATCTCTTTCGTTTTGTATTGTAAATTATGTATGCATCCATGTTTGAGTGTGCTAATTTATGCTTATAATAAACACACTTTCGATTTATTTATGCTTATTAGCCGACCATAATAAATAATATTTGGAAAATTAGCTTTTGCAACAGTAAATAAATTGAGGCTCATTCCTATATGTATTGATATCAATCTTTATAAGTATTTTTTTTTCAAGAATACGAGGAAAAATTTTGGATAGCTCCATAATACCAAGTTCTATAAGAAAAGACGATAGCTGAAATTTTGTTAATATGAATATTTTATCTATGAATATTTCAACCTAAAAAATGTATGTCTAATTAATAATATTAACATATTCTTTATTTAATTTTATTTTTTACAAGTATTTATAAAGTTAAAGACCAGAAATTGGCTAACAAGACTATTTTACCAAGTGAGTCCGATAAACTAAATTCACCTAACAGTGTTTTTATTTATTTATTAATGGTTGCATAATACTGTTAGGTAATATGGGGTAAGTGCGCAGTATATTTTACAAATATCGACGACAAATGACAGTGAAATCTTTATTTTTGAAGCAAGATTTTTCTCTGTTTTTAAAAAAGCTCCTAAGACGATTATGTTTAAATATTATATTCAAGCCCACGTTTTAATCACATCCATTTTATGAGATTGATATTTCAATTTAGTAGTAGGCACTTTGTATGCAATTGCCCCTGCCTTAAGGGGCAAGTGCGTACGAGCTATCTGTTAGACTCATTATTCAAAGATTAAAGATTTTGAGGCAAGTGAAAAATAGTTCGTTTCTGGAGAGGTATACATACATAGATATACAACAGAAGATCCAACTTAATCAATAGTTTGGAATAGATATATTTACAACTCTTTTTAATTCACCTTAGCGAACTCTCGTGGCTGAATTGGGTGACGTTGGACAAACTGCCATAGAAATGAAGTACCTGTGTGTCTGTGGCGGGCAAGACACGTAGAGATCGGATCAAGAACGAGACCATAAAGGAGCAGATGGACAAAACATCATTGAAAACCACCTTTCAGAGGCGCCAATTGAAGTAGTTGGGACATGTCTGCAGGATGCATGAGAACTGAGACCCAAGAAAAATAATGGAAGATCGGTCCACTGGTAAAAGTAAATAAAACTCATGGTGAAATGCAGTTATTGGCACAGGATCGAGAGGACTGGCTCCGGCGGATAGAGGCTCCTCTACGCTGAAAGGTACCAAGAAGAAAGAAGAGAAGAAGAAGATACAAGCCATTTGTCCACATGGACAAACCAAATGGAACATCTTGGCTGTCTCCAGCTCTGAAAATGAAGTCATGGTGCATTATTAATAAATACTGGGATACATGTTTCAGTTAAAGCATATTCTTGTAGGAATTGTTATTATGAAGCTCTCTGAAAAGTTTTAGCTAGATATCATTTTGCCTGCCGACTCCCGGACTTATTACTTTAGTAGAATAATAAACGATGGCAAATTAATTTTAATGATATAATAATTAAATATTTTAAAATTTACAAACCAAGAACATGTATATGCCTATGTACGTCAAAGATAAACTGTATTAAGTCCAATTTTGCTAATTTTTATTTGATCATATTTACATTATTCTGGCCATATTTTTCGATTATACGTTTCGTATATAAGCAAAATGGGTAATAAAATATACCACACTTCAAATAGAAAGATTTACCACTATTCACAACAAGCAATACTGTGCGATCTGAAATTTCTTTTTGCGATTCTGTAAACTTTGAAAATGTTACTTACTACAGTTTACTTCTGACGTACAGATATAGCATTCCCGAGTCACTGAAACCTTTTCCATATCAAATATAACTTTTTCTAATTCAAATGTAACCCTTTCCATTTCAGTTATAACCCTTTTTATTCCGAACATAATCCAGTGTGACTTGAATTAATTCATAAATGAAGAGCTATGTGGAATAATATTTTACGTTACAAAAGTTTGAATCTGATAAAAAAAAATGAATTTAATGATTCTTTATTCCTATTTAAGACTGGACAACTCAATTTTCAACTTCTAAAAACGACCAAAATTTAAGGCTAAAACAAATTAAGGAAGTTACTATGTAATAAAGGAATATTTAAAATATTTTTAAAAGCAAAAATCCATCTTTTTTTCCTAAAATGTTGCATAACACGTTTTTCCGCTTAGCTCTTTAAATATTGTATTTTATTTCCTTTAAAAGCAATTATTTTAATTACAATAATGATTTTTCAAATAATTTCTGCATATTCCTTAGATATTTTTTTCGTTTATTTGATAATTGAGAACAAGTGTAAATTTCAACCAGTAATATTTTATATTTATATTCGAAGGGGTACTTGAGACAGAAGAAGATAGGGCCGCATTATGGATCTAGTGGATGTAGGGCAGTGTCGGCGGCGCGCTCTATCTGGAATCAGGTCAAGGGAACTTCCTGGAGGTTAAACCGTCCAGACCAAGGGCGCCCTCCATGTCTGCCAGGTGGCCCGCTCGTACTGGATTTGGTCTGTCTGCGAACAGCGCACGTCGAGGCCTTTCGCGGGTCAAGACCCGAACTCGAGAAGTTATTTCCAACAAGGAGATCAACGTTTTTACTTTAATTTATAACTGAATAAAACGTAATCTACACCATTTTATGTTGGGCTAAAATGGACTTTAAAAGCAATCTTATAATTAACACTTATAATTTTCTATTATAATAAGAAAACATTATTTGAATCAGAAATATGTTCAACAATTTTAATATACATTTATTATTAAAAAAAAAAAAAAAAACCTGTACCGCTACAGAAGGATCTTGGGTTAAGTAAGGTACGGTAAGGACCGTACTGTTTCTAAGCCAACAGTTGTGCAAGGAGGTGACTTGGCCGAGATCAAGCTCAACCGCAAGGTTTTTCCCCCCAATTAAGGATATCCAATATACAGAGGCTAGGTGAGCCCCAGTAGGGTCTCCCAATCCCACACGACCGATCCACGGCTGAAACAAAATAAACAATTACAGGTAATTATTGATTATGTTTTCAGCCGTGGATCTGCCACAGTAGGTATCGAACCTTGAGATTAGTAGCATAGTACCCTCCCCACTTCCAAAAAAATATATATAAAAAAAACATTGTCAGATTCAAATATATGATTGACAGTTTGATAGGCTCCGGAGTGTTCACAGGTTGGAGCCTCCACGCGAAGGCTTCAGAAGGTAGCCGGAAGAAATTTCACTGTGAACGCAAATATTAAAATTAATGGATCTAAATCAAATATGGCATGGCAATGGAATTAAATTTTTTTTGAAGGGTCGTGTTTTCTAAGATTCATCATAGCCTGCCTCTATTCGATAATTTTCTAGGTAGAGATGTAATTTTTCATTGCATTGGCCTTTCAAGATTTGTATAGCTTTTTCGTATTTTCCTAAATTCTATTATTTTAGAACATATTGAAAGGGGATGGAATGTGTCTTCAGCTGAAACAGGTTGATCACCTAAAGAAAATATGTGTATATATGTGATGGTATCACTAAGTCAAACATGTTTCATGCCGTTGATGAATATTAAGGCAAGTATCCCGTAGAACAGGGGTAATAAAGGTTTCCGAGAATTGGTAATATTTTAGTGATTTATCAAATATTTATTATTCTTCAAGTAATATAGGAAGATTTGGCTAAGTATTACCAATTTGGCCGTCATTAGAGCTGAAAAACATAAGTTCACATTAATGCAGACTAGAGTTAGCACATCTCACTTCAACATTCTACAACCAGTAATAGAAAGAGTACATTACTCCGAAACATTAATACTGTTGGCTTGTTAATTATTTACTGCGATATGAGAGACTCAAAGCTTTAATTTGGAATTTTCTAATAACTGACTTTTTTTTATGTTTTTACTATTAATAATTAAATTAATTAATACCTTTTTTTAAATATCTGGCTCATAATGAAGGTTCAATAATTATCCTTTAACTTTAAATATTGGCATGAAAAATTAATGTATTCAGAGTCAACAAAATATCAGAGCTTAGAAATGTACGGAGAAAGTATAATTAACTGTTCTATTTCTTTCTACAAACTTTTATAATCAATAATTTTGCCGATAAGAAGACCCAAACTTTGTTTCTTTTTTTTTTTTTTGTAGAAAACGTAGTATTTATAATACTATCTCATGTTTCTCAAAGACTATGCCAAAACTATCTTATAGATTACTTTTCTCAATTATTTTTGAAAAACATTCGTTTTAAATTACGATTTATTATTTTATCCCCTCCTCCACAACAATTGAGGTTTTAGGTAGAATCCAAAAATAACAAAATCAATCCGTCCGCCGTCCGGACGGCTGTCATATAGCCAAACTACACAGGGCATCTCTTGATCCTCGGAACTCGGCATTATTATCCGCCATTTCGTTTAGAAATTTCGGGCATCTAGAGGGAAAATATAAGGTGTTGAATCATTATACTAAAGCCTTTAAAAAATAAATAAATAAAAATAAAAAAAATAATAATAACTTGCAGCGTTTTTAATATTTATGACATATATTAAAAACCAAGTATATTATTCAGTTGAATAAAAGAGCGGTGAATGAAGTGCTTTATATGATGTATAAGTCGTAACGTTATTGATCATATTTTAAAAAATATCAAGACAGCATATGACGAAGGAATCCCAACCAGAAAGGGATATGCTCGCTATAATCAATGACAGAAAAAAATATATATACATTATACATCGTACAATATTTATTGAACGGGAAAAATAATGTTTCTAGAGATAAGGCTTATGGAACCTACATCAGGGATTCGGCCATTGCTGTATACCAAAGCCTCCGCATAAATACTGTCAGGTATGCCCCTCCCCTTCCATTGCAAGAAACTGCTATCAAATATCCGCAGTAGAGTAGAAGACTAGATAGCCTCATAAGCATAAGGGTTGGAGATTCAAAGGAGGGTTGGGAGAGAGGGGGTTCAGATTTAAAGGCCCCCGAGACGGAAATTGCATAGAAACGAGGAGTAAAGAAGCAGGAAAAACTAGCGGCTACATTTAAAAGGCTGGGATTTCCTGATTCAGGATTCTCCGCTGGAGGAAACACAAAGATGGGGAAAATTTGCTACAGGAAAAACAGTTTAATAATGTGGAAAGTAAATGTAGGAAATTTGATAAAGAAAATATACAGTCCATTGTTTAGTATTTTTACAATTTTATTATACCCCTTTTATGTACTCTCTTTATGTGAGTGGCTCTAGAGTTTGCCGACAACGTTTCTATCACAGCCGAACTCGAAACTGAGAAAAATTATTTGGATTTTTTTTTTCTTTGGTATAATTAAATCAAAATACTGCTGGTGATGTTGAGTTTCGAGGATCATATTAGGGTGACCTGTAGCTTTGGTGCCAATATAAAAAAAATCCGTTCAGTAGTTTGGAAAATAAGAAATTGATATACTTTTTTTCCAATTTTGGATTCTGAATATCTTGAAACGTTAAACCTCAAAATTTGAGGGTAGTTAATTTTTTTTTTGTTTTGGTCTAATACAAAGCTTAAAACAAAAACATTAAAACAAAAGTATTAAAATTAATACAAGTATTATAATATTTTAACGATAGAAAATTGAATAATCATTTATTGTTATATTTTTAACTTATTAGCATTAAACCAGTTATGATTAGTATATTCTACATTTTTTTAATCTGGTTTTTATACTAAAATATCAAGATTTGCCAGATTTATTTTTATAAAGTCGAAAAACAAAACAGATAATAGCCAAATAAATTTTAATAAGTCAATCAATTTAAATTGAACAGAAGCTGATGTACGATATGTATAGTACCGAATTTGCAGGGGGCAGCAAAATCGGTACTATACGTAATAAGTCAATCAATTTAAATTGAACAGAAGCTGATGTACGATATGTATAGTACCGAATTTGCAGGGGGCAGCAAAATCGGTACTATACGTAATAAGTCAATCAATTTAAATTGAACAGAAGCTGATGTACGATATGTATAGTACCGATTTTGCTGCCCCCTGCAAATTCTCGATACTGGCACTCATGACAATACAAGCACTTGAATGAAGTATTTGATACCATTAAGGTATGGAAGGGAATATTGAATAAGTGGTATCAATTGCAAAACTATATCAGTTGACATCCGCAAAAAATATAAAACTATATGTTTTCGAAAGAAAAATATCGATACTTTACTTATATCGATCGGTAACGTGCATCCCTATTTGCTTATAATTTTATGATTAGGTACTTATTTAAACGACTTAAATCCAATAAAATACATTTTCTTTTCGGGGCTTAGAAAAGAAGGAAAAAAATAAATTATTAAAAATTATTTTTGGAGATTTTGGCGCCCGAGGCGGCCGTCCCCTTCGCCCTTCCCTTGCATCTCTGAGCTCACTCTAGAAACCTCCAAATTGCCCTAACACTAATGAAGGACAAACCAGGTCTCCAGTAGATACAGCACTTGCCCTTAACCGCGAAGTTTATTCCATCAACGAAATATAAGGGAAGGGGATCAGAACATCAAAACGGACTAATATGAAACTTCATACCAGTTTCAACATCAGTACAATTACTATTCACCAAATAATAGAGATAAATAAGGTAGATGGTCCAAGAATCTGGACATAGCCAATACGAACAACAAATGTGATCCATCAAAGATATCAACAGTTTCAGCCTGACACGCTATCAACTCCTTCTCTTAAAGTGGCTTCGCTCGTATTAAAAATCATGGAGAATATCACGAACATTCATAGTATATTATCTGATATCGGTCGAAGATTCCCATTTTATTTCTTAAATAAGAAAATAACCCTAAATAAATTGGTTTACTAGGAAAAATGGTCGTCAATATGTCGCACTTCAGAATGAAAAATGCACAACTCAAAAATTCTAAGACCAGCCGTTTTAATAGTTAGACCCCTATTGCACACGTTCCAGGCCAAAACAATAAACAGAATAGGTGATTAACCAGTAACAAGTATTAAATGAATATCCTAAGGGCTTAGAAGCATAGAATTATGTAGAATTTAGCCAGTGTCAAATGTTCGTTCTAACAAAAACCCATTTTTTTAATTATGGGCCTATCATTTTGGATGCCAACTTAAAAAGTGATTCAGTAGACTAAATTATTTAATAAATAAAATCATAAACTATATCATAAAAAAAGAAAGTATAACAATAATGGTAACATTAAGACCAAATTTATCCATATCTGTATAAATTTAACTATACAAAAATTTATAATAATAATTACAGATTATATCGGTTATTCACTAATTAAGGATTTTCGATGTCAAATTATAAGTTAACTTACGAAGAGCCTGTTTGTTTATCGAGAGCCAAAATGTCATAGCAGGATTTAAAAAATAATTAGCAATGAAATCATTACTTTGAATAATGAAAAATTCATTCATAAAGTTGAAAAAAAAACATGTCATTTTAATGGATACCTAATTAAAAAATAAATTACCACTCTTCTTTCTCTTATTAATTAACTTTTTTTTCTGGACGTTTCCCAATCAACTATAGCGGGAGTGTCAAAATTTATTTCCAGGGACTGTCATGAAATATATATTAACTGACAGAAGTGAGATTCGAACTCTCAGTCCAAATCGATTTTTATTGTTTAGCTACATCAATATATTATTTATCAAAGAAAATTTTATATTTTAAAACATTTTTTTATTCCTAATATATTAATATTGAAATTCTCAATGGCCTCCCTAACTGATTAAGAAAAACTTCAGAAATTGATTTTAGTAGATATTATATTTAAGCTAATGATATAATTATTTTTGGTTTATTACTTTCAATAATGAACCTTTGTAATGGACTAAGAAAAAAAATTAAACCGCTACCGACTCAGAATTTGAGGTTTTACGTTTAAAAATCCGCCCGTCCCCACCTGCTGATTTTCTCCGAGACTACTTTGCCAATTTTTTTGAGATTCGTCACAAAACTCACAGGTAAAATGATCCTCTGAACTCGACATTACCACCCGCTATTTCGAAACACCCATATCTCAGCCATTTTTGAAGATAGACAAAAATTGTTTTGTTTTAGAATCATTACGCCAAAGCCACTAAAATCAAATACGCCAAAGAAAAAAATCAATATCTGAAAATTTATTTTAATAGATTATATTTAACTAATAATAATTATTTTTTACGTTTATTACTTTCTATTATGAACCTTTTTTATCGACTAAGGAAGAAACATTTAACACCCATTCCCTCAAAATCTAATATATATTTATCAAAACACTATAGATACTGTTAAAACACCACAATTTTTATTGATGCTTTGTTTGTCGAACTCGCCGTTTTTGTTAATTATTTTTTTAATTTATAAAAGATTTTTTTGGGGAAAAATATCGGTTTTCCATACTCAAATTTTAATATCGATTTACGATATATCGGGTACAATCCACCGAACAAAAATATCAATATTTTTCCTTTTAAAATATCGATATTTTTCCAACATCTCTACACTATACCAGTTATACCGTATATATACTAGTTCCACGGTTAAGAATTTATTCCGTTTTTTTTTTTTTTTTAAGCAATTACTTCATTTTTCTCTAATTCTTATTAATAATAAATGTTAATATGTACTTTGGTATGTTTTTAGTAATTACTTTGATATTTTTTTCCATCCATAAAATAAACAGCTTAGAAGGTAAAATATTTATGCGCATTCTTTGGAAGTACAAGCTCTGCCTTTCCGATCTAAAGATCCGGCAACTGTTACCGCTGACGACAGTTCTCCCGACTGAACCACATTTACTTATTCATGGGGTCCTGGACGATGGGGAGTTGGCAGCCCCTCAGGCAGCTATCGAGGATGCCTTTATGAGATCATTCCCATGGGCAGCACCCAGGAGATAAGACTCCCGATCCAGTCTTAGGAGGAAGATAAGACTGTTTCCATTCAACGATGCACCAAGTTCCTATCGCAGTTGTAGCAGACGTTTTTTCTTTAAATATAGAACATCGCGTTTAGTATCACAACAAACCCGCTATATCGAAAGCTATTCTCATTTATGATAAATATGCTAGATAGAAAAGAACTGCAGTCATTACTTTAACTATTTAGTAAAAGTACCATTATCTAACAAGAAACTGACTTAATGGTACTATAACTTGGTAATGTTGTACTTTTTCTAAGTTGTTGTTCTTAAGTCTTCTAGCCTGTGGAATAAAGATAGAATAAGAATGGAAAGAATCGGAGAACCATTGAATAATATTGAAATTTGAATTGTAACAAAAAGGATGATGGGATTTTATTTATAACATGTGTTATAAAGAAAATGGTATAAAATATAATTCTACCTAAAATTTGACGGCTCCTGCGAGATAGTATATACTGTGCATACTGATATACTGCGCAGAAGGTATAGGAAAAGGGAGTAAAGGTAAAATGAGGATATAAATACGACACGCATATTTCTAGTGATAATTAATGAGGCAACTGAAGGCACTTGGATTGATAGGCATAGGTAGATGAGTAAATGATGAATGTATAATTGGTAATTGAAATAACAGCAGAGAGATGTTTGAATATGAAAAACTGAAAACAAAAAACTGCAGCATGTGCGAGCCACAACCCGACTTGACTTGACTGGACTTCCGTGGTTGAGAGAGTAGGGAATGGTAGGAGAAAGCGGCAGTGCCTGTCTAATAAAATCGATTGATTGAATAATTCCTGACCATTCGCTACAATATTTTGGCAGTTTACAAACTGTCTAGGAGAAAAAAAGGTTCAAAAATGCTGAAAGAAAGCAAAAGCTCTAGATATCATACAATTAGACGAATAAAATTCCTTTGAATCAAGTGAGATTCTATTTTATTTTTGCATATCCAATTATGAACTTATTCTTATTTCGTAATTCTTAATTTTTACGTATTCTTAATTTATATTATTAAATCTCTCAGATGCCAGAAAATTACTAAGCAGTCTACGTATTACCCATTCAGGCATCATCAGGACAGAAAAAGAAGAGATTACATAAATACACACTTCACATCAACAACCTAAAAAAGATCCATTAAGTACAGACAGTGCATTACTCCAATCTGAGAGACATCAAACTTTCCTTTCGGAATTTTCCGATTATTTCCTAATTATATATATATATATATATATATATATATATATATATATATATATATATATATATATATATACGAGTATATATTTTATGCAATGACAGATACCATAACTCCATAACAAGTCCTTTTGGGGCCAATTCGGCAGTGTCCTATCCACCGATTCACTCGGATTCAAGGACAGTGACAGATCGGTCTTGATCCATGGATTATGGGTGTTTGGAATCGGCAGGCCCACGAGGACGTCCAGGAAAACCACAACACGGGGTAGGTTATCAATCCTACGCCCGGTATGTGTTAGTTGCCTCCAGCAGGCTGACGGTACTCACATATCCGAGATGAGGGGAGGGGATAATCGCCAGGGGAATCGCGGGTGACATTCATTCGGCATTCATCAAGACATTCGGGAATTCAGGTGACATCCAAGTGTAGCCCACGCTCAACGTTGCTTAACTTTGATTACCTATTGTAAGAGCCTTAGCTCGCTCAACCAACCTGGCTCCTCTGTATATATATATATATATATATATATATATATATATATATATATATATATATATATATATATATATATATATATATATATATATATATATATATATAATTCAATAATAAATAATTTAATATATAATTAAAAATTAAAATTTATTGTGTCTGTTAATGAGGATATCACCCATTTCTAATTTAGTGAGAAATCTAAAAATACTCTTTCTCAATCCAAGTAGTTGAGGTAAAAACAAAAATACAATCAAATATTAATAATATTTTATAACTTCAACATCTAATCGAAACTGAATCATAAGGAAGAGGCTCATCTTACCATAAACAACGGTAACTTTCCTCTAATGGCTGATCATAACATCTCAACTAATGAGAATCAATATCAGTACTTACAGGTTAAATTTCATTCTTGGAATAATTTACAAATGAGCAATAATTAATTTAATAATATTGATGAGAGTATCTCATCATAGGAAGTACCTAGGGGGGTGCAGCCTCTTCCTGGTATGTACTTGAATTCCTTGTATTCACTTGGTATTCCTAGAATGTAATTGAATCTACTTTCCGCATTCAAGCATTAATTAGGACATACCTAGTCACAACTCAAAAAAAATTGAAAGCGAAGAATTGAAATTGTTTAATCATGTATTTAAAAGTAAATAGAAATAAATCTTAATAATTCATTTAAAAAACTACCTACGTTTCACGGAGGAAAAATGAATAAATTCTATAATGAATGAATAAAGGGAAAAGTGGTAAAGCTACCAAAAAGGTATATAATATGGAGGGTGTCTAAACCGGATCAACGACTTCTCACGGCCAAAGGGATGATCTATTAAAAAGAAAATGCCAGAGGAAAAAGTCGTAAGTCTACTTCTAGACATTCACCAAGCGCAATTGTTTTTTAACTTCGACGCGAAACGTGCGGTTGACGCGCTGCGAAAACTTAGGGTTTGCTAATTTGTATTCATTAAAAAATTATGAAAGATCCTGCAAATTACATTTCGATATCTTCAAAATTCGAGGTTTTACACCATTTTAGAATCTTGTATTCTGAACGTCATTATTATTTTCAGGTTCCTCATAAACCTGTAAAATGTAATCTTGGAGACCTGATACATCATTCTTATATATTTTTTTCGTCGTCATTATATTAAATTAATTATCTGCCATAGCCGGATACGAATCCTGTTCCGGACGTTTGAAGTTCAGTGCCTAATCTAGGGTCTAATCTTAATAGAGATGCATAGTGTTGTAAGGGAGCAAGGAAAACTGTAAGAGCCATTTAAAATCTTTAAACTGAGACGAGACTACAGCAAGTAAAATATGCTCTAGAAAATAGGACGTAAATCTTCAAGGACGTAGATTTTAAAGAACCAAAGCGAAATTTTTTTGTTTAATTAAAATTTACTTGGATGAAGTTCATTAAAGGGTCCTGGTTATGGTGGAATGAACTAGAATCTCTCGAATCTTCAGAACCTCCTCCAGAATTAACATATTACGGATCATAACAAAATAATTAGGAAAAATTAGATCAAGATAAAACGAAATTTGATCGGTTTTGAAATTTGATATTTGACAAAGAGTGAGCCTCTTGATAAAATCAGAACTATCATTTAGTTCTAGGTGAAACTCCTGTTACAAAGTAAATACGTGGACATTTTTGGTTCGAATCCCTCCCCTCGTTCGATAGGCCTTCCCCTGGGACAGGAAAAACGGAGTGGTGTTTGAAGAGAAAATAACTGGTAAATACAGAGCACATCATCTGTCTCTTTGATTATTACCAAAATATACCCAGAACAGAATATTTTGAACGATGTAATAATTTTCAGGAAACTTAAGGTCATAGAACCATTCTGGCTTTATCCTGAATTTATTATTTGCCAAAAAATAAAATAATATGAAAATAATAAATGATGTCAGTCTAAAGCGGAACGCTCAAGCAAGTCGTCAGATAAGATTGCGCATACAAACAATCAGCTAAATTGTTGGAACTGAAGCCCGTCCAGACAACTCAGTTTCCGTCCCGTTTTCTTCTTATTTTTTCTTCATCAGTGAAGCCACCAATCTTTCCGCTTCGAGTTCATTGTTTTATTCAAGGGAAGAATTATAATTGGGCTGTTAATGCCATGTGTCTTGTGATCACAACACAAAATATCGCGATTTCAACGATCAGGCAATGGAAAGGAAATCAAGTTTTGTTGCCCTTCTTATACTACGAGTATAATATATGCATTGTAATTTTGTACAAGCACTAGAAAGTTTTTTTTTTTATATTTCGATTACGATACTTTTTCAACTGGACTTTCCGCAGGCGTTTAATGGATAGCTTTTGTACACTTTAATAAAATCAGTCAAAAACTCGCGGGTGTAATACCTAATGTCTCTCATCATTACTGTAATGTTGAAGAATACAACAAAATTATGTTCAACGTAGTGAAAAATGTCACGTGCCAATTTACTTGTGGATTTCAGTCCTCATTTCGTTCTAAAAATTTGTTACAGTTTTTCCGTCCACATGCTCCATCTTGCCTGCAAAGTTTTAATTGCGCACGGAAATCAGACAAGAAGTTGCATATGGGCCGGCCTCAAATTTGTAAATACTGCCAATATTCGCTGACACTATTTTCTCAAACGTCAGATAGTAGAAAAAGAAATATTGAAGAATATGAAATCGGCTTGATCTCAACAAAAGATCAAAACAGTCCTAGCTACTTCTGAAAAGACAATGAGCATTCCTTCACAGTAACCAGAGCCGGATTAAGTGATGTAGAGGCCCCTAGGCAATACAAATCTCGGGGCCTCCCTCCCCTTTCTACTTCAATAAATTCTCGTGCATAAACAAAAAAACTTCTAATCATTAAACAACGGTTTATTATTTCCAAATAGTAATATTTAAAAAAATCTGGTGTATCCATTCACAAGACTTTCCATATCGCTTTGGTTTAGAGTTCAGACTATAAGGTTATCTTTTAAATGAGCATTTGGAATGTTTCGAGTTATCAAATAACTAAACAAAGATGAACCAGTCTCCAAAGGAACATGTGTGGTGTTACAAAGAATGTTTTATAAAAATATCTAGTTCAGCAAACAAATTAGCAGTAGGCACTAATAAAGCAGAAATTTGGTGCTTCTTCCAAGATAAACGCCGCATACTGAGAGTGTTCAAAAGAAACTGTATCAAAGTAAGTAGGCTAAGATGGGGAGGACATGCAATCAGAGGGTGAAGTGGTACAGATGAAAAAGTTGGAGGTGTACTTCAGTGAGGAAAAAAAAGGGAAAACCAAGAAGGTGGGGAGGAAGGAAGGAAGGGTGAAGTTGAGAAAGAAGTGAGGAAGCTAGGTGCCCACAATTGATATGTCAGAAGATCTTGAGCGACACTGACCTCTTGCACCGGGGAATAGTCTACAAAATTCAAAACGCAAAATCTCAGCTGATACAGGTCCGATTAAATAATATTTTTTTCGTTTTGTGAGGAATTTTCATACAAAAAACAGTACGGTGGACGGACGGATTTTTTTTTAATCGTAAAATCTCAAATTTTGAGTGATTTACAAATTTGTATTTTCTTGGTCGATTACAAAATGTCTATTATTTAGATGATTTTTTTTTTTTTTTTTAAATGCCTTAGTATGTTGATTCCAAAACACCTTAAATTTCCCTCCTATCTTTAAATGGCCGAGTTAAAGACCGCTAATCGATCGCCATTTTGAAACAAAAAGACGGATAATGTCGAGTTCCGAGGATCATCCTGGGGTGACCTGTGACTTTGTTGCCGAATCTTAAGAAGATCGGTCCTGTAGTCTCGGAGAAAATTCGTGGACGGCGGACGAATGGATTTGTCATTATTCAATATTTGAATTCTATGTATCTTGAAAGGTAAAACCTCAAATTTTGAGGAAGAGGAGGTTATTTTTTTTAAAATCTTGATTCATAACATTATTGAAAATAATAGACCAAAAGCATTTATATAGATTGTTATTTTTTTTAATACCTTGGTAAGCTGATTTCAAATCACCTCAGTTAGTAGAAACGGCGATAGAATTGCTAGTGCGGTGAGGTTCGGATAACTTCGATTGCAGCCACTGATAATGCGACCCGACTGAAAAGGTGTATAGAACTGATTCTTTAACCAGTAAGCTTATTTCTCCAAACGGGTCCTACCTAGTTTTAGTATAGAACTAAATTTAATCCATGACTCTAACAATAGCAACCAATCCTAAAAAAATAGAAAATTGAGATCAACAACTAGAACTAAAAGGGAAAAAAAAATCATTCAATTTTTGATTGGGCTCTTTATTATATGATCAAAAAAATCTCTTTCCATTGAAGAAATGATCTTTTTTTTTATTCTCAATAAAAAATGACCTGATTCCGGACGGTCAAGGATTATTGCAGACATTCATTCCTTAGAGGAAGATTATTGTAAGAGATTGGTGTGGTTCCGGGTCTAGACGGAATTATGTTAAGGAGGGTGGGGATGCTGGGAGGGGCGGTTGCCATGGCAGCAGACTAATCATTAGCTCCACCCCCGGTCACGTGACGCCCCCCACCCCGGCCAATTAGTTCTGGTCCCCTCCCACGCGACGCTCGGAGGCACGCAGTCTGGCGGCCAAAGATCGTCCGAGTCCGTCGTTATTTTAAAGCTAAAGCTCCTCTAGAGAGGTCTATTTTATACCTAGCTATATATGAATATATTTATAGCGGAAAATTAAATTAGAACATCAATAACTTCTTCCTCATATATATATATATATATATATATATATATATATATATATATATATATATATATATATATATATATATATATATCCTTTACTCTAATTCAAGTAATTTCCGTCTGCCAAATTTATGCAAGAAATCCCGCGGTTTTTAGGCCTCAGAAATCGACCCCAGGAAATTTCTTTTTTGGTATCAAATTTACAAAATTGGTAAAAAAGCAGATCACTTGGTATAAGCGTGCGTACACGTAAATAAAATAGAGCGAACGAATGTCAACTAAACAAATGACTGCAATAATATATTTCGGTCAAATCTGTTTTCCAGAAATATTTTTTTAATAAACTATTCGTATTAGTTACTTTATTTTCAATTGTATTATGCATTGATACAAACAAAATAAAATAAGCTTTACACAATTAGGAAAGCAGAGGACAATTTAGTTTTTGGTTTTGAGCTTTTCTTGAAATTTTTGTTTTTTCTATTTTGCTTGGAAAACTTAAATTAATGTAGATTTCTTTGAAAAGAATTATTGAGTAAGTTAATAAAAACTGTCTTGAAAAAGATAATAATAAATTACCTATTTTTAATATTGTATAAACAATAATATTATTCTTAGGCCAGGTTAAGTGATCAAGAAGTATCAATGTTGCTTCTTTGTGAATAGATAATTGGAAAAATCATTGCTTATATTAAAGATGTTTGTTTTGTATTTTAAATCATAAAAATAAAATATATTGAGTTAATTTTTTATTTTCAAATTCAATTAATTGTTACATAAAAGTTATTTTTTTTTCAAAAATGTGTCTTTATTAACCATAAAATTTAAAGGAGCTTGCTCTGTTTTCATTTTTATTTAATGAATAATTGCCAAAATTCGATTCATAATTAAATGATCAAAAAACTAAAATCAACTTAGCTATTTATAAAAAAAAATAGTTAATTTTCATTTAATCATGAATTAAGAATCAAATTGTGGTAGTTTTTCATAAAAAATGAGCAAACTTCTTAATATTTTTTGGATAATAAAGAAACATTAAAAAAAAAAAAAAAGAAATGCAATTTTATCAATAAATAAAAATAATTTGAAAATAAAAATCAACTCAAAATATTTTATTGACTATTAGTATTTTGAAGTACAAAATAACATTTTTAACTTAAATTAAAGTTATAATTATCTATATCAAGACAGAATTTATAAAGTTACTCTCTAATCACAGTTTGGAGGAAGGCATTATGTTTGACTAGTAAAGTTATTATGGCTAAAAAATATTTTTTTAAATATTGAAATTAAAAATCTGATATTTTTCTCAAAGAAATATGCGTCGATGGAAGTTATTCTAGCAAAAAAAAAGGAAAAGCCAAATTTTTTTATTGTGTTACTCTTCTTTCAAATAAATAATATATGTAATAGTAGTAATATAGTAATTTATAATAAAAGTTAAGAGATAAAATAAATAAATGTATATTAAGAAATCAAATAAAAGTGACTACATACTGTTCATATTTTCAATATCCTTTATCACTACAGCACCTAGAAAATAACTAACCACAATTAAATATCGGTTAAAGTTCATTATTGTGTAAGTTCAATACTAAGAATTTTAAATAAATTCTAATATAGGGGTACATTATTGTTAAATTATTTCTACTTAATAAATGTCTCTTCTTTAGGCTTTAATACTTACTATTCTTTATTGTATTAGCTTTATTGATAATGCTGTAAATTTGTATGAATATAATTGATAGGATGAAAAATTAAAAATTTACAATCACTGTTCCTCGGAGTTGGAATGGATCCCAATGATATGAGGATTACAGCAGATTTTATGGGTAAAATGACAATATAACTAAAATTGGTATCGCAGAGAAAAAATGAATCTTTAAATTGACAAAAACACAATAGGATTAATTAATTTCGATATGTCAATGAAATAAAATGAGTTAAATAATGCTCCCGTGACACAGTTCGGCACGAAAATCTTACAATAATCCCATTCATTGAGGTCATGATTGTTATCAAGCACGCTATTTCCGTTATCGAACTAGGCGAAAATGTTATTGTAAAAATATATTTAATATTTTTTGGTTTCATATAATTATTTTTTAGCTATCACCGTTATAAATGAAAGAAATGTCAAATAAAAATAACACTTTTATATTTCTAAGTTTAATGAATATAGTTCGTTTGGAAAAAGAGTGCTTCAAAAACGAAAAATTTTCTTTTTACTATTTCTTGCTTGGAAAGCTTATATTGGCGTATGCTTCTTCGAGAAAAAACGTCAGATTTTTAGTTTAAATATTTTCCAATAACTTTTTAATAACAATTTAGCTATTATAAATTTACTAATCAAGCACAATGATTTCCTTCAAACTGTGGTTAGAGAGTTACTTTATAAATATGGTTTTAATAAAACTAATAATAAATTATTTTTAATGTCGTAATAATATTATTCTTACGCAACTTCAGTGACCAAAAAGTATTAATTTTGCTTTAATTTTACGTATTAAAAGGTTATTTTGCATTTGAAAAAAAAAATAAAATAAAATAAAAAAGGAAGTTTCGAATCACTTCAGAATTAACAATAGAGGTATTTAATTATCGACAAACTTGACGTTTCTCGCCATACATTTCGACAGACATTTAAAATTTACTAGACATTTTTACAAAAAAATCAAAGCAGTTACAAATAAAAGGTATAGCCTCCATAAATTAATAAGGACTACCACCCTATGTGTCAATCCATTTCAAATCAATCAATTTAATTTGAAAAGGTGCTGAAAAAATTTTAAAATGTTAATTTTTAAAAGTTTTAAATTTTAAAGCGAGTCTCTTCTGATTGAATATATCTGATTTTAGAACAATCGCAATATTTGAAGATCCATTAAAACCAAAGGATGAAACTCTCAGGCCTGAAACTTTTTAGGGAAGAAATATATTATAAAAATTATATCCAGAAAAAGATTTGAAGGTGGGTATTAGTTTATCTTTAACATTTTAATTTTCAAAGAGAAGCTTTTCATTTATTAGCACATTTACTTATTTGTTTTATTTATTTACAATTAAGGCCTGAATACTGGACAGAAAATATTGTGCATTTTATGCTTTTTTAGATGTTTTTTGTTTGAACCAAATATCTTTAAAAGCGAAGGTGCTACAGAGTTTAACGCAAACCTCTGTAAACTTCAAAATAGGCTGGCAAACCAATACAAAACGGGCACTCAAAACTGGGCATATAAAAACTAATGGATATCTGTTTCCAACTCTCTAAATATAGTACAACATAGATTAAAAAATAAATAAATTTTGTCAGCAACACTCATCGGTTTATTTTATATTGATTGACATCTATCACTACGCTTGAAGCACTTCATTTATAAAGAAAGCCATGCACTCTAGTATGGTTCACCACTGTTTCAGCACATTAGCAAAACGACTGGGAAAAGATTACAATATTTCCATAAGGTAGTAACCAAAAAAATATTGAGAGGGGCATCTATACAAAGGATGAAGACAATAAAACTAAAAGAAGCTGTTAATTTTCCAAAAATTAGAGAATTCTTATTAATCGGCAACAATCATTTTTCGATACTTCCCAACAGTTAGCCAATTTATGGCTCAACAGCCTGACGTCAAGAAAAGTCCCAAAACCTTGGTAAAAATTATTTTAAGATTAATTTTTTTATTTTGGGTATAAGTGAAAGAGCGTAAGGTTAACTCAAGCCAAAAGTGAGCCCCATCGCCAAGAATATATCACAACAAACAATTCACTAAGATCATTTAAGATCACACCTTAAAATGCATTAAAAGTAAAAAAGATAATAAGAAAGAAGGAAATTGTTCAATAATCGTTCAGAACTAGAGATTTAAAACGGGCTCTGAAAAAAAGTATTATTCATTTTAAAAATTGAAACTCATTGTTCACTCAACAAGTATAGTTTGAATGCTTTAATAATTTATTATATAAAAATTTAAATAATTTAAAAAACTACTATATCAAAGGGATATATATATTATATATATATATATATATATATATATATATATATATATATATATATATATATTAATTTTTTTTTGAAATATTCAAAAATCTGGTGCGGTGCGCGCATCACACAACTTTCCCTTACCGTCCTATAATAATTATCTTTTTAATATAATTTTAAAAAGTTTACATAAACAATGCTTGAAATAAACTAAGCAGCATCTTCTCCACATCTTCTCCCACTTAAGGACAATAAAACAGTTTTTTAAACAATTTTAGTATAACAATTCTGTACACTACCTATATATTTTAACTTCGTTAAATAGCAAATATATATTAAACGTTTCGGTTTAGTTTTCATGGAAGTATTTCCTTTCCATTTAATAATATGAAAGTAGAAATTATTAAGTTAATTTCCGCTTTTGTATTCTTAAATTACTTTATTACAGAGTATATTGTTTATAACAGATTGGTGGGAGAAGGTTCGGTCGCATCCGTCTCCTTTCAGATGCGCTCGGTTATCCATCTATGGTCTTGTGCTCCTCATAAAATACGCTTTAAATACGAACTAATACTGGTCCGATTTTGATGATTCTTTTATTGTTTTTTAGATAATTTAATTACTTTTCATACAATTCTATACATAATTTACCATAAAATGAATGCTTTTTAAGCTATACGCAAATAAAATATTCTTTTCATCGTAACTTTTTTCGCTGCATTTCCTCGGTGATGTACTACATAAATGAAAAGTTAAAGGGCTGTAAGGAGAAGACATTAGGCAAGTTTCATCAAAATCGTTTGAGCCGTTTACGATAAAATTGTAAAATCCAAGATATAAATGCCACTTCCTGTTAATCTAATGCGCTATATCTTTGCTAATACCGGACCGATTTTGATGTTTATATTTTTGGTTTTTAGATAATTTAATTATCTTTCATACAAATCTATATATAAATTACTATAAAATGCATGCTTTTTAAGTTATGCGCAAATAAAATATTCTTTTCGTCATAACTTTTTTCCCTCCATTTTCTCGTTGATATACTACATGCATGAAAAGTTAAAGGGCTGTAAGGAGAAGAGACATCAGGCAAGTTTCATCAAAATCGTTTGAGCCGTTTTCGAGAAAGCCATAAGCAATTGTAATATCCATGATATAATTACCATTTCCGGTTAGTCCGATGCGCTGTACTTTTGCTATTATTGGTCCGATTTTGATGATTCTTTTTTGTTTTTTATATGATTTAATTACCATTCATACAATTCTATACATAATTTACCATAAAATACATACTTTTTAAGATATGCACAAACAAAATATTCTTTTCATCATAATTTTTTTCTCTGCATTTTTGCGGTGATTTACTACATAAATGAAAAGTTAAAGGCCTTTACGAAGAATAATTAGGCAAGTTTCATCAAAATCGTTAGAGCCGTTTTCGAGAAAAATATAAAAAAGTGTAAAATTCATGACAATAGCTTATTCCGGTTAGTCCGATGCGCTGTATCTTTGCTAATACTGGTCTGGTTTTCATGATTCTTTTATTGTTTTTTAGAATTACCTTTCATAATATTCTATACATGTTTTCGAGAAAATTGTAAAAAAGTGTAAAATCAATTATATAAAGTGGCAGTTCCGGTTAGTCGATTTTGACGAAAATGTTGCTGTAACATCACATGCATGTGCCAATCTTAAATACGTAATTTCAGTATCGTACAACTTTTCGTTTTTGAGCTAGACTGTTCACAGACACACACCCACACACACACACATCGCAATATTCAATCTTCAGTCTTATTCAGACAGTACAAAGATCATTCTGTTACTTGGAAGATTTATCGATATCATCATCAATCAGAAAAATCAACCTTGCATTATAACTTGAAATGTATTTATTGTACTAAAAGGGTTGCAAGTACGAAAAATCTAAATTAGTTCAGGCTTAAATATAAAAAAGGTGCTTTAGGAAGAGGGGAATATAGTTAAGGCGATCTCTCCCATGCGGCCATTACATTTTATGGTAAATGAGTGATTTAGGAAGCTCTTCATCTCCCTTTCGGTCATCATTTTTTTAGTGAGTGATCCAGTTTATCTCATTTTGTTGAACACGATTTTTTATTTTTTTTTAGTTTTAGAATTTAGTAGCTCTTTTTAGTGAATAACAATCTAAACCATCCCTGCCCCTCTCCGATTCTAACCGTCAGATAGTTCCACTTACTGAATCAGTAAATCATGAAAACGGGCGAATCATTCTACTCTGATCTCTTGGCAGAAAGACTTTACTCATTTCTCGTTTATATGCTGTCTTATTGATCCGTTTTATTTGTACTAAAACATTGGCTGTTTAAAACATATAAAAAATATATTGTAATTACATTACATTATGAGCGAAGAGGATTTTAGTACTTTTAATGAAAATAATGTCTTAAATATAATGTTTCAGGATTAGAGTGTCAATGGCAAAATTATACTGATCATTTTGTCCTTATGGACAAGCACTCCATTAGCTGGTCATACATGAAAAGATGTTTTTGACGGGTCATGGATTTGTCGTAGAAAAACGGTAAAACCCACTGGCCTTCCCGTTAGTGGCAAACTAGTTTGAGGTAGGCATTTGTGACGGATATTTGAGAGGATTGGGACTACAGTCAAGCAAGATACAGGTACGGTTGGACTGACAGTATTTATCCCACAATAACAGTACGGCTCTAATTAACAAAAAAGGTAAATGTGCCAATAGCGGACACAGTTTCAGAAATTTTCATTTTTTCTTCTAGATAGTTTCACTCAATACTTTTGAGATTTAAAACGTATCCAGTGATTGTACCAGCTATTCTTCATTGAATTCATGGCTAATAAAATTTTAATTGATAATAGTATCTTTTTTTTTTTACTTTTCTTAAACATCAATAGTGGACAATTAGAAATCACCTCATTTTGTATTACTTGAAACACATAAATGTATTTTTTTTTCTTATTTTTAAATACTAAGGGCCTCATAAATGAAGATTAATAGCAAAAAACAAGGAAGGTTGCGTCAAATAAAAAGTTTCAACTTCAGAACATAAAAACTTATAATTATAAAAGTGATTAAAAAAATTCCAGAAGGTATTATCTAGATTCACTCCAAGTTCGCAGCTGAATAAAAGGCTATTTGCCATATTTTCACAATTTACTCATCTAAGTGGCCACTACCGATACATTTACTTTATATGAAGTTTGGTCAAAATGGTTCGGCCGTTTTTTTAAGAAAAATCGAAAAACATCAAGATTTTTACATTCGCCATTTTGTTTCCTGAAAACCTACTCACGGCTCTATATAACAACGGAAAAAACTTCAGTCGAAATCACTTCAGCCGTTTTTTTCTTAAAAAACAACCAAAAAAATCTATAAGGCATATAACTATTCACATGTGTAATTTTATTCATAAGATAATATTATATTATATATATTATATATTATATATATTAAAAGTATTTTATATGTAGTGATGAGATAAGCGAGGAACGAAAGAGGGGATGGGGGGAGCGTTGGGTAGGCCTAATGTATTGATCCCAGGGCGTTGCCCTCAGGTGAGCTCTGATCGTTGCTACACTGCAGCATCACTTCCTCTAACATTAAAATGGCAACTCTGTCTATGTCACGTAACAAGGACACTACATATCATTATGATATGGAGTAAATTAAATCCGTTCATTTAAACTTTAATCCTAAAAAAATAGTTACCATCAACCAAGGTCAGAATGGCCCCAATCTAGATTTTTCAGTTGCTATATACGTACCGCTCAATTATAAAAAAATCTCCGTTTGGGGTGATGTTTTAAAGTACCTTTTCAGTTATAATTGTTATTCAGTTTTTTTAGACTATGTGTGGGAGTGAAAAACAAAATATATCCGTGACCATGGTCACTCCGCGTCTGGGGTGAGAATGGCCAACGCTTGTTTTCTAACAAACTCACAAATTTAAAACAAATTGATTACATGCTTTCTTATCATAATACTGGCGTGTGACTAAGAAAAATAAATATTGGAACATTCAAAGAATCTAAATACTTAATTTTAATTCATAATGCTACACTTGGATGTAAACTGCACACAAATTAACGTAAACAATTACAAATAATATCAGTTGACATCCGCATGTTGGTATAGAAGGATCAATTTGATCTATAATTTTCATTTTATTGAAAACTAGTTTCAAATGTTATACATTCATCTTCAGTTCTAAAACACACAAAAATTCAAAGATAAGCAATTCAAAATACATGTAGGTATTATTATACATATTAAATTAAATATAAATTTATATGAATATTAAATTTATTTTCATTTATATGAATAAATTTATATGAATATTACATTTATTTTTATTTATATTTATATTACATTTAATTTAGTATATATAATGATACCAAACTGTATTTTGAATTGCTTATCTTTGAATTTTTGTGTTTTTAGAACTGAAGATGAATATACAACTTTTGAAACTAGTTTTCAATAAAAATAAAATTATAGAAGTAGCAAATAATTTATCACTCTCTAATTAGATTGATCCTTCTATACCATCATGCGGACGTCAACTAAATATAAATTCAATTCATATATATATATATATATATATATATATATATATATATATATATATATATATATATATATATATATATATTACATAATAATGAAATAAAGTTTCATCTTAAATAAATAGTCAAATTCAAACATTGAAAAATCAAAGTGTCTTTTTTAATTTAAGTACACCTTTAATTCTTCTATTTTCTATTCATAATAATAAAAGATTATACGAACTAAATTGTAATGATTGTGCAGCCAAATACACGGGAAAAAGTGGAAGAGCGCTAAATCAGAGATTAAAGGAACATATACGTGCATATAATAATAAGACAGAGAATTCAAATTTTGTAATTCATATAAATGAAAAACCCATAAAATCATCAAAGACTCAGGAGTTAAATTAATACATCACGTTGAAAACAGCCTCAAATTAAATATATATGATGCTCTTGAAATAATAAAATCCTTCAAATCCAATCCAGATTTTTGCTTAAATGACCAAATAAATATTTCCAATAGTCCAATCTTAAATTTATTCCCATCTATAACAGAAAAACCAGTTACTCACCGTCATTACTGGCAAACCGACCCTTAAACCAGTTTATCTATAAACATCCTACCTACGTTTCTTTCATTGTTAGTTCAATGCGAGAAGAGACCAGTACAAACTTTTCTGTTTGATATAATCCATTTAAACCTTGGTGAGTACCAACATGTATTTAATTTCTTGTCTTAATTAAATTCATAATTCACAAATGTTTTATAATACTGGTCTATATTACATCTAATTTAATATGTATAATAATACCAAACTATATTTTGAATTGGTTATTTTTGAATTTTTTGTGTGTTTTTAGAACTGAAGATGAATGTAAAACATTCGAAACTAATTTTCAATAAAACAAAATTATAGAAGATACACCATTAAATTTGAGCCTATCATTTTGATGTAGGATGTTTAGTGCGAGAGGAGTTGGCCGCTACGCAGAACAGTTTCAACGGTGGCCAGTACCAGCAAAAGTCTAACTTAAGACTGTACAATTTCAGTAAGAGGCTCCAATTATGCCAGTGATATAAATAATGTATAAGCAGTAAAAATTGTGTATATATCCATGCAAAATCTGTATTTCAGTAGAGATAGTGAATATATTCAGTGGGAGTATCCCTCTGCAGGATCAAATCCCAGTTCAGCTCCACCAATATTGTTAACTGGCTCGGAATACTAAACAACTTAGTTGCACTCCGGTGAGACACGAAACCGAATCAATTTCCGATCAGCCATTGAACCTGGTTGGATTATGGCTTTATCTGATACTCCTCTGTGCTAGTGGGGACAGGCCATCTGATTATATTAGGTCATTTGTCAACACGATTTTAGCTACTTTGGGATATAAGCTGCCAATGAGTCGATTTATTGACTTATGACGTAATAAAATGGTCATTAGGGGTGCTCATATCAAACTATCTCTGAATAGCTTATCTAAATTTAAACCAGAGCCAGGAAACTTGGAAGGGTACGACAGAAAACATCATTATTTGTTTTCAAAATATCCACGACTGATGACATAGCTATTGTGATCACCATACAAAATTTAATAAAAGTAACTTATTTTGTTACATTAGAAGATCTTATTTTTCAAATAATTTTAAATTTGATTATGGGTGTGAAGTCAGTTTCTTCCTTTTTATATTAATTTTTTTTAAAAATAGTTTTCACATGTTTAACTTTATCAACGTTTCGGAGAATTTTCCCATCTTCAGGACAGCTCATTTATTTTTCTTGTTTTTATGTCTTTTAGTCCATTATCCATTCTATATTGTCATATAGAGTCAAATATTTCTCACAAAAACTTAATAATAAGAGTGTAACATAAATTTCATAATAGAAAAATTTGAAATTCATTTTTAATAAAAAATAATATAAAAACGAAGAAACCGACTTCACACACATAATCAGATTTAAAAATATTTTAATGCAAATAACATATTTATTGTAAGCACCAAAAATATTTTTTATTTTTTTAACTTTGAATCTTCATTCGCACTTGCTTGTCACAGGTATTCGTAACAATCAGAAAATATCGTCGCGACCACATTTACGTAACGAATGTGAAAGATCGCGTTTTTTGTATTCCTGAGTTTTATTAAAATTTACCAGAAGCATTATATACAAAATAAACTATAAAAAACAAATCTAGGACTCAGTGAAGTAAAAAGACAAAGGAATAAAATTAAAAAACATATTCTCAATGGGAAAGTTAAAGGTAAAACTAAAAATTATTTCTTGGTCTCCTGAATAATAGCTATATTCATATTCGTTACTTTAAAGTGGTGGCGACGAAATGATGACATTAGGAAAATTATGTCAGGTTCGTGGAAGAACATTACCCTTCCGGGTCCAGCATATATGTTGGTTGATGGTCAGAGCAGGTTGGTATGTAAAGCTATATTATTCACGTGCCAGAAGCTTCTGTTATTGACCTTAAAATTTTCGATTGAAAGAATTGTAGTTTTTGTAAAAACTTTTCTTTTTTTTTTTTTTTGCTGAACCGTAAATCTGTGAGGGTATGTCCAATTGGGTTTAAGTAGATGTAGGTATGTATTTGGAAAAAAAGAGAGCGTGCTTCAAGAAATCAAACAAAACATCCTGCCATGTAAAACATCCACAATGTCCAGATCTGAAGAAGAAATCCTGACCACACCCATGGACACCTAATGAAAGGTCTGGAACCACCACTTTGCGAAACATGCAACGCATCTCTATCACAGAAACACTTTGTAGCAACATGCAAACTATATTTTCGCACGCAC
The DNA here is from genome assembly GCA_948150685.1 of Rhaphigaster nebulosa. Lineage (NCBI taxonomy): Eukaryota > Metazoa > Arthropoda > Insecta > Hemiptera > Pentatomidae > Rhaphigaster > Rhaphigaster nebulosa. The sequence goes on along the minus strand of OX411312.1, from coordinate 14,367,487 downwards.
TCAAAGAAGAATAAATTCAGTATGTATTCCAATTTCATAAAAACTTTTAAAAAATGCTCATTTGATTAATTTAATTTCAAACACCTAAAATAGTAGAAAAAAATTGCTAGTATTGTGTATGACGACAATACAATTTATATATATATATATATATATATATATATATATATATATATATATATATATACACACAATATATTAAGGATAACAATTGTGATATTAGGCGATCATGTGGTATCTCACGGCTTCAAAAATTTCCAAATAGTGAAATAAGACGGCAAGTGCAACAAGTGGAGAATATCTTCGTTACTATTGAAACAATGAGGCTGAAACGGTGTGGGCATGTGATGAGGATGGAAGAGGGGCGATGGCCTAAAAGAATTTTGGAAAGGAGACCAGAGAGAAAATGGAAGAGGGATCGCCCGAGAAGAAGCTGGTTGGAGGGCGTCAAGGAAGGAATGGTGATCAGGGGAATGCGTTATGGAGACTGGCAAGACAGAGGAAGATGGAAAAAACTTATATTTGGTGACGACATATGATCGAAGTTGTAAAAGACATCAAATAATTAAAATATTGTTTATGACTTATTGTTCATGTTTTAATTGTTAATAAAACCTCTAATGATTTGTTTGGGTAGATGTGGGGTATTAGAAAATAAATATATAAAATAGAGTACGGTAATTTCAGTATTCGGTCTAGAGGAGGGGTTCCCAACCTTTTTATGACGTATACCACAATCAAGGGTTCCCTCTCCTTCCCCTTAAATATTGCTAACTGTTAAAAAAACCCATGTAAGGCTCTCCAAGCCGATCGGGAAGTAAAGAATAAAAAAAAGGGTTTCTCCTTTTTTTTCTATAAAGAAAATCACGACAGTAAAAATATTCAAAAAATATATAAATATATTGCATGAAAATATTACAATAAAAAAATAAAAACCTATGTAGAAAATATTTCACACAATAATGCACAATCCTTAGTGACGGTTCTGACTTGGTTTTTGTTTGGCCAGATTTTCCAAGTCCAGTTCAAATCTGGTTGAAGACATGATGAAGGAAGGATGAAGAAATTCTTCAAGTGAGGATTCTGGAGAAAAGAACGATATTTATTTTTTATCAGGCTCGTGTTAGATATGTTGAACCAAACCTACAAGAATGACGTGCAAAATCCCTGAGTTTCGAAAAATTTCTTGATAGCAATGTATGATAATGTAATCTGCTGGAGATTGGAAAGATTCCTTATCTATTTACCTGTACTCGCTTTGAAGGATCGTATTATTTTGGAGATCGATGATTTCAGCTTGCAAGCCGGGAGATTATTTGCCGTACTCTTGGGGAGTCACAGTATAAGGGTTGATATGTAATTGACTTAATTTGATTTGAATAGTCTGCAGGAAGACTGACAGGGGATTTCTCAACAAGGAGTATTCGAAGCCTAGGCACCTAATGTAATGACTATAATAAAGTAATTAAAGTAAATAATTTTAGGAATTTGCAAATTATTTAAATATTATCTAAGTTTTATAATTATTCCTTTCCAGTGGTTTGTTGGTATGGTTTCTCTTGAAGCAATCCAATATATTTGGGCAGTATTGCTTGATAAATAAAGTATTTGCTTTTTAAGATTTGTCTTCACTAGCTCGAGGCGGTCTCATGTGTCACACCTTTCTGGCGAGTTAAAATGGCTCTTCCCCTCCAACCGCAGACAAAATTTTCTTGGCTCTTTCCTATACCGAGCCATCAACTCTTCACAATTCAAATCTTCGGTCCATCACAGGAAACAAGATCTCGCCTTTCTGACAGAACCAAAACATTTGAACGTTCCTTTCTTGCCCGCTCCATTTTCCTCAGGAATTCCCTCCCGTCTAATATCCGACATTCTTCTTCTCTCTCCTCATTCAAATGCCACCTTTTTCAGCACCTCTTCACTTCCCAAAAAGAACCTGTCAATTCATGAAATTTTAATTCAAGATCAATATCTTGATTAGTTGTAAATAATTGTGTCAATTATCATACAAAGCTTTAAATCTGTGAATTATTTCATTTTTATATAGTTATCTTATAGTTTAAAAAAAATATAGTTTATTTTTATATAGTTGAATGAAATTCAGTTTAAAGTGAGAATTTGTTTTAACTCAGAATTGCTCTACTTATATCTTTTTATATTTTATTTTTTACGGTTTTTCTCTCATTTCTTTTTTTTTTTTACAGTAAAATTATGTTTATTATATTTTTTTACCAGAAGGATATTATCTTTCTTTTTTTCCGTTACTTATATGTTTAATTGAGATTATTGAAACTATTAATTGGCCTTCATTAATGTAGTCTTTGGCCAGACATTTTTTTCTGTTATCTTTTTTACTTGTACGTCATTCTTAAGGGACCTGGTCCCAGAATAAAGTTTATTTTTCTATTCTATAACTCACTTTCTATTAAAAATATTTTACTTGTGTATTATTATAATTAATTATAATAATGAGTAAATCTGTTACCGTTAAAGCAACCGAATCTAGAAAATCCTTTGAACTGATTGGAGCTCAGAGGAAAAGGACTAAGGAATCAGTGGACGCCACACTCTGCAAGCTCCTCGAGAATTCGCTAACGACTCCCATGCACTTGATTACTTCGCTAATGAATGCTTCCAGGCGAGGCACCTTTTTATTCTAGTCTTAATTACTGTCCCGGCCTCTCCAAGGAAATAATAATACACTTGCCATTATGGGGTCGAGCTTTAAAGTTGTTGGGTTTGTCCTATTAAATATATGGAGCAAGATCTGGCTTAACTAAAGTCGAAGCTTATTTTGGATGCAAAAACTAAGCCTTTTTCAAATATCGGTTACTTAAGATTTTTCGAAATACATTAAATATATCTTCTTATATTTTTCGTTTTAATTTTTTTTTTTTACAAAAAAATTTTCAATCCGATTAGTACAATTTTTTTTTAACTTTTTCTTTTTTATTTCTTCCTATAGTACCTCCTCTATTTCAAAAGCTCAAAAAATAAAATGAAAAGTATAATCGGTAGCGACCAATGTCCCCAATTTGTATCATACCAAAAATCCGAAACAAATTTTCCGAAAAAGCCAAAAACGCGGGAAAACAAATTTGACTTTGAATTTGAATTCGGTCTGTTAAAGGTTAATAACGCTATCTGTGACTTTTAACATCAGAATCATTGATGGAATTAATCTGACAAGAAATTAAAAGATGATATAGATTACAAAAGAAAAATTCAGCAGAAATGTTTGATCAAGAAAAAAGTATAAATTGGATTTTTTTTTTTCTTTTAGTATTTTTTTTTTTAGTAGAATGAATCTAAATTTATTCTTATTTCTTTAAACTAAAATATCTTATTACTACTTTCTTTCAGCACCGGTTCTTCGTTGTCCAGCAGAGCTCAGAAATCTTCAGCAACTAAACATACACCTACTAATACAAAACGTTTGAACATACATCATTTCCAGTCCCAGAAAAGAATAAATTTATTCTCTCAGCCTTTAAAGACCACTTTTTTTTTCTCTGTGCATTGAAAGAATAATTAATTCCATGATTAACCCTGTCCGTACACTCAGCAGTTTTTTTTAATTTAGGAATAATTAAAAAAAATAATGTAATTATACAGCCTAAGATGTGGCAAAAAAAACACCATTATTACTTGCTTCCATCATAAATTACATGAGCATTATATTCTTCATTTGTATATTGCGATTTTTTTTTTTTTTTTTTTTTTTTTTTTTTAACAGAAGGATGACTAAGGACCAGCATGTAAAAATGAAACAGAAGACCCTTAACAAACGACGCTACTTTACTCACATATTTCAAAATCTTCGTAAATGAAACTTTGATAGAAATTAAATATATGTACACATTTAAATTCATATGTACATCCTCTTCCTAGATATACGATGTGGCGAAAAAGAATCACTTACTAAAACTAAAAATTTTCAAATCAGAAATATTACAACTGATAAAAGCTCATTGGTTGGAAATTTACAAAACCCTGCATACTGACTTACACCTTCCAAAAGTCGACAAACACATAAGGACTCTTCATCAACGCTTTCATAATAACATACATGGACATCCCGAAAGATTTATTTAGGAAATGGCAAGGTTGAAGTCCATAACAATACCAGAAGAAGACTAAAAAGATGATGGTTGAGAGATCTTCCGTGGCCAAAGGTAAGTAAATCAAGCCAGGTAAGAGACAATGCTGGTCACATTCCTAACATGCCATTTTGTTTTTTATATGAAAAAACTATTTGCTTAATTTTACAAATGTACACTCATAAGTGCAAATTGACGTTACACAAAAAAGTGATTGGGTTTAAATAATTTTAGATATAACACTATCTAAATACTATGAACATTTTATTACTTACATAGTCCCAGGGTTTAGTGACAACATGACTTTCTTGCAATACTCCTAAGTGGTTTCTAAAGTACCCACCCTTATCGGATTGGATGCTATATGGAGTAGATAGAACCAATAGGATTAGAGCTACCGCTTAATGACCAATGACAGGAGCGACCGGCTGGCAATCGTCCAATAGAAAATCCCTTCGAACCGTTTCTCTCAAATAACAACGGCTACTCGCACACAAAGCTAAGGAGCCACTAAAACTCTCCGACAAAGTTTTCTCAAAAAAATACTCGAAGGTTATAATAAATTAGTTACGAGAATATTATATGAATTAAGGAATGATTACGAAAATCGCATATCTCTATTCCCAATAAGTAATACCAATTCAATTAAAATTACTTTGAAAAATAACTAATATCCACTAGGTAATAACTGAAGTAATTTGATTAAATTAATATTATAAACCATTGCATTAAAATTATAATAACAAATTAAGTCCTCATACAAAACTAAAACGACAAGAAACTGCTCATAGCTTTCAACTACTTCAACATTTATGAAATAAACGTTCTCAACTAACAAAATATTACAGAAGACTCATTTACATGAATATAATCAGTCATATATGGAAATACGGAGTTGAGCTTTGGGGCTTCATAACATCTTCAAACTATGTTATTTTTATAAAATACTCTACTATTCAATGCTTAAGAAATAGTTTCGAGTCGAAACTGCAAGGGAAAATATATATGAAAATATATATATATATATATATATATATATATATATATATATATATATATATATATATATATATATATATATATATATGAAATATTCCAACAGAAAATTAGAAATAATATTTTATTTAGTGACAAAACACTAAGCAGGGCAAAGCTAATGAATTTTAGGAACTGGTCATGAGATAAAAGATACTGGACCTAAGAGAGAATGGGAAAGAAGCTATCTGAAATCCAAGAGCAGAGATAGCCAGGTAGCCATCTTTAATTAAAAATTTAATTAAATGTGCGCCCGTTTAATTTAAGCGCAAGACTTGAAAGTACGGCCGGTGGAGTCTATCCCAAGTATTGAAGGCGAAATATCACAACCTATTCTCAAAGGATACATTCCATATATCCATTATCCTTTGAGAATAGGAAAAATAACTATAAAAATTAATTTAATCATAATGGAATAACTTCCTTTTTACATGTAACCATATAATATTGATATATAATTAATAAATTTATTATCTTCTGAAATAGTGCAGTCATAAACATAATTACGTAGTTTTTTGAGAAAGGCTTAAGCGCCAAAAAGTCCAAATTAAGAATTTAATTAATTATGGAACGTAAACACCATCTCCGTTGATCTCCACTCTAGATCTTTCGAGAAAAAAAAATTAGAAATGGTCCAAAAATCGACTCTTAATGACTTGTAAGTATCAAATACTAACGACTCTTAGCGGTCACTATGGATTTATCCAGTGTTAGAAGCCATAACAATATATTTTAATTAATATATTATTACCACTTTAGTAAACTCTAACTGTACACAATAAAGGATAAAATTAAACTTTTTTTTTTATTTATTTAGATGAAAAACGTTTTTTGGGTTTCCTGTAAAGTTTGCTAAATGGCGCTTACGCCTTTTTTCAAAAAACGACTTCGATATGATGAAATCATATGTATATGTTCATATACACATGAAAACGCTAAGGATTGTATATATATTGAAACAAATATGCATTTATAGTCCAGTTAATTTTCCTTAGTACCTAAAAACCCAATTAAAGGGGACGCATTTCAATTTTTGTTTTTTTATTGAGTTTCTTACATCAAGAAGTAAAAAGTTCAACTGTCAAAAGTCTCCGCTTTTCTTATTTTTTTACACCTAAAAAATCATCAATTTTTTACGGTACCTATACAAGCTCAGTAATTGTCTTTGAAAAATAGATAACGAACTATTTCAGGAACACGCCATGAGAAGTTAATTTTATTCAAGAAAAAACAAAATTTTCGATCATTTTCCATTCAGCGCTAAAAATCTTGAAAACTGCCAGCAGCGCGAAAAACATTAAACATACCTTCTTTTTTAAAGTAATGTAAATTTGCTCAAATTTGAGCAATAGAGCTCTTTACATTCACTAGTTGTAATAATAATGTAAGTTGGAAAAACAATTGTTTTTCCAAAAATCGAAAAATCATAATTTTGTAAATTTATTTTGGCAAATATAATAAAAGCCGGTCTTCCTACCAATATAGTCATTATATATTACCTTATGGTACATTCAACTAGCTCCAATTTGAGTGGTAAATATTACGTCTAATAGTTCCCGAAATAAAGTTTTAAAAAAACATCGTCCTCACTAAAAACGAGGAATCCCCATTTTACTAACATTATTTTGTGAAATAACCTTTTCTACGATTCTCTGCTCTTCCTTTGATGATAACCATCATCAAAATACTTTATGGTAAATTTAAATAGTTTAATAAAACTAATTTCGTTTGTATTAAATATCAAATTAATAATATTTAATAGGGTCCAAGACCATCAATAGACACGTTTGATTTTTCACATTTGTAAAATTATTTATTCCTTTAATTAACCTTTTTGTTTTGTGCAAGGCGAAATAATATAATATTCTTTGGCATTTTTCTTTGTTTTCATTTTTCTTTAAACAACTATAAAACTCAAATGGATAAAGGTTTTCTTTCTTTTTTTCTACTATTATCAAAAACCACAGAACGAAATAAGATTTTAAAAAATTGATAGATATTTTTTTTTAATTAAAAATCTTGAACATTACATTTTTACAGATGAAATTAAATAGAATTCATTATTTATTTACTTTTTTAAATTTGATACACTTTAATAAATACCTTTAAAAATAACGTAGATAAAACAAAAATATAAATTAAAAAGGAGAGATTATTACTAATAATCTTTCGTTTTTAATTTTTCTAACTAATAATTTATATAAATAATATATATATATATATATATATATATATATATATATATATATATATATATATATATACATATAACTAATAATAATATAAATTAATAATTTATTACTTTGACGTAAAGTACATAAAACGGTTGTTGTTATTTGTTTCTTTAAACCAATACAGAAAAAACCTTTTAAAATGCTTTGTTCATTTCTTTGATAGAACTGTACCCAACACGTGATATAAAAGGTTTAGTAATTGGGAGGTTTTTCATGTGACGCGGAATTGTTAGCTGAAAACAAGGTAAGTTGAGTCAGTTTACAATTAAAATTGTATTTTATCCAACTTTTTTATTATCGGTACGTATTGTATTTGTTTCGAAATGTATGAAATGCTAACATTTCAGTTGCTGCTGAGTTATTCTAATTATAACCCAATTTGTTAGCGTTTTTACGGGAATAATTTATACAAAAAAAATCTGGTGCGTTGCGTGCGCATCACACAACTTTCAATTACCATCCTATAATAATAATCGTGAAGCGTGTTATAATGATAATAAGCGTAAAGTTAACAGAGTTGAACAATACGCTCGTATTGTTGCGAACAGGAGCCGATTTAGGTTTAGGAGGTAAATAAATAAATTCAATACGCTGTACCTTTCCTATACTGGTCCAATTTATTTTTTATTTTTTTTCAGAATTTGATTACCTTCCATATGCTTATATACATGTTTAACAACAAAATGCACACTTATTGAGTTATTAAATAAAATTTTATTTTCGTCATAACTTTTTATCCTGCATTTTCTCGGTGATGTACTGCATAAATGGATAGTTATTATATGGATAGTTACAGTTAGATAAGGGCTTTAAGGAGAAGACTATCGTTAATTAGTTCATCGAGAAAACTGTAAAAAAAAGTGTAAAATCGATAATACAAAGAGACAACTCCAGTCAGTAGATTTTAGTGAAGGCACATCTACCTAATTTCAGTTTCATACAAATCTTTATTTCTGAGCTAGGCTGTTCACATGCACACAAACCATTTTGAGAGAATTGGTTATTCGGACCCAGGGGACCTTAAAGCGTGTATTTCTGTTGAATCACGGATTCGAAGTTTTTCACGATCGCAATACTTTCTCTTACTACTATATATTTCATACATATGTTATATATGGTAAAATAATAATTATATAAAAAGATGAAATATTTTTTTAATTATTTAAAACATATGCAAACTAATTAAAAGGGTGGCATAAAGTACCCTCTTGTTCCTGACCTTGTTGAGTTGAGGAGCGCCTAGGTCCTCAGTAGAACGCATAATTAAGAGAGAGGACGTTGGGCCGAATCACCCACAACTTTTGTTTTACGGTTAAACTTTTGCATACGGAGCTGTTCTGTGTTTATGCTGCATGTATATTATTAGAGGGAGTATAAACTGTTTTATTGGCCAATAAAGTAGAGGATCGTTTTATTATTTTGTAGTTGTTATAAAATTCAGACATTATTATTATTTAAATAGATAAATCGTTATTTTTTAAACCCAGACGTCTTTATCGTTGCCACCGATTTTACCGATACCATTCCTTACATTTTTAGTGATGAATGAAACTTTCAATCAATAGCTCAATTCCAATTTTATAATATCAGTTACTACAAATACAATAAGTGATAAAATTGTTGCTTTTTTCATATTGCTTTAATGCAGCATACCTTTCGATAAGAAGTTAATGGAAAAGTTTTATTTTTTTGTCAAAACTGTTAAATAATATGAATACCATAAAATAGTATCAGTTAAACTTTTACTCATTCCCCTTAAAATAAAAGCTATAAGAACAATAAATTATACAATTATAAATTATAACGGAAGATGAATTCCGACGATACCGGAAAACATTTCAATGTTAGCTCAGAGAACATCGTACAGTTTAATCAGAATTGTTTTACTAGCCCAAGAAAAATGTAAGCTTTAATGTTATATACTTTAAATTAGTTGTTCATTGAAATTTAAATTTTTAATCTATTTTGAAATATTTGTTATGATAAATGCTGTTTTCTACAGGTATGTACTTATATTGATTATTACATTTTTTGTTCATAAAACCGTAAAAGTATATTACTTTTTTCATTAAAACATATTCAAGTTAATGGTTTATAAAAACTGTTAAATAAAATCCTTTATTAATGATGTTTGAAAATAAAAGTTAGGAAAATAACTGTTTTGAAATGGCTTCTATGAATAAAAGTAAAAGTTAAAAAAAAAACTGTTATACATACACATATATATACAAAGTTTGTGGAATTACTGCCAATTATTTTATATTAGAAAAAAACTGCATAATTAAAAAAGAAAATCCAGAAGGTGAAAGAAAATATCGAAACGTTGGTTTGTTTTGGGTAAAAAAATTTAATGCTATAAAAATAATAAAGATATGTTAAGGGAAGGTGTGTTTGTTCTGATAAAAATAAAGCAATTTAATTTAGCATCTGGAATGGTTCGGGAAATGAATAGTTTTCGAATTATACTAAAAACTAAGCATGGATATACAGTTCAACACGTCATATACTTTAATGCTTTCAAGTAATTTTATATGGATATCTAATGTTATAGATAAATAATATTATAGTTACTATATAAGTATTGTATAATATTAATATTATGTAATATATAATATTATTTTATTTTATATATTATAAAATGTTATTCAAGTGATTATGCATCCATAAAATGTTATAAATTTTATACTGTTTGAGTTTCGCATTAATGAAATTACTATTAAAAAACTTAACTTCAACCGATTAGTAATCTTTTAACAATTTCAATGATTTTTTTAAGATAAAGTATATATATATTTATATAGAAGACTCCAAAATTTCAGACTTTGCTTTAATTCTCTGTAACAGCAGTAAATAACTAACCAGTCAACGTAACACAAATTCAGGCATCATCAGGAAAATCATAAGATCATATTACGAGAGATGGCACATCTCACATCAACCTAAAAGAGATTAACAAAATCGAGATCTTAAAATCTTAACATGATTTCAATTGATTAAAAAGAAATTTTGAATTGTTAGTGTTAATCGCATTCTCAACAGTTACCGCCAGAAAATACATAAGGTACTTCCTAGACTAACGATAGTTGGTCACAGTTATTTACAAACCATGTTGGAATGTTTAAAAATTAATTTATAAAATTATATTTTATAATATTGCTTATAAATCAGTTTTTCGTTTGTCTTGTAAAATCATGTGCTCGGTACATGGGCTTCACGGCGGCCACGAATGGAAAGTAACAGTGCGACTAAATAAAAAAATATTTTCTTGTTTTAGATAAAAGGCGTTAAATAAGCGATATGAAATGAACTGTTTGATAAGAATGAATGATATTATAGGTTATTATTAACTGTCTTTTTAATAAAATTTAATTAAAACCACATCAAGGGAAGTAAACATGCTGAAACTCGATATTTCTAAATTGGCTTTGTTGAAATGAAGCATTCTTATTACTTTAGAACAAAGCAGGGTATAACAGGAAAACAGAGTATTATTTCTCAGAATTTGATAATTTCTGTAAAAGAACGCGTGGGATTTTGATAAAACAAATTTCACAAATTTTAATTTGATAATTGACCGAGCGCAAGAGAGCTCCTGTTCCAAATCGACCGCTAGACATTTCGTTTGTTGGTATGTCTGTTTGTTACGAGGCTATGACCAAACGCGGCGATCGATTTTCTTCAAAGTAGGCACAAATGGAAAAAAAAAATGAGTGTGCAGAGATTTTTTCTGTTTTTATTATTTTGATTCAAGATGGCGGTCGTTTTAATATCCCTGTATCATCAAAAATCTGTTCGTTTCGCCGTCACGATGAAATGTGTAGTTCGATTTTATTAAAATTTGGCATAAACATATCTTGAAGTCAGGAAAAATGACTTATTTGTAGGAATTTTAATTTTTTAATTCCAATCCAAGATGGTGATCGTTTTAATGGTACTGTATCATCAAAATTCTTTTTCGCCGTCACGACCTTTCGGGACAGTTTATTTTTTTTTTCCTTCAAATTTGACATGAACATTCCTTGAAGTCATTTAAAGCAAAGTGTATAAGAATTTTTTTTTTTTGTATGCAGTGAGAACGATGGTGAAGGGAAAACCAAATCAGAAAATCCCAATAATTGTGAGAAAATTATATTGTATTTTTAAAGGAAAAAAAAGTGTGAGCAGCAGAACTCCGTCACTAAGATCGTATTTTAAATTATCTTTAATAATAACAACAATATAAAGTTGAAAATACCAAAATAGCGGGGATGGAGAAAAAAGTTGAGATCACCAAAAGACACTTCTCTAACACTAACTCAATCCACTTACAAATTTTCAACCATCTAGCTCAATTTGGATGTGTGAAAAATCGATTAATATCGTATTAGTGGCAGAAATTTAGACTGAAATTTATCCCCGCTTCTATGGTATTTGCTCTGCCTGGAAAACAACCATAACGTATATACCGAATTCCAGCTCAATTGATGCAAAGGGAACAGCAGAAAGTGGCCAAATGTAATGACATAAATATATTTATATTAGACATTCTCGAAACACAGCAAATCGTGTTTTAGGGATTATAAAAGGGATTTTAGAATTTCGTAAAAAATAGGCTAAAAATTGATAAATTTTATAATTGATTATGTGGTTATTTTTAATATTTTTTTTATATCATTAAATCGAATTATTTCACATGTTGGCTATTTTTGACAACCAGATTTGCAATAATATTCCAAACGTCGATTTACAACACCATGTGCACTGAGGTTTATGAAAAGTCATATTGGTATCCAGCATATTTGCGTTGCGATCGGAATAAACGAATATAAAATAAATAAAAAAATCTCCGAATCGGTACGATATTAGATTTATTGATAATTCAATAATATATATTGAGATTTCAATTTGAACAAGTACTAGAGTCCAGTATTCCTGGGAACAATATTAGTTGGCTTTTCAATCACTAACAACAATGGCTGATTCTTTAATAAAAGTTGTAATAAAGAAGAGGATATATATCTTCGCGAGGTCTATAGTTCAAAGAACTCCTAGTTATAAAATTCTTTGTTCGCTCAATACAAATTTAACGGAAATTATATTCCGGGACAAAATTAATTTTTCACTTCAGATCCAATTTAGTGTTTGTCCACTTGCCATTATCAGGATCAAAATACAGCAGGGAATATAGGGAAATTTTTCATAAATAAAAATTTTTGACAGGAGTGGATATTGGGAAAAAGTATTAAAATATATAGCTGTGTAAAACTCTTTGTGTGGTAGAACTTGAGGAAAAAAGTAAGTAAGGAAGTAAGGAAGAAAATTCTAGGGTTTTGCGTAGGTAGCAGTAATAGAAGTAAGTAAAGAATTTGGCATTGATCTGTTGTAGTTTGATTTTGAATGTTGGGTAAACAATGAAAATATTCATAAAAATTATCAGCAAACCTGGCAAGAAATTAAAATAAGATTAAAGAAAAAAATTGAACGTAATTAGGCGCTTGGAAGACAACAGCACCCCAACTTTTTTGAAAAGCAAAGTTATAGATGACTAACAGAACTGAAACGTAAATTAACAATATCCAGCCTTAGGCGAGATTGTGGAAGCCAGAGCTACTGGGAATTTCACATCCCTAATGTAAACACATGATGAAGTGTGCTGTGTTAAACACTGCTGAGCGGCATCTATAATTACAGCGTCTACTCCTGGATTAAGTTTAGTAGTTATTCTCATTTTAGTTCTAATATTTATATTTTTTGTCAAACGCTCTTCCAACTTGTAATGAAAAAACCGGTATAACCACAATCCATGGAAAGTTCTCAGTTTCATTTCTCCGTGAGGAAATACTGTTCCTCGACTAACAGTTATACAAGAAGGCGATGTGATAAACAACCATTGATATCCTCCACTCCAGGAAAGGGTACCCACTGTATTGAGGCTGGATGTGGAACAATATCGATCCACGTCTGATATAACAGAATAAATACCTACTTACAATTATTTGCCATAGTGGGATCCGAACGCGAGTCCGGGAGTTAGGAATCAAGTGCGTTACCCACTAAACTATCCCACTCTTTATTATGTGTTTTAATAGATGTAAATTAAATTTTAAAAAAAATATAATCAAAATATTTTATTTGTTAAGTTCTTTTGAATGAGCATTGTACCAAAATAATTGCCTCAAAATTGTATGATATAAATTCTTAATAGGTTACAATACAGAAACATTGTTTTAATAAATTAATTTTTGATAGATAAAATCTAAATTAAGGAAAATAAAATTATGTACCTATTCAACGGGCAGTGAGAATAATTAATAATGATCCCTTAGGATACAGAATCATAAAGGAAAGGTCAAAAGGGCAAAAGTTCATTCGGTCTATTCCTGCAGGTGAAACACCCCAGGTGGTTCGAGTGTAGAAATAAATACATTTCTACCGGTAGAAATGATGGACTTGTAAATAAATTGAATTATTTATAAAACTGGTGGTTAAAATTAACACACCACCTTTATCTATAATGTATTTAGGATTATTCATACATTTTATAGTTACCAAAAATAGGTTCGGTTGTAAAAATAAGTCATTTAAAAAGAAAATGTTACTTACCTAGTATGAAAAAAATTGTAAAAAAAAAATTTTTGCGTTCAATAACGAATATACTCACCTTTTGCATAAATCACGTCCATAAAACGCTTTTGCATTCCTTGGAAAAGATTTTTGTTAAAATCCTGAGAAATACTTTCCCATTTTTCAAGAGCAGCCATTTCCAACTCTTCAAAACTACAAGGGACGTTGCTTTCGTCATCGTACTAGTCGGTTGAAATGATCCAAAATATCTTCGATCGGATTTAAATCTGGACTTCCAGCTGGACACCAAGCACCCAATTCCAACCTCATTGAGGTAGTAATAATACCTGCGCTACGTTGCCAGCCATTAACCTTCTTTAACAAGAATTCCTCATTGATATAGGGTGCAAAAGGCACTACATGTTTCCCGATTAGGTCCTGTTAGTTCCTCAGTGAAGTTCATTCAAGATCATTCTCGGGCAGAAACCAATCCAGTGCGGGCATTCCAAGGAAATGTCTCCCCAGAGTCTCAATGAGTGGCATAAGAATGCCACTCATGGTTTCCTCAGGTAGCATTTTATCTACCTGAATAACCCATGAGGCGTACTTCCCTCTGAAATTAGGCTACATTGACAATACACCCATCTAAAGATTTGAGATTAACTCTCACCTCATCTGTAAATAGAACTCTTCTCCAATCTTCCAACGTCGAATGTACTAATGTTCCGTGCGAAGCTGAAGCCAGGCCACTTTGTGAGCTGTGGTCAGAAGAGGTCCAAGCTCCGGGTACAAGACCCTAAGGTTATTTTTATCGAGTCTTCTACTTGGGGTTCTGCTGCAAATTGAAGCATTTCAGACGCATATCATGAGATTTCTGATCTCATTTTCAATGATGCTGCGGTTACTCAACATAATAGTAATATATTCTGTCTATTTTGATCATGATAACTCCAATTTTTCATTAATTAGATAAAATAATTCAGACAGATAACTGATTAGATTTTAAATTAACTAAGGTGTGTTAATTTTGTCCCCATTTGTATACTGCATTGAGACACTTTTGGTTAATAGTGCTTTGCTAGGTGATGAAAACATTCTCTATTTATAAGGAATTTTATTAGATCTCCTAATAATGTTACATTAATTGAGGCATTGCCATTGAAAAAGAAGCAAGAGCCTGAGTGGGAAAGAACGTACTAATTTACTGAAAGAGTAAATATAAGTTTTTCAGTAAAAAAAAAAAAAAATTATTATCGCGTTCATTATTAAATACACCTCCTAAAAGTATTTCGTTCCTCCTGTAAAATTTTATTTAGGCACTCTTACACCCTTTTCAACGTCAACGCCTCAATTACGTCCCCATTATTCCATAAAAATGTATACTTAATATGCTAGGCTTTCAAGCTATTTGGATACCGGCACATTATTATTGTTTAATGAGAGATTAAGTAGCATTGAAAATTAGAGACTTGAATAAGTTCTCGCTGTTTCCCGACAGATGGTGTTATCTTAGTCTTTTTGCATCGGGCAATACTATAGCCAACTTCATCGTGAAGCTCCACCATTAGACTGGAAATCACAGTATATGTTATTCCGCCGAAGTGTAAACAACATACTTTTTCATAGCGTTAAACATATCAAGTTTCGTGCCAAAAAAAGAATATTTGCGGGGAATTTTACTGCATTCCTTTTTTCAAAAAAAATCTACATCTGAAGCACATAGAATTCTTGTGGAGACTTACGGCGACCATGCTCTGTCGGGAACAACATGCAGAGATTGGTTTGGACGCTTTAAAAATAATGATTTTAATATTGAAGATAAAGAACGCTCCGGCGCACCGAAAAAAATCAGACGCAAAATGAACTTGCAGAATCATTAGGAGTTGATCACACAACAGTTTCCAAACGTTTAAAAGCATTAGGAATGATTCAAAAGGAAGGAAATTGGGTGCCGTACGAATTAAAGCCGAGAGACGTCGAACGGCGTTTTTTCATATGTGAACAGCTGCTCCAACGGCAGAAAAGGAAAGGTTTTTGCATGAAAGTGGATACACTACGATAACCCGAAGCGTAAAAAATCGTGGGGTAAGCCTGGCCATGCATCAACATAGACGGCAAAGCCGAATATCCATGGTTCCAAGCTCATGCTCTGTATTTGGTGGGATCAGCTGGGTGTAGTGTATTATGAGCTCCTCAAACCCAACGAAACCATCACGGGAGATCGCTATCGATTACAATTAATGCTTTTGAGCCGAGAATTGGAAAAACGGACTCAAAGTAATTTTGCAGCATGACAACGCTGAGCCATATGTTGCAAAACCGATCAAAACCTACTTGGAAACGCTCAAGTCCTACCCCACCCGCCGTATTCACCGGACATTGCTCCTTTCGATTACCACTTGTTCCGATCGATGACTCATGGCCTGGATGAGCAGCACTTCCAATCTTATGAAGATGCCAAAAAATGGATCGATTCGTGGATAACTTCAAAAGATTAGTCGTTCTTTCGACATGGTATTCGTATGCTACCAGAAAGATGTGAAAAAGTAGTGGCTGGCGATGGACAATACTTCCAATGACATGTTCTTTACTATTTTTTTTAAATAAAGCATTTATTTTCACGAAAAAACAGCGAGAATTTATTCAAGTCCCTAATATTATGTATATACATATATATATATATATATATATATATATATATATATATATATATATATATATATATATACATATGGGGTCGGGGTGGCCGAGCGGGTTAGCGCGCTTGCAAATGTGCACCTACTCACAAACCGAAAGGTTGTGAGTTCGAATCCCAGCACCGGCACTACTTTAATTTAATTAAAGTAATAATTCAAGAAATTTATCACCCCTCCCCTGGAGTATGTGAGGCCCGTCAGCCTACTGGAGGCTACTCACACAGACCGGGCGTAGGAGTGATGACCCTACCCCGTGTACCTTAATTGTGAATCGCGTAGTGGTTTTCCAGGAAATAACATAGCCGCTCAGAGGTTTGATCCATGGACGGTCTGCCTCGGGGAAAGAAATATAGGTTCTCGTGCGCCTGCTGACTCCGAGCAGCCATACTCCGTGGATCCAGACCGATTTGTCACTGTCCTTGAACCTGAGTGAGTCGGTGGGAAGGACACTGCCAAATTGGCCCCAAAGGGACCGGTTATGGAGCAATGGGCAGCCTGCCGCTGCACCATGGAAACCATGGTTCGCAGCAACGTGAGGTTGGGTGACCCCCTCCAGGCTGTCTGTGCTCCCGCAAGCAATAAATGTCTGTAAGAACACCACATCAAGCGGCCAAAGATCTACAAGGTCTGTAGAGCCAACCAAAAATATATATATATGTATATATATATATATATATATATATATATATATATATATATATATATATATGTCTTATTTTTTTTCGGTTGGCACTACAGACCTTGTAGATCTTTGGCCGCGCGATGTGGTACTCTTACTGTTCTTCCACCGACTCATTCGGGTTCAAAGACAGTGGCAAATCGGTCTAAATCAACGAATTATGGCTGTTCGTGGTCAGCAGGCGCAAAAGGACCTACATTTCTTTCCCCGAAGCAGTCCGTCCATTGACCAAACCTCCGGAGGGCTATTTTACATACTGGAAAACCAAAACACAATTCACAATTTAGGTGCACGGGGTTTGGTCATCACTGCTACGCCCGGTCTGTGCGAGTTGTCTCCATTAAACTGAATGGTCTTACATACCGGGGGAAGGGGTGATTAAATGCTTAAGGAATTAAATTAATTATTAATAAAAATAAATCAAATTAAATGCCGGGATCGGGATTCGAACTCACAACCTTTGAGTTTGTAAGTAGATGCACATTTCCAAGCGCGTTAACCCGCTCGGCCACCGCGACCTGATATAATATGTATATCTATAGTTAAATAGTTAAATTAGGAAGAAGAGAGTTTCTGATTATGTAATTGTGTTAACAAACGAAATTAATATGTATGAATTTAGGCAATATGAGTACAGAAAAGAGGACCTTAAAAATGGGGGAGTAGCCCGAAACGTTGGTGGATTAATGTAATAGCTACGAATAAAGGAATACTCTGATAAATAGAAGAATTTATTCCACTAATAGATAGTTTTATATATATATATATATATATATATATATATATATATATATATATATATATATATATATATATTTTTTTTTTTATTATCGGGTTTTGCAATTTTCTCACATCCCGGTCCCCAATACGCCTTCCCTCCAATATCTTCTGTCAAAACAGTCTTCTTCCGTCAGACCTCTAGCAGCCATTTCTTCTCTGACCCCTGTTTATCTACTCGTTTATTCGCTTTTGAATCTGAACACAAGGCAGCAGGACACAAGTCTAGCATAGAAAGAATAATCATTCTGAGATGTTGTAAGGCGTTTACTAACAGACAGCGTTGATAAACTAAAATTAGAAGTAATTGGATTATTAAAATAACCTCGTTTATTTAAAAGCAGCAAAGTGGAAAATAGAACAGTACGTTATTACAACCAAACAAGAGCTGACTAAAATCATTTTTCAAGATTGGTTTGAAGAGAATTTTATTCTGTAGATTCTAATGTGTATCAGCTCAAAAAAAAAAAAAAAATTACCATTAAAGGTTGTGCTTCTCAATGTCTAATACTACATGCCATACCGCAGAAGTTTTAAATTCAGCTGATTGGCAAATATCTCATTCAGCCAGATCAGGTTGTTATTGCGGGAATTAGAGAAGATAGACAGGTCTATTTTGCTAAAGAAAATTATTAACAAGGTATGCGATCTGTACTTTTTGGAACGATTCTAGGATTTTGGATAGTATTTATGAAATTTCAGCAGCGTGGCAACCAATAAAACCATCCGCTCCCTCGAAGTTATGGAGAAAACTCCAACCAAGCGTCGAGTAGGATTTAAACAACAATAAAAGATGGCGAAGAACAATAGAAGATAGACAGCTGAATTGCTGAGAGCTGTTCCAGCAGGGGAAAACAACATTATTGATTGGATGAACTGTGGTGCTGATGATTCTAGCTTTGACCATTTTACTGATGAGCAAATTGTTAGCAAAGCAGAAGGCACAGAAACGATTGCTAATGAATCTGAAGAAGAGGACCAATCCATCGACAGAGCAAAGAATAAGTAATGAAGTGGCACTGGAACATGTAAGCTACCTCCTTCATTGTCTAGAAGAAGGCGATGACGCGTAACTGGCAGAAAAAATTGTTTTGTGCAAAAATTCAATCGCAGATTAAAATAAACTATTTTCTAACCGAAAAAAACAGCAAAAAAACTGATAACTTTTTGTTCTTGTACCTACAATCACATCAGCACAACCACAATTATTAAGTTCATAATTTATTCTTCTATATTTTATTCTACTTTCCTACTTATATGTAATATTTCTTACTTACCTACTAATATTTGTATATTAAAGTAAATGTAATGTAAAATGCTTATATATATATATATATATATATATATATATATATATATATATATATATATATATATATATATATTACTTCCAATTAACGATTGATAAGTACGCTTTGTATTGTAGCAACCCAATGAATTTGGGCAGCATTCCATAAAGTTTAATAAAACATTTTTCTCTCTCAGTTACATCGCATTATTACAGAGCGTAATGTAGAGAACAGGATGTGGGCATGATCTCATCCATCTGCTTTCGGACACATTTGGCTTTCAATATAAGGGTATAGTCTTCTAGTCCTTATAAGATACGCTGAGTCCTTGCAAATACTGTACAATTCAGATTTTTTTTTTAATTACTTTGAATTTAATTACTCTTCATATGATCTTATCAATGTTAAACATAATTTACCATACAATGTATACTTGTTGAGTTATGCACAAATAAAATATTATTTTATTTCCGTGCATTGTGTTGGTGATGTAATATATATATGAAAAGTTAAAAAGCGTAAAGGACAAGACTTTTGACAAGTTTCATCAAAATTGTTAAAGCCGTTTTTTTAAAGAAAATTAAAAAAAAAAAAGAAGTGTAGAATCGATTATATGAATTAGAATTTCCAGTTAGTCGATTTTAGAGAAAAGATTTCTGTAATATCGCAGACATGCACCTATCTTAAATACTTAATTTCAGTTTGATACAGCTTTTCGTTTTAAGCAAGACTCTTCACACACACACACACACAAGAGATAGACAGAGACACAGACACACACACAGCCCATTTTGCGAGACTTGATTATTTGGATCCTGAGTTAATGAAGTTTTTCCGTTGAAAATTCGAATCAGAAATTTTTCACGATCGCAATACTTCCCCTTATATATATATATATATATATATATATATATATATATATATATATATATATATTTCATATAAGGCAAGGAAGGTAAAAAGTAAACGTTTCGACTATTCAGGTATTATTACGACAGAAAAAATTAAAATCACACAAAAAGAGACTAGAGACAGTACATCCCACAATAAAAGTCTAAAAAAGACTAACCAAACAGAGATTTTACATCACTCCAAGACAATTTAACATATATTTTATTTCCAGTTGATATAGGTAGATTACCAAACACAGTCTCGATTCTTATATATTATTTTATTTCATTGAGAGTAGCTTTCGGTGTCCAGCACCATATTCATCTCTTTATAATCATTACTCCGTCATAAGGGGAGGGAGAGGGTTGCTATTTTGACCATTAGTCCATCGTCTAAAAATTATTATATATATATATATATATATATATATATATATATATATATATATATATATATATATAAGTTCCCCAGACCTGCATGTTCTCTTTCCCATGCAGGTCTGAGGAAATTATTAACAAATAATTTTTAGACGATGGACTAATGGTCAAAATAGCAACCCCCCTTATGATGGAGTAATGATTATAAAGAGATGAATACGGTGCTGGACACCAAAAGCTACTCTCAATGAGAGGACGTGACGGCCGAGTAAGTTAGGGCGAGGATCCCAGAGTACCGGTTCGGAACGTTTTGGGTTCGATTCCCACCTGGGTCGGTTAATATTTATTTCGTGGCGATCCCGCGAAATGAATCTTGACTCTCCCACTCTGGTTAGTACACGGCGGTGACGTAAAAGTAACCGTCAGGGATTGGCAAAAAGGACCATAAGGCCCACTTGCCGGATTAGTTTCCCCCACCAATAGCAGTACCAGTACCAGTACTCTCAATGAAATAAAATAATATATAAGAATTGAGACTGTGTTTGGTAATCTACCTCTATCAACTGGAAATAAATTATAAAACATTCTACCTACAATTTGGAATAACACATTTTATTGAGTCTTGGTTAGTCTCTTGATGTGAGATGTGCTGCCATGATCGTGATTTTAACTTTTTCTGTTCTGATGCAGACTGAATTGGACCGCTTAGTTATTTACTATAATTTGTGCCACTTCAGGCCTTGTTTTTGGAATTGTCCAATAATATCCTGATGATAAAGTAATTTCAGACGTTATAATTAATACTTGAAAATTGTATTTTTAGAGGAACGAAGTACAATGTATTGTGTACAGCTGTGCTTTGGATTATAAATATATTATAATATATCCCTTGAGAAAAAGTGGAGTGCATCGGTCTCTCAGTGAATGAGCACTCCAACGTAGTAACGCAACCTCCCGAGAGCGTGATCCCTCACCCTATCTCCGCCTTTTGATCTTTGGACTGGACGGAATGTACACTTCCACACCAGCGGGCGCGCACACAGGGCTGGCAGTCCAACAGAGCGAACGACTATCTATTTCTCGTATTGATAACATCAGATGCACTCTCGTATTATATTCTTTGTTGAGTCCCCCATCTCGCTACTTGTTGCCTTTCTGTTACATCTGCGAAGAGGGAATGAGGAAGACCGGGAGGGGAATGAATAAGCAGATTCGAATTAATGGAACGAAGGGAGAAGAGCGAGTCCTCCGTTCTGTATAAAATATCTTAGGCAGTAAATCTGGAGGACCGCACCGTCCCCAGGATTAGAGCAATCCTCTTTTAACACAATTTACCACTTAAACGGCCCCGTTAAATCCTTTAAAAGGATAAACCTTAAGGTCCTAATTGATTGTTTCATCCGGTTTTCGTTAAAATTTTACATCCTCCTCCCCTTACCTGGTGAAATAGAGGGCTGTTTTAAGGAATTAAAGCTGCTAGGGTTCGGAAGGTGGGACCCTAATTAGAATATCCATTCCAGGTAAATAAAAAAAGTCACAAATCAACAGCTGAGAGAATGAATAAAGAAAAAAAAAAAAGAAAGACTTAGTTGGAAGAATAAATTTCTTACAATAACTATGAGAACTTGCAAAGATCCATTAAGTCAAACTAAGTGTTTGATAAAGATTTATTTTAGGAAACTCAGAAAGAAATAGAGATGAGAAATCTGCTCATGAAATAAATAAAAGGATAAATCGGTCCACTTTGTGAACCACACCATTTTTCATTTAATGGTTGTAATTTATTATACAAGCTAATGGGACTCTGCTCTAAAGTTCGGACCCACTTACTCCTTTTTTACGTATTAGTTATATTCTTTTTTATAAAAATAAAATAAAACAAAAATTATTAATGAAAGGTAAAAAAAAAAAAAGAAGGAAAATATGAAAACATATTTTTATAAGGAAGAAGAATTTTTTCTTGTTAGAATTATTTATATGTTCACTTTATATGAGTATTTGGTTATAAAAAAAACAAAACATACAATTACCTCTGTACTATCATTTTCCAAATAATTTATGAGTACTGTAAGAATATGTTTACATAATAATAGTATTCCAGAAGCTATAATGAATAATATTGAACCAATTTACAAAGGTCTTTCTGGCCCAAATTTTCTATAAAAAATATGGTATTCAACTTCATTATTTTCGGAATAGAGATATTTCTAAATCTTTTGGGAAAAATTTTGTTTTCTTTTATAGGTTATTTTAAATCACAACATACGACCATGTCAAATTTAAGGGAGGGAATACAAAAAAACTAGAATTTAGCAACAGTCAAACATCTGTAATAAACTGTCAATAAACATTACGAATACAGTACATTTTGGAACTGACCTTAAGTCTTTATTTCGAAATATTCCAAATATATCCTAGCAAAAAAATAAATCAAGACGGAAGCTTAGATTTGATCATTACAATACTGACATGTGATTAATTATATAAATATTATTTAATATTATTGAAGGATTCAGGCGAACAACGGTCTGTGTTGCATTCTTGCAAAATCGGGTTTTTGACTTAATAACATTCTTTGTAGGTTTCACTAAACGTTAAGAACGTAAACTCGAAACGGTCATGCTACTTTCAAGTAAAAAAAAAAAGAAAAAAAAGCAGAGCTCCGTCACCAAAGTCGTATTATCACTAAAATACCAAATATTAAAAAACTGGGGAGGGAGAAAAAATTTGAGACCCAGAGAGAAGGCAGTTCCCTTATATACGGAAATTTACCAATAATTAAATGGTATTGTTCTGTCTAGATGAAAACCCTGCATACCGAATTTCAGATCATTTGACCAAAGGGGGATACTGGAAGTGCTCAAATGTAACGGGTAATATATATATATATATATATATATATATATATATATATATATATATATATATATATACATATCGTGTTCTAGGGGTTGTTTAACAGATAGAAAATACTTTCCCGCCCCTCACCGCTGACCTTCGGTCCAGAGCAATAGTCTATTTAATTCGGGGAAAATAGGACAATAAAGTTGAAAAAACAATACCTTGCTAATACTGGTCTGATTTCGATGAAACTTCTTTTGTTTTACTGGTAATTTCATTTCCTTTCAAATGCGACAGGTTTTTAGCTCCTCCCTACTCCAAACTCAATTTAGAAGGGTTGTAGAGGTGCGCAAATACTTAAAAAAAAATCGAAAAATCTCGGGAGGTAGGGAAAACAAATTGGGACCGCAAAAAAGGCACTTCCCTAACAACAACTCAATTTACATACAAATGTTCAACCTTATAACTTAATTTGGTGGAACTGTGGAGATGCGCAAATCTTTATAAGCGCCGAAATTTCAGCTAAACATATCGGAATATCGACAGAAATTTACGCATAATTTAATGGTATTATTCTGCCTAGAAGAAAACTCTACAAACCGAATTTCATCTCATTTGACGCAAAGGAGGCTGCTGGAGTAGCTCGAATATAGGGGGGGGAGGGAGGTAAACATATATATATATATATATATATATATATATATATATATATATATATATATATATACACATATATAAGACATCTCCAAAACTTCCATTATCGTGTTCTTGGGATTATGAAATAGAAAATGCATTCACATTCCTCACCGCTCGCCTTCAACCAAGTGCAATAGTCAGGAAAAATACGACTAAAATGGTGTTACCCTAGTTACCGGTCTACTTTAAATGATTTAAAATTCAAATACAAAAATCTATATAGACCGTTATCCGGCTGAAATCTTTAATTAATAATGTTTTGTAATTTTATAAATATTTTGGGGATTCGAATTGATTTCGTTGTAAAAAAAATAGCAGATTAGGACATTCAAATAGAACTGGAAATAAACGTTTTGAATGGAATCGAGAACTTTGGCCTGGGAAAAGACGCCTGTAAATACACTAGAACGGGAACAAATCCGCCCTGTTAGTATAGAGGCCCTTTCAAAATAACAATAAATCTTTATACAAACTGTTTCCACTCAGACTGTGTTAGAACTTCTACAGCCCACTCCAGTTAATCGAACTCGATAAGGTATTCTTAGCAGATACAAATAATTCCGATTCCATAGAATTAACAGGAAAGCTAGATCCACCTACATTAGAGTATCTCTATATATTATTTTTAAAAGGTCTTTTTTTGCCGGTACGCCATATCTCCCTTAATACTTCATCAAAACTATTTATTGGACCGTCATTTCAAAGCTTATTCTTAATTCTAATGGTGAATAATAATTAAACAATTCTGTGCGCAATATCGGCTGCTCAATAGACGAAAAACCTGTTTTTCATAGACTGTATTATAGTAGACTATAGAACGTTTTTAATAAAAGTTGCCTGAAGTCTTCTCCTTGCAATCCTTTAATTTTAACAGGTATGCGCATAGCTCGAAAAGTATACAATTATGGTTGATTATATTTAAAATCAATTGAAAGACAATCAAATTAGGGCATTGCAGAGACAAAACAAAAACAAAATATCATGAAAATCGGACCCCTGTTAAGAAAGATACAGCGTATTGAACTTTATAGCAATGGTTTTGTTTGTTACCGCTATAAGGTAAGGAGTTAGTAATTTTCAGGAGTGCTTTATTGACGGTATTTCATTTCTCGCTTAATACTTCATCAAAATCAATGAAGAGCAGTGGTGTACACAGGGGAAGAGGGATTGGGGTATGTATACTCTCTCCCTCTCTCTTCCCTTCCTCCGAAATGTAATATTTTGGGTAATATCAAAAATTGAAACCTTTTTATCCTATTTTGGCGGTTATAGCCATTTAGGTGATTACTTGCCTTCTTCGTTCTAATCCCCTCCTCCCGAAAAAAAATTCTGTGTTCGCCCCTGATGATGAGCCATCGTTTTGAAGATAACCTTCACCGCTAATGATTAAAACTAAACAAACAATTAAAAATTACAGTTTTTTTATAAAATTCTACTTGGTATAAACTTTCCTTAACCTAACTTTAACACTCGGAAGTGCTTAATTTATTTCCAGATTTTATTACTGTTCAATCAAGATACTGACTAGGATAAATTAACACAATTTTCAGTTATTTCATTAACTCCATATCTCCCGCTTTCCAAGAGGGAAAACAAAGTTCAACCGAATTGAATCAATGTTTCTCCTCATTAAAAGTTAGTACCGAATGCTTCTATTTCTGATCAATTTATTTGAATTATTCGCAGGGCCTTATTTAGTTTAATAGTATCCACATCTTCGCTGTAGGACACCAAATCAGTGCCATATACAAGCAATGGTATATTGCAGTTCTACCTATTGTAGTATCTTAGACAAAACATACAATATTTTTTAAATTAATTACTGTATTATCAATAATAATAATAATGGTTGGCTATTTTTATCAATAAGAGAGTCGTAAAATTATTTTAAGGGTAGGGGAGCTATTGAGTTGGCAAGTATTCAACAAATCAGGAAAGAGGGGAGTGGCGGTAGGGAAGGCCTTTCGGTCGATGGGGTGAACAACCCCGGACCCACCTTCCGCCAAATCATACTCTACACTGATTCAACTTCGTATTAGAACAATAGCATTATCGATATCCACATGTTATGTACATATATATAGATATATAGGTATATATATATATATATATATATATATATATATATATATATATATATATATATATATATATATATATTGCAAATTCAGTAAATTATTTAATATCAAATCGAAACATCATAATTCATGCCAATTAGCTTTCTTTCAATTTCTCCAATTCAATAAACCTTAATGAAAAAAACAAAACAATACATGCCAAAATTAAACATTAGATTCTATAGAAACGAATAGAGATGTAAATATCGATATATATCGTATCGATAGTTTTCAAATATATCGAAATAATAGTTTGATATATCAATAAAAAATTCGATATTTCGATATATTGGACCTCTATAATTTTTGAAAAGAAGATAAGGGAGTTTAAATTGAATTGAAGAGTAGGAAAATATAAATTAAGAAGTCTTAGATTAGTAATTGTTTTAATGGCAATAATTAAATATTTATATATTGTTTATAACAAAAAAAATATCAATTTATAAATATTTGTCAATAAAAAAAAAACCTTGTTACCGAAGAAAAAAAATTAAAAGGATAGGAAGAAAATCAGTATTGAATGAATTACTACAAACCTATCAAAGTATTAACATTTATTATTAAAATACTTATATATTTGAATAATAAATGTTTTGAAAAGAATCAATTTCAGGGCATGAAAGCCATTATTTTAGATTCACTTGGAATCCTGCATCATTTGTATTAAAGCTAGGCTTCGTTTTGTCAATTCTATGGCCCAATTTTTATTCTGTCAATATTATTATATATTTAACTTTTCCCATCTGCCTCTATCTCATTCTCTCTCTTTTGTTTTTAATATTGTCTGTTCGATTGATCAGTATGCTGTATAATTCAGCAAGAGCCACTCTCTCTCTCTCTCTCTCTCTCTCTCTCTCTCTCTCTCTCTCTCTATATATATATATATATATATATATATATATATATATATATATATATATATATATATTAAATATAGTTAAAATTTACGATATTAATTGTATAATACGTAGAATCCAAAAATCGAATAAAAATAAATAAAAAATCCGTCCGTCCACCGTCCGCGGTTTATTTAGATTTGGCACCAAAATCACAGGTCACCCCAGAATGATCCCCCGAACGCGACTTAACCATCCGCCATTTTGAAACGAAACGATGGATGGTAATGACCGATTACCGATTGCACCCAAAGCTATAAGAAAAGTCATATGAAAGGGCACAACAGAAATTTTACTAATAATACTTACCACTAAAAAAATGCCATCTTGTTAAAATTAATTATAATACAATAAGTCATTGGCGATTGGCCGCAACATAGAAACATACATTATATTTGAATATTAGTACAAAAATAAACCTATAACCGAGAAGAAAAATAAACCAAAGAAGTACACTATACAATATGTATAAATAAAGATAAAAATAGATTCTACAACTGAGCGTTAAATATACATAAAAAAAAATTATAAATAATTCTGTCCAAGGAATATAGCTGAAATATCACTTCAGTACTTAAGTACTACAGCAATAATGTGATATGACATCAATACGATCAAAACGGGGCTTCTGTGAGCCTTTCTACTCCGCTTAATTTCTCTGATGAAGAGTTTACCTTTAATTTTCTTTGAGAACGACTAAAATTAACCTGGTATTAATAACGCAATTTCACAAATTGTATTCGTTGGGAGCGTTATCCGCCGAAAAATATTTGTCGGGCAATTACAGGTTGGTGATTGTATAATTATTTCTAATAGGTAAGAGAAAATATATTGATAATAATTGGTCATTTTTTTATTTCAGTAAGGATTTCCACAATAAAAATAGGGCTCTAAGTACAGAGTTTAAACCCAGGATAAATAAAATTTAATTTCGGAGGGGATTTTATTTAGGAGGGGAGAGGAAGGAGCCGAGAACTGTTACTTTGTAAGACTATTCTATTTAATTATTATTGCTTTAGGTAGATCAAAAAACGGTAATCAGTGGTAAACCGACGGGTATGTCCTAGGCGTCGACCGAAACGTAGATGGGAAGATTGAATTAGGTTTGAACTTGAATATTTTGTTAAGAAGCTAAAATTCAGAGAAAATTGTTTACCTTTCATTGTATTTGTTAACCTTTCAAACTTCTTCTTAATTGATTATATATATGACGTTTCGGACTATACAGTATAGTAAGGAAAGACTTTTAGTATTATCGACATCGAACCTTTGGGATCATTATGCTTTGTAATTGTTTAGTTTTGCTAAGGCACTAGTGTTTAACTATCAGATGTAAAAGACATCAATGAGCGTCCAGTCTTCATAGCGTAGAAGCGAATTACGTTTATTTACGTCCTATATAACTTTTTATAATTTTTTTAATAAAAAGCTTGCGTGCGTAAATAAGGTGTCCGTATTCTCTAAACCCGTTTAGTATTGCGGGTACTACTCCGCGTCCAAAATGTGCAGCTTTTTGTTGCCAGGACAACTTTTTTGAATCTCTTCCTTGAAAATGGGGGCATAAATAAAAAGTATAAATAAATATTATGCTTTGTATTTTTTTCCAATGATTAAAACCGATCTTGGGATCAGCTCTCATATCCGTATTAATTACAATGACTTAAAATTTATGTATTTAAAAATTTAATATTTTTTTTACTAAATAATTCTCAAAACTTTCTTTCTTTCATAAAAAAATTTGAAGTAATTTAGTAGTGCCTAGTTAAGTACACCACAACTAACGACTTTCATTCACTACGCCCGCTTAAGGGATAAACAAATCCTTAACTGGTTATTCTCAGCGGAGATAGATGTTCTCTCTAGGTGACCGATATGAAGTGTAAATATCCGACAAAATTATGATGCTCTCCAAAATTTTTCAGCTTGATAAATGTTTTTTTGTTCGCCGGCTCCAGAACTATTTGACGGTCGAGGAAATTATATGGTCCCTTTGATTTTGGTAACTATTGGAAAATATCACTCCTTTTAGCATACAAATGAATATTTAAAAAATAAATTGAGTTGTAGCTACAATAAGAACTAAAGGCCCATGTTCCATTTTACGGAGAAAGTTTTTATGATTTCAACAAGGTATCAAGAATATCCATTAAAAATCTTAAATATTGTTAACAATTGTAATGGAGAGGGATATAGGATATATCAGAAGGCTTCGAAAGCGTTTTTATAAGGTAAGTTGGATAGAACCAACGAAAATTGAATTATATAGCATTGGGTTAATTCTATGCTCGATGGAACGAACCAGAAGAACGTAGATCAAATGTGTCGAAGGGACAACCAAAGAACCATAAGCGATCAGTGAGTAAAGCCATTTTTTGTTGTTTTCGTTATATGCAATCTAAAGATAATCAAATTCTCTACAAAACAATGCAAGAAACACCTAAATCGAACCAGTATTGGCGGAGATATAGTAAACATTACTGAATTATACCGAATAATAATTATCATTATAATTATAATTTGTACTACCATCATCATATATATTATTTTTGTTGCAGAGATCCCTTTTCCAGGAGATGTACTAAACAAATTAACAAGAGGAAGGTACCATTTGAAAATTATTTTTACTTAAGAGTGTGCGAATGTGCCTTAAATTGTTGTAAATGCTACCATTATTTTTAAATTAAAATTAAATTAAATTAAAACTTTAAAATTTAAATTAAAAACCAGAATTTTTATGAGTATATTTGCACCAATGGCTACCAAAGTAGTTAATTATCGACAAAGCTTAACGCAACTCTGCCCTTCTCTTTTTAGTCCCTTTTGCATTTCCATGCTTTAATTTTTGTATAATACTGTACTGGGAAAATTAATAATTTAAATAAAATTATAATGAAACAAGCAAGGTTAACTCCCTGGTAGAGTGAACACTTTATTTATCTACTAATAGGTTACAAAATAGAAGCAGTAAATTGTGTAAAAATATTACTAAATGTAAATAATTAAAGTTGAACTGAATCCCTAATGTATTAAAATCAAATACAAATCTATAATTTGAACGGAATTTCCGCACCGATCCAGCTACTTTTAATTATTTATATGCAGATATATTTATTCAGCGCAAGCAAATAATTTATTTTTTAAACCTTAAAATATACTTTATTTATTTCCTAACGTAGGCATATATATTGCTTTTTAAATAAAGTATTTTGCTTTATATTAAATATTAACTTAAATCATAAATAGTTATGATGTTTTTTTAACCAAATTGGAATAACATGGTCCTCTTTGCTGTAAATTTTCAGAACTGGTTGACATAATGAAATGCCGGAAGAAATTTTGGGGGACAATTGAAATTTTCAATATCGAAAATCTTTGCCAGCTCGTATCTAAAACATCACTTTTGGAGCATAAGTCCTTCTTGCAGCAACAGTCTCAATTATATTGTGATAATAATAAAATAAAATATTAATTAGATGTGGAGCGGTGGAAGTAATTAGGCCATTTTTTTAAGACCCAAGGAGCAGAAATGGAACAATTCTAAAAAACTGAAGAATGATACATTCATAAAGGAAAAATAAACCAAACTTCCTAAATATTAATTATTTAAAAGTTTGGGAATGATTGCAATGTGAGCCTTTCTACTCCGCTTAATTTCTCTCATGAAGAGTTTACTTTTTTATTTGAGAACGATTAAAATTAACCTGGTATTAATAACGCAATTTCACAAAATTTATCGGTCGGGAGCACTATCCATCGAAAAATATGTGTTGTGCAATTACAGGCTGGTGATTATATAATTATTTGTAATAGGTAAGAAAAAATATATAGATAATAATTGGGTTTTTTTTTTGGTTTGTTTTTATTTCAGTAAGGATTTCCTCAATAAAAATAAGGGTCTAAGTACAGAATTCAAACCCAGGATGAATAGAATTTTATTTCATTTACAGGATCACATATTTTATATACATTGTAATAACCGCTGAAGTATGAAAAGGAGTTGGATGAAGTAGCGCTCTCAATAGTAAGATTGAGTTGAATTGAGGGGATGAGGTACTGAGACTAATTTACCTCTTGCCTAATAACCACATAATCAACCTGCCACTCTACATTACCTCTCTCCAAGCCATTACCTTATATTCTGATAATTATGCGATTAATTATATAATTAGTATGTTAATGGAGTGGAGATAAGCTCCCATATTAAATTGCAAATTGTGATACAATTATACAGTATAAAATATTCATTCCCTTGATTAATTTTTTTTTTCCAATAATTCAATTATGCCGATATGTATTTATTTGGTGCGCCTTTTAAAAATAATATAATCACTTGCTTTTTGAATTTAAAAAATTCGAAAAATTGAAAATACGCCGACACTTTAACATTTACATTTGTCATGTAACAGTTCCGTCTGCTGTAGAATTCAATTTCCGGTCATATCTATCATCAATCTTGAGACCGAACTTTTTTCGCCACATAAATTTCATTTCTCTTTCATATCCGACACGACAAAATTTAAAGTCTATTTTTCCTCCATCATTGAAATATACGTATTAATGTAAAAATGTCAACATCCATACATTACATTGTGTTGCAACATATGAAATGTCATTTCCTTATAAAAACCATTATTGCGTGTTAGGAGAAATATATTGAAGCCGGCGGAAATTATTTTTAATAAAAATAATATCGTTATAGTTTGTTCTTTCATTTTCCTCACATCTAACGTGACCACATGTTCCGCTTTTAGGCAATATGTCCCGTGATTGATAAATTATTTGCCACTTCTATACTTTTGTTTTTATTGAAAATTAGTTTCAAATGTTATACATTCATCTTTAGTTCTGAAAACACACAAAAATTCAAAAATAAGCAATTTAAAATACAGTTTGGTATTATTATACATATTAAATTATTTTAATATAAATTAGTATTATAAAACATATATTTAGATTTACAAATGTAACCTTTTCTGTTTGATATAATCTACTTAAACTTTGATGAGTACCAACATGTATTTAATTTCTTATCTTAATTGAATTCATAATTCATAAATGTTTTATAATACTAATTTATATTACATTAATTTATTATGTATGATAATACCAAACTGTATTTTAAATTGCTTATTTTTGAATTTTTGTGTGGTTTTAAAACTGAAGATGAATAACATTTTAAACTAGTTTTCAATAGAAACAAAATTATAGAAGTGGCAAATAATTAATCAATCCCTAATTAGATTGATACTATCATGCGTACGTCAACTGAATGTGTCCCGGTATCCCCAGTGAGACAGATCAGCTCAAACAATAAATACTAAACATAAAAATGCATATTGTATGTTAATAGTAATAGAGTTTTATATAACTTAGTACAAAAATGTCACTGATTAAACTTGTTTTTCTTCCCCCTCCCCTCCTAACAATCAGGACAGAAAACATCTAGTCACGTTACTCATACTCTGGGAACTGTTATTTCATAGTTACACCCAATAGATTTATAATAATAATTCTAAAAAGCAATCTTGAAACCAAGTGAATCAATAGGAGCAGTAATTTAATTTAATTTTTTTTAACTCATACAGAAGTTTGAAGAATGAACCATTAATAATTATTATTTTTTTGGATATCTGAAATTCCCTCTGGAAATCTTTAAACCCGAATGCAATCCAATTCATTCAAGTGCTTAATATCTTGCTTTAATATTAATTCTCATTTAAATACACTTTATATCATTTAAAATAGAACATATAGAGAAAAATGGAAAAAATTCCAAAGGATAATTTAAAATAAATGTGGTTAGCAACCACGCTCAACCGCCAGATTTTTCCTGCAACTCATTAAAGAGTCAGGCACCCACTTTATAGAGACTGAATGTGACCCTAAAATCATTTTCTTCCATTAAAGGGACGAATTCCGTTAAAAGAGTGACGTTCACTCCACTCCAACCGCCGAACGACCGTTTTTGGAGTGATACACAGCAGCTATAACTCCATCGGTCCTAAACTCCACAACAGAATTCAATCACCATGACCGACAATGAGTGTGGAAAACAAGTGGAGTGGAACGATGGACTGCACAGTTTTTAGACTTTGCTGTAATGATAAAAACGGATGGTCATTCAATGCAGTATGGTAAAAATTTGCGATATCGATAGTATAAAATAGGTAACAAAAATATTGATATGAATAATTTATAATTTTTAGTGAATTTATCATATGCTAAAAATGTCCACAATGTATTTCATTTTTTTAGTTTTTGAGTCAAAATTAAATTATTTAATCTTCTTGCTATTATAGAGGATCCGTCAATATTTGTAGACTGTAAATATGTATTATAAAATACGTGTTTATCAACTTTTTCCATTTTATTGAAAAATGGTGTGACCAAAATTATCAATTACGTATCGTGGGTAGCAAAGTTGCTAAATCCACACTTCTAACTTTTAATATAATTTTCCTAATACTCAGAGATAATGTTTCTTATTCATGCCTAAAAACCTTATTAACCCACTGAACTACTCCACTCTGTAATAAGACCACATAAAGGTATACTTAGGCTGGTACTGCCCACGGTTGCGATTGGATGTATACCATACCGTTAAAATATATCGTACATATATATATATATATATATATATATATATATATATATATATATATATATATATATATATATATATATCGTTATAGCTGTACATTACATCGTCAAAACCTTTAAAACTATCCGTTATAATCTTCGTCAAAGGAATGCATACATGCAAGTTTCCAGCATGGAAGTAATTCTTGCTTTTTTATTATATTTTAAGAGGAAAATGAACTTATGTTATTAACAAGATGTAATGCTAAAAGCTTATTCTAAACCCGGAAAAGTGAACGGTTTTATGCTGTTAATAACTGGCCATTTACGGAATGATGTGAAAATATTCAGAAACATTTGTTGACTAAATGTTTAATTAATTTTTTGTTAAGCATGGTGAAAGGAGATGTAATAGGAAAAGCTACTAATG
Organism: Rhaphigaster nebulosa; assembly: GCA_948150685.1. Classification (NCBI taxonomy): domain Eukaryota; kingdom Metazoa; phylum Arthropoda; class Insecta; order Hemiptera; family Pentatomidae; genus Rhaphigaster; species Rhaphigaster nebulosa. Next base: position 14,333,304 of record OX411312.1, on the reverse strand, counting down.
CAGTGCAAGCTCCAATCGAAGCTGAAGAAAAACTGGCCTATTAACGGAAAATAGGCAAATCAAAAAAATTATCGTAGTCACCATGTATACCTAACTAATAAATGTGAATTAGATACTTTAGGCCAAACAAGAGCTATACGTTTTACTTGCAACTTCCCATTTGCGAATACTTTTTTTAACTCTCGGCCTATTAACTTCTCTGAGTCCTAGGTTTGTGTTTATAACATTTTATTTGCAAACTTCTGATAAATTAATAAAAGTAAGGAATTCCAAACATTCGATTTTTCACATCCGTTAGTTATACGTGGTGGCGATGATAAATTTATTTAAAATGGTTGATTAACGATTCTGGACTTGTACAATTTGTTAATTATTTTTGGTAAAAACAAATTTTAATAAATAACAAATAAAGAAACAAACAAAGAAGTTTATTTTTATTAATTTTTCTTATATTATTATAATAAAATTTCAAGAAACAAACAAAGAAGCTTATTTATTTTATTTTTGTTCATTTTTGTTAAATTATTATACAAAGAACCTGATATTCATTAAAAAATTCTACAAGACATTCATCGCTATTCTCATTAAATCTATTCTTTGATATTTTGTTAAACAAAAACAAGCGGGAACCGTCGCGGCCGACGCAGTATGACTCCTGGAACGGTCAGGGACGCAGCAGTATAGGCATGACGTCATACCTTGACTACCGGGCAGTGCCAGCGAAATATGTCCTTATCTATTCAGTCAAAACAGCAGTCAACTGCCAGCCGCAATCGCGGGCAGTACCAGCGAAAGTCTACCTTAAGGAAAGTCTAATACCAAATAATAAATGGTTTATTAAAGCTTCTAAATGTTAACTTATTTCTGCATTGATTCATAGCAATTTTTAATGTAATTTAATATTCATGGAACAGGGCCTTTTCCATTTAATATTTTCTTATACACAAATAAAATAATTAACACATTTCTAATTATTTTTTGCAAAACTCTCCACCAGTCAGATATTGGGTCAGATCTGACTCTGGTCAGAACAATATATAAAATAAAATATTTATTGCAAACTATTTATAGCCTTCCTTTTTTCTTTAAATAAATGCAATTCTTTTATAACAAATGTACTTATATATTTATATACTCTATAGCCATTAGATAAAAAAAAAAAATCACTTTGAATTTTATCATTATAATTTTAAAATTATGCATAGCACAAAAAACATTTGAAAACAAATTTAATAATCATATCAGCATTTTTAAGGCAATAAATGCCAGATAGAGTAATATAATTTAGTTCTGGAAATCACAGCGGAAGCATTGCTTTCCTGTTTTTAATATGGTCTACCTAACTTATGAAGGAAATTAAGTTAAGACACATAATCCATTCTTTTATGAAAATATTTCAGATAACATAAAACATAAAATATTACAATCCTATTTCTAAATAATAAAGGGCATTTTAGTGGAAATATTTGTTTATTAATGGTGGTACCATTCAATTAAAATTCAGTTTTTTTTAAAAGAATTACTTTAAAATGCTACGAGAAATACAATAAAATTATTAATAATGTAAAAAGAGTTAGTTTAATTTATTTTGATGGTATATTTAACGGTTTCCATCAATCATCAAGACAAAAATGTAATATTTATTTTAATGAAAATTTACTTCATAAATTCGAAATAATCAATTACTACAATAAGCAATATTGCATCCCCACCCTTATTCCAAAACAATAACAATAATACCTTGTTTTTTTCTTAATAATAGAAAAATATTATATACTGAAGTGTTTAAATAATGAAGCACAATTATATATTTCTGGATTTACATACTGGATTTACATTAATATATTACTGAATATACATGGAAAGATATTAATAGAAATATATGTTAAATAAATCATTTAGTTAAATAGACAGGAATAAATTATTTTCCTAAAACTTATTTTATCATTTTATGCATGCATGAATAGTCAATCATAAATATTCGTATTTGTCGTTAAATTACAACCTTCCAACAGCCTTACTTGTTAGTTTAAATTAATCTCTAGTGTTCAAAGACCTTTTAAAAATAAAATATTAAAATCACATAGAACCTTATTAAACTTCATTTACATCTTGAAGTTAAATTATATTCAGTGTCAGTGGAAATTGGTGGAATCCATATTGAGGAATCTATTGTGACGCCATAGTGGACCAAAAACTATATCTAAATATAAAAAAAATTAGATAAATGGTTATATTTTCGAACACTTCTGAAAAATGTTACTATTTTCTGATTTTTATTTATTTCAATTTTTAACACGTCGTAATGAAATTGTAAAATATACAGTAAGTGAGAATATAAATTTAGAATCTTATCAAATTAATTATCTAAAACGCTTTTAACAATTCAATAGTTTAAACCTCTTGATTTTGTGATATTTCAAAAAATAAGTCAGATGTGCGAATATTTATATTTGACAGAGCATAAATTTTGATAATGCAAAGCATTTACCTGATCTCTTTGCAGACAATTCCAAGATGTCTTTATCTTCATTCTTGAAGTTCACTATCCGCCAAGGTCTTTAAACCCAGCAGATTTTGTCAAAACGCTAATGCCCAAGGAAATAATTAACCACTCCTTACCAGAATAAACAAAATCAGATATCTTACGATATGATTGCCCATAAATTTAAGTTACAAAACAAGTTTTAACCGCAACGATGGGAAAAACCGTAGATTTGTACAATTGAGTCAAAATGAATACTGTATTTGATTGGCCCAGTTTGAACAATATTATTTCGCTATTTTCTAATTTCTTCAAAACACTAAAACAACCTTAACACAGTAATTATATGAAAATCTCTTGTAAATTGAATAATAAAATTATCTCGGGTTTTTAATTTTTAAGATAAAAACGAATATCCAAATCAATAATGTAAATTGTAATTGTAAATTATCTGTGACCATAAACAGCAATTTGGCGATATATTTACACAAAAATGGACACAGATTAGTCCATTTTCGACAGTACAATTTTATTTTCTATTTCCTCTAACTTTTAAATAATATTTAATTTATTTAATAATTTAAGTATTCATTTAATTTGATTTAAGTATTAATATTAATTTATAATTATACTAGAATAATTATTTGAAAAGGTTGTATCTGTTTAATAATTGAGTTTTAACAAAACTCTTAGGTTTGTGAATATTTGTGACCATGTAAAAATTGTGAATTAAGTTTCTACATTTAATAATGAGATTTAATGTATCTCCATAATTGTGAAACTCGGGTTTATTTAGTTATATCGCATGAATTAAACATATTTAGCTTCATACATAATAAAATATAGCTTACTTTGGCCAACTAATGTCGCAACCGAAGTTGGGTTTTTTTTTTCCTGGCTGTTAGTTCAGTAACCGCAAATATTAGTTAAAAACCAAGCCAACGCGATGTTGACTAGCAAATATTAAACTTAATAAACAAAAACAACATATTTACACATTATCAAAATAACAATAGTAGGAAAAAAAGAATAAATCATCAAGAGTGAATTTTTTTTTATGATTCAGATAATGGCGTAACTGAAAGATTTCAGCGTTCTAGAAAGATCGTACCAACTCCGCTTTCAATCCAAAAATATTTCTCATTTCTGTATAATATGAGAATTAAAATTTATTTGAAATTCTGACGCCAACAAACTTATGATTTAAACATGGATTTTTAAAATTTTTTTTTTAATCTAAAAATGTCTTTTAATATTTTTTTTATTGATACGATTTTTTAACCATCTCTGTTTCAGAAGCATTGTGTGCGGATGGCACTGGAATTATGTCAAACCGTCTGACTCGAAAACTCTTCTTTTGGTTTGAATTCGCTTGTCCTTTTTACTATTCAAGTTTTCTTCAAGAACACATTACACCTAAAGGATAAATACTTTTTATTCAGATAAATTTTCATTTTGTATACTTATGTTGTATTAAGTATTTTATATTGTATATTTTCTGAAGTATTGTTGTTAACTTATCAGACCAATATTACTGTATGCAAGAAAATAAATATAAGAATTTAATTTGTGATCAAAAGAATCCTAACAACTTCGTAAATAAAGTAAAATCATTTTCAAATTATTAAATAAAATTCGTGGTTTGTATGATTAACCATATTGTGAGTTAATACCAAAAATTGAATATAATTTCTTCATTGAGGGTCGAACCCAATTAAATTCTTTGGCTCAAATTTAGATGGGCAGAACAGTCGGAACATTACTTAAATCAATAGAAAGAAGTGCTTTTTTAATGCTTTCCTCTCCATTTAATACTCAGATATTTCAAACTTATTATCGTCACTGTTAAATTATTTAATTAAAATTTAAAATTGATTTGCAAAATGTTAATACTGCTTTGAGATTAGGGTAGTCGTTGAAGTGATTTCAATGCACTTAGTTTTAAATTTTTTTTGTTTAGTGATTTACAACTGCTTATTGAAAAAAAAAATTGCAAAGCCAGGCATAATTATTGTTTAGTAATATCAAGATTTAACCTATACAAACTCCTATTTAATTTCTATTCAGATTTTCCAATGTATTGACATTTTTTAATTAATATTTGTAAAATTCATTTGGTTTTGTCCTTATTCAGTTTGAGATATCGAGTAATTTTTGAATTGTTTTTTATAATTTTGATGAAAAATTTCTGTGGAAGTAGTACAATTAATTATGTAAACAACAAATTCTTTTTAAAATTCAAATGTCATTATCAGCCTTTAGTGTCTTGTTCTTTATTCAGTTACGAGAGATTTTGACCGAATATTATTTTAACTATTAAATGTATAAAATGGTCCTTGTTGAATCAAAGAGTTTTTTTTTAACTGATTAATATTCTATTTTATTTTTTCCTTAATAACTTCCTATAACTACTTTATTTTATTTAACAACTTATTGTAATAAGTTGTTAAATAAAGGCATATTTTAATAATATGTTGTAACTTTTGTAGGCATATGTAGTCCCTAATTATAAGTTTCTGCCATTTCTTCTGTTCTGCCTGTCTCATTCACGCATTCCTCTGTTCATCATTTCTTTCCTGGCATCCTCAAACCAGTTTCTCCTCAGGCGACTCTTCTTCCGTTTTCTCTCCGTTCTTCACTCCAATATTATTTTAGGCCATCGTCCCTCTTCCATCCTCATCACATGCCCAAACCACTTCAGTCTCATTGTTTCAATGGTATGTTCTCCATTTGTTCCACTTGCTGTCTTATTTCAATATTTGGAATTTTTTGAAGCTGAGAGACACCACATGATCGCCTCCAATAGTCCATTTCTTGGGCTATTAGTCTTTTTGATTGACTCTCTTTAATTATCCATGATTCAGATGAATAGAGAATAACACTTTCCAGAAACGATTTACATATATTTTTTTTATTTTTAAGGACACTGATTTAGTCCATAATACCGAATTTAAGATTATAATAATGATCTTCCCGTTGTTTCCGCTTTTTTCAATGTCAATGTCTGTTGTTCTTATAGAATTTACCCGGCTTCCTACATACTTAAACAGAGCTTCAGGTTTCATAATCCATGTATCTATATCTATGTATTCGCCTTAGCGGCCATTTATACTGATTTTTCTTTGCTAATTTCCAGCCTCCAGCTGTAATATTCCTGGAGAATTTTCCTCATCATATACAATATATCATCTGGCTCTGAAGCAATGAGCACCTGGTGATCAGCAAACTGGAGATTAAGTAGCCATTCATTTCCGATCATTATGGCCATACCATTACATTTTTTTTCCATTCTCTTAGGGCCCTTTCTACATAAATGTTAAAGAGAAGCAGAGACAGTGACCATCCCTGCTTCAAACTTCCTATAAACATTGTTATATTATAAAATCAATTCTTTATTTTATCATCGCCGTTTCGGAGTATTCCTCTGCCTTAAGGATGCCTTTATTCTTTAAACAAATATTGTTTGTTATATCTTATCGTTATTCTCTTAGTCCTCCAATCCATTTAACTTTATTTTGTCAATTTATAAAATATAATTACTTAAACGTGCTAATATTGAGTGGAATGATCACTCTATTCATACTAGTATGTGACATAGATATTAGATCGGTGATGATAAAGCAATATTTATTGGAAGTTGTGTTTCACAAAAAATATAATAGTTTATTAAATTACACTTCCTTATAATTAGAATTTACATAATATGACTAATTAATATCATACAAAATTATTTCATAATCTTTGGATGTAGTTTTTTTAATTAAATTTTTTTTTGTAAATAATATAATGCTTAAAATCTCCATTTGCTGGACAATGTGGTACTTACTGGCCATTCAGTCTGAAGTGGATGTAAATAAATTTAAATAAATGCCCATTATTTGGTTTGATTATTAATAATCTTTTTAGCTAAAATATGGGTACTCGGATCGTTAGTTAAACAATTAGTCAACAATAAATATCTTTTTGTTCGACAGTTAAAAATCTGAGTATCACCCTAGATCAGTTCGTCAACTGGAAACTTCTTTTCATGTTCAGCCTTTCTTTGCTATCCTCCATCAGTTTCAGCGATCACAACTTCAAAACACTCATTTGCATGTTTTTTCATCTATAATTTTTCCACATTCCAATTATACAGCTGTGTGGTGAACTTTGTAATGTTTTTATTTTATTTTTAACAAGTTTACAATGGGCTACATCACCTAGCAAAGCCGTATTGACCAAAGATTGCAGAAAAACACAAAGTGGCCTTCAGGGGAATGGATGTGGGCTCACTATTGCCATCCTCATAAGCCATAAGATGTGATTTGTGTTTTTTTCACCAATCTCCAATTTTTATTGTCTGTTTGTTTTGTTTTTTTCTGTGATTTTAGTACTGTTTTATTTAAAAAATGGTTGTGTGTTTCATATGACTGTGAAAATGGTAGCAGGAAAGATAAAATAAAAGATACACCTGAGAAAAAAATAGTCAGAAATACAGCCAGTTTTCAATTTTATTGCTGGATATAAAAGAATGTATTGTCGATTATTTCATTATTTTTTACTTTTAACTTATAGTGGTGTTTTAGTGTAAAGCTGATGTCACATTTTCAGGATATACTATACAAAGACTCCAAACAACAATTAAATGCAAAAAGTATTAGATGGCAATTTTTGATTTCGACAAAATTTATCGAAATTGTTGATATAAATAAAAAATCGAGGAGGTCTAGTCCAACCTGGATTTGATGTTATTAAAATCTGTAGAATATAAAAAAAATATTCACAGTGTCATCAAAATCAAATATTAAAAATGTTGGCCCAGATTTATTGTAATTTAAGAGTGTTTACGGAATATTCATATGATAAAATAAAATATTCACCAGGAAATAAATAGTCAAAAATAAAACCATTGTTTTCAATTTTATTACTGGATATATTAGAATATATTGCCGATATTATGCATTATTTTATTCTTTTAACTTATGTATTATACTATAATTTAAAAAAAAAAAATGTCGGAGATTTGAACGAAAATATTCAAATTAAAAATTGCGACTCAAATTAACCAAAAACATTCATTTCAAATGTCAATCAATTTTTGTTACTAATATGCATCATTAGCTTATTTGATTTATTTCCTATGCCTCGAACAAATATTGATAAGTGCCATAATAATATGTGTGCATAAGAAAATCAATAAAGCAATTACTAATAATAATAAGAATGACAAATTTGAAAAGAAGAGAGCAGTTATCACTTCTAGCCATTAATTGAGTTTCGATTTTTGTTTTTTAATTATATTAGACAAAATCTACTTTATCTGCGTGAGAGCTGATTTAATTGTTGACAAACTTCCATTAGCTGCATGTTTTTATGTTATAAAATAAAGAAGTTAGGGATATTTTAAATAAATAAGTCTATTTGGTCCTATAGAGACCGAGGACTGGGTGTAGGTGATAAGAGTGGGGATTAGGGCCCATCCCCTCCACTCATTTCACACTGGGAAGGTCTCGATGATATTCTGTTCTGTATGGAGTGGAGTAGAACACATCGCTGACAACATCAGATACTTATCTTTTTATGTATCCTCAAGTGTAATATTCATGAGAATGATTTAACACAGAGTAATATATATGTATCTCAGAGGTAAAAGGTTCGTTCATTTATAATGTGTTAATATTGTGCTGTAGAAGACAAAATATGATTTTTTTACTTAAAAATAGCTCATAATTTTTATCTTTCACTACTCATTATCTATCGAACTATGCAGATTTGGTCATCAAGCTTTATACCGCAGAAGAGAGGATAAAGAATTACATAATGATCAGTAAAAAACTTGTTTATAAAAGTGGACATCTGACCTTTTATCTTTGAGAAACAGATATATATACACTCTATCAGAGTAGAGAAGACAGCAACCCTAACTCCCAGATCCAGGTGTGATATCGGTAGCTGTCAGAAAATTTATTTTCTGTTACATCAGCTGTGGGGCGACCTTGGTGTTAGGAGGACCCTATTGGGGCTCATCCAGCCTTTGTGAAGTGGGTAATTGGCTCTTCATTGAATTGAGGGATAAACCAAGCATTGACTGTGGATGCTGATCACAGCACCTCCTTGTATACCTGTAGGTTAAGAAATAGCACTTCCTTACCAAATACTGAGTCCCAAGACCCTTCATGGACTTTAGTGGTACAAATTTTTTATTTCTCAAAATTCATAGCTAATCATGTAATTATAAAAAAAAGCTGCAAATTATTACACAATGGTTTATTATTTATAAATAGCTATATTCACACAACTTTTCTTAGAGCTGAAAAGGCTGAAATAGTCAGGGGATATGTGGTCAGAATAGAGGGTGAAAGGATACAAAGAAAAATACCCTTCAAGGAAAAAGGAAAGAACAAGAAGCTGGTGGAAGTGGAGAATGGATCCAAGGAAGGAAGGTAGGAGTCTACAATTGAAAGAGAGAGGCGCGGACCAGGAAGAAATGGAAAAGGACTCAGAAGGCCAAGGGTCACAAGGACCTGAGAATTAGTCTGCAAAGTTCGATAAGCTATATCTCTGCTAATACTAGTCTGATATTGATGATTTTTTTTTTTCTTGTAGGGAATTTTATTACATTCTGATTGACTAAAATAAAAATAAAAAATTGGACAGACGGATTTTTTGTTTTTGATATTTGGATTCTACCTATCTTGAAACGTAAAACCTCAAATTTTGAGGGGGATTTGTTTTTTCTTGGTCGATTATACAGGTTCATTATTGAAAATAAACCATCACATAAAAAAAAAAAAAAGAAAAGTATGATGCTTACACAACATGATTATTAACATAATTATATAAAGACATAAGGTATTACCGCTAACTTATAGCAGTATGAAAGGTTTGAAATGTAACAATAATAATATCCACAATTATTGTGAAAAGTATTTATTTTGATAAAAGAACAACATGCCTTAAAAGTAAGTTAAAAAACAAAAACATAAAAAGAAAATAAATATATTGTACAAATAAAAATAAAATAACAGTTGCTAACTGTCTGTAAAAGGCCCCTCAAAAATAATTGACTTAGATTTATTAAGTGATGCTTTTGTATAATTTAAAGTAAACTAGGACAATAACAACATCATATAATGTATGAGACAAAAACTGGACCTTTAAGCTTTTAAACTTATACATAGTCGACATTTATTTTATTTTAATAGATGCTCAATATAAACTATCTTCCATTACATTATACAGTTTGCGCAAAGTTTACATATATAGAATATATATAAATGGAACATACACCTTGTCATATATCAAAATTGACATTTTATTATGTATTATATAGCACCTATAGCGAAGAGAAGGAAGGTATACATGCCACGATTCTTTTAAAGTTTTATAAAGGATCCTTGCAAGTAAAACACAGCGTGTAAACCATAATGTAACAAATATGATATATATTTTACTGTCCAAACACTGTGTCTTACCTGCAATATTTTATAGGATTTGATAGAATCTAAAATAAAGCATAGCGTGTAAACCCACCTTTAGTAAGAGAAAAACAATTGCAATATAAAAGTTATGAATTATGAACAGGTATTGTTAACCAATCAACTCTAAAAATCCTTGAGATATTTCTTTTAATTAATTAAAAATAATGGCTAATTTACCAGATTCCAGATTATATTTTAAACTAACTGTATAAACTGTACATTAAATAAAACTGAGATTGAATTATAACTAATTAAAATAAACCTTAAGGTATTGAATTCGCTAAGTTAACAGAACTAACAAATAATACTGAAAAGTGTATCAAACAAACTTAAATTAGAAAAGAGCGGCAATCAATAAACAGCCAATCTTTTTTAATCCTTTAAAAATGGTAAACCTCAATATATAAATGGCAATGAACACTTAGTTATGTAATATGAAATTATGTATACTGGAGTAAGTTGAATTGGAATGGTGAATTCACTGGAATGGTACATGTTCAGTTCTAGACAATAATCAGTCATTTTTATTAATCCATAAAAAAAAAAATTATTGAATTACCATAACTACTATCTACTATCAATAAAAATTCCTACGCTATTACATTAATATTGTTTTAATAGCCCATTATAATTTTGCCAAATAAGCCCTAAAATGATTGAGAGTACGGTTATGAACAGGCTTGTCCAACACTAGCCCTACAAAAAATAATTAATAAATAAATAAACGGTCATAAAATAACTGACAATATGAATGAAAGTACAAGTAATAAAACAAAACTTTTACCACAATAAACAAGCGATCAATTTTATACACCTAATATGGATTTATATATCTTTTATGAATTCAACTTATTTATACTATTAATCAATAATTAGAATAACAAAAATTGATCATGATCTTCATTAAAATAAATACGCTACTTTAACAATAACCAATAATCTATCAACAACTGTGTTTTTCAATGCAGCCCATGAAATCTAAAAGGTTGGACACTCCTGATTTAGACTTAAGAAGTTTTACTGAGTTAAAATAATCGATTAATATTAAAAAAAAAAAAAAATTAAAAAACAAACAGTTGTTTAAAAAATTTATGTCAGAACGTAATGAAGTTCTAGAAGCTTGCAACAAATTTTCTGTTATGCGACGATTGATAAGCTCTCGGAACAATTCCTAAACATGCCCAAAAAAGCCTGAAAGCCTTCTACAAAAGAAATTTTCATCAGAATAAAGCTAGCACTTCTTGCAAAATTTTCAATTAAGCAGTTTCATAAATTAAATAAATGAGCGGGTAACTCGATTTAAAAAAAATAAAATATATATATATATATATATATATATATATATATATATATATATATATATATATATATATATGTATATGGACTGATAGGTATAAAATTATCGGTTAAAACTTAAGTAACTGAGAATAGGTAAATATTTTAAAAAATAATGATAATTAAAAAAATGAACAATTAATCATAATAAAAAACCAACATGAAAATTGTTAAATGAGACACACTTAGTAACTTATAAATAAATCAACATTACCTTAGCCAATGCACTAGTTAGTAATATTAAATAAAACACATATTTGAGATTAACGTAAATTAAATACCATTCAACACAATTATAAATAAATGATTAAGATTTTACAAAATGTTTATAATTTCATTGTCAAACATGTAATCTGAAAATACAGTAAATAGACCAATTTAACAAGCTCAAACTGTATCCTTTATAGTTATCATCAGATCATTTTTAATTTCTCTAAGAATGAATATTAACAATGATATAAGAAACGATACAATAAGCAATGATAGAACTAAAATCAATATCATAAAGGGATGAAAACAAAATAAAAATATCATTAGAAATCTATTGAAAAGTGACTTTTTAGTAGATTTTAAATCATAGCACAGATATGCAGAAATATCAAACATATATCCCGCCAATAAAAGGTCTCATCAGTATCTAATTGTTCAATCTTTAACAGCATTTATTTGATTCATTATCTTAAATATCAAAAAATTAAAAACTAAAATATATTAGTACTAGAAAATACAAGTGAATATTTGTATGCACAACTTATTTTCATCCCCAAATAATAATAAAACAGCAGGGAGATGCATATTAATTGATTAATAGAAACCAGTGGTTCCCAACATGTAGAAGTCTGTGGATCACTAAGCCAGAAACTGAACTACGTGCGAATCATCCCCACCCCTGACTTGGGGATCAAGGAGTGCATTTTGAGGCACTTTTATAGTGCATTTGATTGTTAAAACTTTTCAACTAACACTAAAACTTCAGGAAAGGTAAACAAAACAATTTTAATAATAAGCCCTCACAAAAAAGATAGAGGAGAGTGCTGCTGGACCCTCTTGCAGACCATTGTTTGGGAAGCACAAATATAAACAATAAATTAACTAAAACTCAACAAATTCTAACTTCGATAAGAAATGTTGAAGTATGTTATGTTATGTGTATCCTCAACTACAAGTTACCCCAATTATAGTTTGTTTTAAAAAGAATTATCGCACAACAATATATTTAAATTTACAAAAATACCAATGACTTTACCTGAAAAAATAATAAAAGGTATGATTCACAAGTTTTCAGTAAAAAGTTCAATGTTTTTAAAATAATCGGTAATGGCAACAAAACTTATTTTAATAGAAAAAAATTTAAATAAAAGCACAAATAGTGACAATATTATTAATAAAAGAATTGCTTCTTTTTTTTTTAAATTTAAGTATCGCATTTTTTTAAATTTGGCCATAAAATCATGTTTAGCAATTAATACGGCTTTGGGTTATAGATAAATCTATGTAGATGAAACAAACCTATGGCAGACAATATAAATTAATTTAAATTTATTAAAGTTTACTGAAAGTAGCCTCATATTAATCATATGTAATAAAAATTCAAATGACCTAAATGTTCTAAAGCCTGAATCCCATGCTTCTAAAAAAGATTAGCACCGCCTTGACATCAGAGTAACGTCCTTTATACATACATTAATAAAAACCCTGGAATAAGTAAACAAAAGAAGCAGATTGACTATTTTTAAGGCGAATGATTAATACAAGACTTGAAAATACATATGGATGACTCATTAATTTAATAATACAGAACACCATACCACAGTTTGATAAATAATACATAACAAATCAATATGTAGGCTTGAATAAAATTTAAAATTAAAACATTCAAAATAACGATAGCTACAAATGAACCAATCTGTTTTATAATCCGTTGAGTAGACTGCGGTTACTTTCGATTTAATGTTCCTTTAAATTAAATGTTGAATTTGCTCAGACCAAATCCAGACAAAATCTGGCAAGTTCGGCTTGAACAATGTAAGCTCTGGTCTTTTTAGTGTAAGCTTTAAATAAGAAAATTAATTTAAAAATCAGTCTCTCAAGTCCAATGAAGCAATTTAGATAAGGGCTCAAAGGTCTTAGAAATTTTGACAAAACTATTGTATTCTTACTAGTGACCTGAAAACGGCTAATCACCAATCAATGCGAGTGTCAGTGAAACTTTTGGTCAACAATAACCCTCAAGACAACTGTATAACCTCCTTGCAATGTTATATTGTTATCTAATCTACAATCCATGTGGTATTTCTTTATCTATTTAAATAGCCTAAAATATTTAGGCTATCATAATGATCGATTGAAATATCGATGATCGAAAATATCATAAGCGATCATAATGAACGTGATTTAAGCTATCATAATGTGCAACTATATTTTTTTTTTTGCATTATTACATTTGTTCATAATATTTATAACATTAGGTAGACCATAGCATCCTCAAGAGATCAAGTAACTCAAATAAGGGTAGTTTCCAGAGGAGCATGGACACAATTATAACTGATACCGAATTTTCATTCGCTGAAACTGCATGATGTTCTAACTAAGATTAGTTCAAGGAGAGGGTCTGGGTGTTAACCAAGAATAACACCAAAAAATAGTAGACACTATTTATTTAATGCCGACGTTTCGGTCCACATTGCAATTAAATTTATTATTACTTCTATCTCTATTATTATTTATATCTTCATTACCAACTTAATCTATATTATAACTTTATAATTTTTATTGTATCTTTATTTTTCTAGTATTATTGTATCTGTTATTACTTTTATTATTTATGAATCTTCTTGTTTTGTTTTTTTGTCGTTTTACTTTTCTCATATCTATATCTCCTGACATCCTTTAATACTTCTAGAATATTTTCACTTTCATTGTATCTTGTTCTTTGTGGTCCCGATGAAGACCTGCAACATGGGCCGAAACATCGGCATTCAATAGATAGTTTCTACTATTTTTGGTGTTATTATCAAATGTCATCCAAATAATCTTCTTGACTATCAGCACGACCAACTATTAAATATATAATATGAAATTAGTTTCAATGATATAACCAAAATACAAAATAAGTCATTCTATTCTTATACCAAATCGTGCTGGAGCATTAAATAAAATCACTTCATATCCCTCAAAATCCATGTTACAAATTGCCTAACTTAAAAATAAAAAGCACAAGCAATTGATTATAACCTAACTGATGACAGACTGATAGAGAATAGCAGGGTTTAATGAAATGATGCCTGAATGGAAAGGTTCATCTCCACAAAACATCAAACTATCTTGAAAGTCAGTCCGAAAGCCATAGTGATCAGTGAGTTGGGGTATACCAGGTTAAAAGTACATAAGCATTGGGGTGTACCAGGTTACAAGTACATAATGAATAATTTTTGCTAAAATGTTTAACACTCAACTGAAAACTTTAATTAGTACTTTTAAGGCCGATCATGCTGGAAATAATTCAACACTGCTAATACATATTAGTTTGTTTTTTTTAATTCTAAAAAACATAATGGAATCAAGTAAACTCGCCTTAAGGCCACTTAACTGTTAGTAGAATTTGCTAAAGGAGAGTGTAAATACTTTAAAATAGAAAAATATAAACAAATTATAAGTTCATATTTCCTAAAAGAGGTATAAATATAAATGATTTTTGAATCGTTCAAAGCAAATAAAAATATTTATTTAAGAAAGGTGATATATATCCTATTAATAGCAATATATATATTTTCTTGCCCTCACCAAAAAATGATTAGCAATACACTCCCCTTTTATACACTATGCTACTGCTTCTTAAAATATTGTACTTCAAAATATATATAAATATAAATTATATAACTTTAAATAACAAATAAATATTGAGCAATTTAAAGAAAATAATATTTTGTTAAAAAAATAATCTACAGTGGAACAAATAGTATAAACATTAAATATACTTTTTCTAAATGAGCCAAAACATGCTTAATCCTCATTTTGAATATTAGTAAGCTTATGTCATGTAATACTTCTTATACTTTACAGTTTGGTCTACGAAGATTAACATGCGATAACAGTTTACGATAGTTATTAAAAAACAAAACATAATACTTTGTAATATTTTGGCTCTAAATATTACTGAGAATGGATTTTTTTATAAAAACCGACGATATAAAACAAAAATAAAGTAGATTATTTGATGTTTACTGTTTGTAATATATAAGTAGGAAGAAAGACTCAAACAGCCCAACAGGTTGCGGTATTGGTAAGCGACATTATTTCATTTATTTTCTGGTCAAATAGATAGCGATTGTTTTTTCTTACAAATCTTCTAAATAATCTGCTTTTCCGCTCTCTTTAGAAATTGATAAGTCAGCTGTATTGTCCTCCTAAAACATGATTTTTTTTTTTTTTATTGATGCTTTAAATAAGTCTAAATTAAAATATTGAATCATCTTCAAAAAAACAATTAATATAATCAAGAGCAGAGGTAAAACATCTTAAAATAAATTAAAAGAATGATAAAATAAGTCAGGAAAATAAAAAATTTACATAGAACCCAATTTAAAAAAAAAAATAAACAAAATTTATTATAAGATCATTTACAAACTGGTTTAAATTTAAATTATGGGAGAAAAAATCTCTTCATGATACTAAAATGTCTTCCTTTATTAAACTTATTTTTGACCTTATTTTTATTTTAAGTGGCATATTGCAAATAAGTAGGATAGTAATATAATCACAGGAATGGGATTCAAAGAGAAAACCCGCTCTCCTGAAAAGTCTGATTTTTCAACAGTTAGGCACACTTTTACAAAAATCAATTTCACTTAGAACCTTCCCGTTTTTTGCCCACAGGTAATAAAATATGTACATTTCGATGCATCGTTTGACACAAAATGAATCAAGTAAGGGATCCAAAAGAACTGTTAAAAAATAAAAATAGGTTTAATTTTTTGTTGTAAAAATCAAACTTCTGCCATTTTTTTTCTTTCTAATATACATTTTTCTTCGAGAAAACAAAATACGCAGTCACTTGAATGTGTGGCCTAAAATCACCCGATCTTCCAGCAATTAAACTTTAGCCATTTATTTTCTAAGCAATATTTTTAATTGAAAAAAAAACTAAAATGTAGCCATATCAAATATAAACAGGTTGCAAAAATATAATGATAAAATATTAAGTTGCTCATAATCATTATTTGAACATAAGAAAACTATATATGCAGGAAGTTCACTATTGCATTCCCTTAGGAAAATAAAAAAAACTTGTCTATAAAATTAAATTACTTCATTTTCTCAAACTGCCCATTAAACTATACTTTTCTTGATATCAGTATAAGGCAATAACAGAATAACTGAACTAAGAGTTTTCTGGAACAGATAGCCGAAAAATGGGGAATTTTTGCAGTGTGGAAACGACTGATTTGTAAAACAATCAATTAAAATCTCAATGGCTTTTCTTTTCTTCAAATCTGTGTAATTTGTTTTCCATAGAGGATACCAATCCTGTACCAACAGGTACTCCACACTTTTCCAGACCTAACTGCTAAGCGACCACTAGCACTTAAGATGTGTTTATACCAGCAATTTGGAAAATCTCCTTTTCCAGCTTGAGTTTTGGTGGTCAGTGGCCATTTTAATCCATTTCAAAGGATAAAATTAGAGTGAAATAGGCAGTCAAATTAACGACAGGATTTAAAGCCATAAAACTAGGCAGCAAAAAGGTCTTATTCATAAGATGGAATAATGGAAATTATTGGCGATCTAGTTTGAAAACCAAACATTGCTGAATTAGAGGATTATACCGATGGAGAACTAATAAATTAGGAATTAGTAGAGTAAGATAGCGATGCAGCATTTGGGAAAATAAATTTGCAGTGCATGGGTCAGCTGGCTGGTGTGTTCTCCAAAATTAATGTGGTTATGTTAACTTTAGGCTATGGATCCACATACTAACGTTTTAATAAAGTTGAGCCTAGGATGAGTGAGCTAGAGTGCTATAGAGAAAGTTATCAAGTTCTTTTCGATTGTTATATTCAGGACCTCCATGACTTAAGTGATATAATAAAAAGACATATTAGGCGTATTCAAGCAACTTATGTGAAATGTGTTATAATGCTAAACAGTTAGCACGAATATTGAGTGAGACTCTCCTGTGTAACCTGCTAAAGTGTTATTTGCTAAGGTAAGGGTATGAATGATCTAATAATATCTATTTTTTTTTTTTAAATGCCAAAGCTAAATAAAAAAGAAGAGTTCCTTGACTATGTGGTTGAAAATGCCTTGATAGAAAGCATATGTGAAGATGAAGGCGATAATGGGTAACGTGAGGTTTTTGTCCTCTTTCTTTCAATGTTGAGCCGGTTTCTTCCACATTATTTTTTTTACATTCCATTTTAATTATAAAAAACAGAAGTAAACGAAACAAAAGTAGTAAACTAAACAAAAGTAAACACTTGACATCAAAATCTCACAATAACATTCTCTGTGAATTTACGAAATAACACGGGTTACCAGACCACAGAATGTGCTAGCAGCCATATTTACAACAAATTAGCACAGGATGCGTGAATATCTCTACTATGAATAGCATTTACACAAAAATACTACTTTCACTGTAAATAAATAAAACAATATATATATATATATATATATATATATATATATATATATATATATATATATATATATATATATATATATATAATCACTTACGGTAGGCCCAGAAGCTGCATCTGATATATCTTCTTCTATCTCACTCTCTTCACTCATATTTGAATCCTTTTTTAATTCTTTATTAATTTTTGTACTTGGCAGGGGAAATAAGTCATCATTACTAGAGGAACCTTAAAATAAAACTAAAAATATTAATATCTATTTAATAAGAACCCCATTATAATTTTGTCACTCATTTTTATTTACTTTAATTTAAAAATCACAATCAATTAGCGATTCTTAGGTTTAAGAAAATACAATTATTTTATTCTTAAAAGAAATTAAATTACATTTCAACTATAAACAAAATAAATACAGTAATTTCCATTTAAAGGTGTTTTATGCATTGAAATAATAGTTTATCAGAAAATGATATAAGGTAAAGACTAAAATAATATAGTCACAATTTAGACATATTAATTATTAAGGTAATGTGGGATAAACCCATTTTCAGGTTAAGTGCGTAATCGTCACGTTAAGTCCAATTCCTTAATTTGCAAGAACTGCCCTTTTGGGAGCATGAAATCTAAACACTGATGTATCACAAATCAGCCACCAGAGTTTGATAAGGTGAAGGATAACGAGTTGTAATGATATCAGTTCCAACCTATGGATTATGTTGGATATTTCAACTTCTGCTGTTTAGCTGTATCGGTGTTTATCCACCACTAGGCCTTATTTTTAAAAATTGTTTTTGTCGTAAGTTGAACCTTCAGAAGCTATTCTTCAAAATATTTTGTGATTTATATTTCTCCTCGACAGATGTGCAGTTACCCCAGCAAAACATGATAGTAGGGGTAAATGTATATCTGTTACAGGACTAGCATGTGTGGTGTAAATTTATCCCTACTATCATGCTACGGCAAGGCAAATCCGGACTAGTTCATTGAAATTAAACTTTTTTTTTCAATGCATTTATTCAATTATATTCCACATCTCAGTTTCATTACTGTTACTGAAGGTTTAAAATGTGAATCTCAGACAAGTTTTAACTTTATTCGATTATTACATCGGTATAATAATCTTCTGGAAATAAACTATTCTGTATTTGCCCCACAAACACTACTGCTTGAATAATGAATCTTAAAGATACTTGGTACGCACTTACCCTTTAAAGCAGGAGCAAGTGTGTGTACAAAGTACAATTAAATTAAATTATGAATCTCAACAAAATGGACATGATTGAAACGTGGGCTTGCATGTAATATTTAAACATTATCGTTGTATTTGCTAAAAAAGAGGAAAATTTTAGCTTCAAAAATAAAGATTTTACAGTCCTGTAAAGTCGAACTTTGTAAAATCTAGTACGCACTTACCCCACATTACCTTAATTTTTTAAACCATCAGTTGAAACAATGAATGTAACTACAACGAATGTGTTCATAATTTGGTTCCCTATATTATTGAACCTAAATTATAAATAACAAATTAAATTATGTATTAGATAAATGTGCATACCTTCATCTATGACCATATCTCCTTCACCTTCTTCAGCGGTTCTTTTTTTATGAGATTCTGACAAAGCAATTTGTGGTGTAGGTTTTGTTAATGGAGGTAGATCACCTAAAGAAGACAATGAACTCGAAACTCCAACTTCTTTTTTCATACCTGTTCTAAAAAAGGGTGAAAAAATTTAAGCACAACTGGCTAAAAATTAAAATTTAATTTCAAAATGGGTTATCAATTCCATTGTATGTTTATTACAAAAACTTCTACCACAATGAACAAAGTGGTATACCTTTGTATACCAAATATTGGTCACCTAAATAATTAAAATTCTATAGTATTAATGTTCAGTTTTAATGTTGTATATCACTAACAAATATTCATTCAATGATTACCAAAACTGAACTGAAACCAGCATGACATATGGCAAAAGAAAAGGTAAAAATAGAAATAAAAAAATGAAAACAACTTGCTCTCTTCTCTTTTCGGACGAAAATAAATACAAATTACCGAGGAGAACGAAATGCATAGTTTTTATATGAATTAAAGGGATTTTTCTTGAGACCAAGGAATTCATACAAAACATTGGAATATACGAATAACTGCTACACAAAATATCTGAATTCCATGGTATTATTTATCGAAGGTTACCTCAATATTACTATTATTTTTTCATCTCTTACAAAAAAGTTTTTACCTGGCAGAAGGAGATTATCAATTTCACCTTCAAGTCAGTTTTTTTCTGATCATATTGGATATTTATAATTCTTGCTGAGTTCAAAACCAAAGCTTTCTCAGTTTCACTTATAATACCTATTCAGAAATCCAGCTTTTTGGTAGACAAAAAAATCCTGCCAAGGTAGACACTGGTATCAGACCACTGCTTGAGATCATAATAACTTTCACATGTACTTTATCCCAACAGTACTCTTCTCTTAGTTTAGCTACTAGATCTTGATACTATTTTCTTTGCACAAACTGACCCAGTATTACCTTTGTTTGGCATAGCAATATCTAATAAAACAGCTGTTTTATTATCGTTATCAATCAACACAATAACACAGGTCTATTATGGCTCACAGTTTGGTCTGCCATAAGCGAATGATCCCAATACAGCTTAGTAACTTCATTTTGGATGAGTTCTTCAGGTCTGTAACTATAATGGGAAGCAATTGTTCAATAACTTCCTTTTTAGACAAGACAACTGGTGACAAGACTTTTGCATGCCTCTTAAGTTAAGATATTCTGTGCCAACAAATACTCTACATAATTTTTTTTATTTTCATATAGTTCTATCTATTATCTATAGACTGTTCTGCTCCTTGGTGACATTTGACACATGACAAATAGTATGTTCTTATTCGGCTAAAAAATGAATGATAAATAAATATATGAAATAAGTGGCTTTGAAAATAGACAATGATCATCTGAAACGTAGCCTACTAATGTAAAAAAAAATAATATGGATAAAAAAAAGGATATAAGTTTTCTTGAAAAATAAATGACTGTATGAAATTTATCATTTATTGCCCTTAAAAATAAAGACCAATTTTTTTCACACTTAATATGGTATGATATAAAATTATTTTATATTGATGAATTTCCTGACAATACTCGCAAATCCCAAAAATACAGCCTGTTGCACTTTTCTCATTGTCATAAACAGTACTACTACCAATATTAATATTTTTCAATTGTGTTAACGATGCTTAAGTTTCTACTCCTGTATTCATTAATGAGTGATAAAATTGAGAAAATTTGGCATAATTTTCCATATTTCTGTTAGAGTGACATAGTATTATTACATTATCAAACAAAGGTTACATATTAATTAATACTATTAATAAAAAATGGTCTTAAATGCTAAAATTTTCATATCGAACCTCTACATATCTAAGGCACCAGATCAACCCAAAACACATCTACCCTTATATATGCAAATAAGCAGGAACGTCATAAGATTTTTTAATTATGAATTACCTTATATCAAGTCCATGCCTGTTTTCTTTTTCTTCTCCCGCTCCTATATTTGAAGTTTTCTCTTCAGGATTGTTTCCTTTCCTATTAATACTACCATTTATTCCATTAGATACCAAATTATCAGTTATTTCTGATTTTTTTTCATCATTGCTAGTAACTTCTTTCTTCTGAACTAAACTACTAAGATGACTAGTATCTGAATTCTTATAAGACGAAGTTAGAATTTTCAATACTAAGCCCAAAAGCGGAACTTTATTATCTAAAAAAACAAAACAACTATTAATATGAATTCATTAATTAACTTTGTAACTCAGTGTTTTTTTTTTATCACATACCACATTATTAATCTCAATAAACAAAATAGATGCAGTAGTATAAATGAAGACAGATTATAAACAACTGAGGGAAGTAATACATTACTAATAATAGCTAGAAATTTTAAGAGCAGAAATGAAATAAAATAGGTCTGTTCTGTTTTCAGAATCTCTTTCAGTAATTACTTTTAAAATATAAGTAAAACTGAGATTGAACTAAGAAATGGCATGACCATGTAAAAGGGGTCTATGAAAATTAAATATGTAATATATTCATCTATATTAGCATCAGGATGGTCAAAGATTTAATTTAATTGCATAATCAGTAATATATTCCCACTTTAGCCATAAACATAAGATGTGCTCTGATTCTTAATAAGATGGCCAGGATTTCGTTTCAGAGTGGGGGTCCATCCAAGGATCTGCTTTAAAGAAATCCATCCCAAACGGGGATGTAAGGCGTCCATCTCTAAATATAATATTTTCTATGCCTAGATATATTATTTATGATACAACATTCTATAGATTAATACAATTTTTGTTTACAAATAAGAATAAGTAAAAATATTTTGTGATTTCGGAGGGGAAAGAGGGGGTCCAGATCCTCTCCAGGCTATGCCACTGCTTGTACATGAGTAATTCTTAAACTATTAGAAGGCTTTAAACTAGCAACTACTTAAAAATACAGTTATGACTATAATATAAAATATTTAATAAATTATGAGAAATTATCATAAATTATATGGTTTAAAGAACAGCAATAAAAATTTATAATATTTTAATGTTCTATTTGGTTTAGATACCCTAATTTCTAATTAAAATATGTTTCATTGAGATGGGGAGCGGAGTAGCTCAGTGGTAAGGCACGGTATTGCTATCCTCCCGGTCCCGGATTAGAGGCCGGCTGTGGTAGGTAATTATTTATCCTATTCTCAGCTGAGGATCGACCATGTGGGATCGGGAGACCCTCCTGGGGATCACCCAGCCTCTATAAAGTGGGTACCCTTAATTGGGGGAAAAACCTGGCGGTTGAGCGTGATCTCGTCCAAATCACCTCCTTGCACAACCGTTGGCTTAGAAACAGTACGGTCCTTACCTAGTACTGAACCCAATACTCTTCATGGGTTGTAGTAATACAGGGTTTTTTTTTTGCTTCTTCATCGTCATGGTGTAGGCCAGTCAACTGGAGACCAGAAAGGGGTCTCATCGAAAAGTTTTGGAAAAGATCTGATAATTTCCTCATATATCTTTCCTGAGGGTGTTGATTACGAATTTCAACTTTGCTAACTCAAATTTTCCATGGCAATATAAAAAAAAAAAAAATTAATCTTTTTTCGTTTTTTCTCCCATAACATGAAAGTAACATCAACTTATAGTCAATTGAACCCGAGAAAAGTCCTCACATTTTTATAATCTATAATTTTTTTTGTTAATTTTTAGGTCTCATTTAGGAACTTCCTCACTTAAAGGGGACTAAAGGGGACCAGAAAGGCATCTCGGGAAAAAGTTTTGGAGAAGTTGTGAAAATTTGCTCATTTATGTTTACGAATTTTAACTTTTTACCTCAAAATTATAAAAAATAATTCATTTCAATATCCCATCCCATAATTTTGACACTCGCTCGTTTCAAAACAGAGCCACCAAAACAAAAAAAAAATCATTAGAATCAAATTGTAGGTAATTTGATATATAATGAATATCAGAATTTATTCGTATGAGACAGTGTTAAAGTTATAAGCAAAAAAGAAAGAAAAGAAAAATGTGTATTTTATCTATATTTCTGGAAAAAAAATTGACATGAAAAAGTTGAAATTCGTTATTAGCATCCTAAAAAACATAAATTAGCAAATGTCCAAAACTTCTCCAAAACTATCCACCGAGATTAATATAAATGATAATATAAATTTCTGTGGACCATCAGTAATAATTAAACATGTATTAAAGCAACAATTTTAAAATTAAATGACAAAATAAACCATGCTAAAATAGTTTTGGTGAAACACGATCAAATCCAAAACAATTACAATGGCAGAAAAAACAAAAAGAAAATTAAATACATAAAAAAGAAAGTTAAAATTGTTGATAATGAACAATTGAGGATTTTAAACTATGCGTAAACCTCAAAAATCAACAAATATAAATTTAAAGATGTGAATTTCATGTTTAGTAAGTTATTAAAATTTCAATCATATCTCCACACGAAAAAAGAATAAAAAAAGTGTGTTGTTATTGATTTGAGCCACTCAATTAAAATATAGACTTGTATTTTTGCTGGTATTCTACATGGAAAATATTTAATCGCATCATATATACAAACAATTTTATGTTGCTCAACAATAACAATTAGAAATTTAAATTATTTGTTAAAGAATTAAGATAGTATCTTCCTTTATAAATGTTTTTAATTACTAAAGCATTTCATAAAATTTTTGAATTCAAAGAAAAAATCTTGATAATCAAAATTAATACCAATAATATCAATCTTCAGATCCTTTGAGATTTTCTGTCTACCCTCATACGTATAATCTATACCAGCATGTGTTTCCGGATCAAAAACTAAGGAAGTAAACTCCAAATTGAAAAAATCTAAGAATTCTTTGATCAACGAAACAGCCATTAATCCTTCAGTAGTGGCTAAATAATTCTTCAAAGGAGCATTAATGAATGGGTTCTTATCCTAAAAATTAACATTCACTTATAGAACAACAAATTAGAAAGTGACAGTGAATAAAATTATTATCTGATTAGGCTGTAACAGGAATAAAGGTTTATTTATCAGTAAACATAAGGAAAATGATAGAAACAACAAAATTTCACCAGTTAAAGCATAATCACAATTAAGAATAAAAATAAGTAAATTTTTTGTATCTTCGAAAAAAAAATCGATGAATTTTAAATTGATCTTAATTATGAAACATGAAGTTTTATAACAATATAATACCTTAAA
Organism: Rhaphigaster nebulosa; assembly: GCA_948150685.1. Lineage (NCBI taxonomy): Eukaryota > Metazoa > Arthropoda > Insecta > Hemiptera > Pentatomidae > Rhaphigaster > Rhaphigaster nebulosa. Next base: position 14,308,602 of record OX411312.1, on the reverse strand, counting down.
AACATCTTGTTCTTCTAGTGCCAAAAATACACTGGCACGAATTTCGGCCTGAAAAGCAAGGTACATGTTAATTTCTTAGAGTATTGGCACAATGAAAATTTCATAACCGTAACATACTAACTTGAACTTTTTGTAAAACACCTTTAGCTTGAAGAGTGTGTGAAACTAATTCACGTAATTCTTTATGTTCTTCTACAGGCATAGTGTTTACTTAAAACAAGGGATGTGGAGGTTGCAAACTATAATTTCGAAATTTAATTGTAATTGAGTTAGCGATGTGGTACTGATGTTTAACTGAAAGCTGAAAGTTTTTTGTTAAGTTTGGCCCATTAAAAAGACGACATCTTTTAAATTTTCTAAATCAATGTTTTAGCGGTTAAAGGAAAATCTATTGACGTAGAGGGGTAAGGGGGAGGTGCAGTTTACTTCCCATCATGCACTCTCCTTCAGTTCCGCCATATTTGTTGTTGTGTGAGTGTGTGTTTTGTCTGTTGCTGTTGAAGTAGGTCGATTTTTGACAGGAAAAAACTTCTTATTTGAAATGTGTGATCTCATTTGTATTAATGGCGTGCAATGTATCTTTTCAGCTTCGAACTAAAACTATTATCTTAAGCGCGCTTTCTAATATTCTCATAAAAAGTGTTTTCTTTGTCTTATGTTGACTAGGGGGAGAGAAAGGTCATAGTCCTTTAAACTGAGATCCAAATCTCCCCCGCAGTCCGTTTTGTTTGTTGTTATTACTGTATAACCTGCAGTTTAAACCAAACAATTTAATAGTAGTTCCTCTTCAAACTTGTTGGAATGTCACAAGTGGCTTCTGATATGCTTGAAATATGGAATGATGAGCAAGACAGATTCTCATTTGAAGATTCAGATAGATTTGAAGAAGATTCCTTATGTAGTTGGAGCACTGAACCAGAATCTATTTGTAATAATTGGAGAGGGTGGAAAAGGCCAATTGGCTCAAACTCATTCTACTCCAATGGAAAGAAATCAACTCCAGGTATAATTTAGGAACTTTGTTTACATTTACTTTTAAATTAATTTATCCTTTCTATATAATTTTAATAATTATTTATTCATTTAGTGATTGATACTATTTATGGTTATCATTCTGCAAACATGTTTTAATTATATAATTACTGAGATTTCATAGTTCACTAAATAAGAGATTTGTTAATATAAATTTCTAGTAATTCTTGGAAATCACTGTTAACTTCTATTATTGCTGTTAATAATAATAAGTTTCATCAAATTTTAATGGTTCATAATCAATCATCAGGAAGTTCAATTCTTAAGAAATAAAATATTTATAATGGACATATTCGTTTTTACATTATATATTTTTTTTATTTTTGTTTGAATTGTGTTTTAGTTTTTATTTCTTGGGTACAATGTTTCATGCCTCTGGGTACATTTCATACATAATTGTGTTACAACTTTCTCTTTCACTTTCCTTTTGCTTTCACCTAATACTCATGGGGGAGTTATATTTTTTATAGGTCCTATTAAATATGATTTTTCATTTATGAAGTTTTTGGTCACATTAGCTGAGAATGTCAATAAATATTCTTAACCAAGTTCTCATTAGATATATTTATTACACTTAGAAAAAAAAAATTGTATAGAGTATATTATAAACAATATATGGAAATTATAAAGAGGCAAAGGTCATGTTATATAGTTTAAATTCTCCTGATTTTTTATGATTTGTAATAAATTAGTATAATTAACTTTTATTAAATAGTACAAATCGTTTGGCTGATTTGAAAACAACCTTTTGTTTTTGTGTTGAATAGATATTTTATTTCATATATTTTTTCAAACTTTATTATAATCCTATAGAAGTCTTTGAAGAGCTTTCTCCTTCCCAAGACACTTGTAAAAAGTAGTTCTAGTGATTAAAAAAATAGTGAATTTTATTTCAGGATTGTAAAATGAATCATAGGCTTAAAATATATATATATATATATATATATATATATATATATATATATATATATATATATATATATATATATATATAATAATATTAAAAATGAATCACATTAAAAAAAAACAATAATAAATCCCAGCATTTGCCATTTATAATGCCTATCAAAATTGTAATCTGTGCATTTAGAGGCAGCATTTTGAGCTATAACTAATAAAGTTGGGGAATAGGCATAAAAAGGTAATTTTACACTATGTTAATGCCTGACCACATGTTAGTAATTCCATGAAAAATATTTTTACCATGAGTAAACCAGCAAACTGCTTAATCCACCTCATTTTCCCTATACTGCTCTCGCGGATTACTATTTGTTTCATCAGTCCTATTTGAGCTTTAGAATTATTATGATAAACAAAAAGTTGCACAATGTCTGGATTTTAAGTGAAACAGTTTTGTTTTTGTCTAGAATTGTTCTTGAATTAATATTTTTAACCGAAAAAAATCCACATTTTTCATGAACTTAATCCATGCATGCATCCACTAACAAATAATTTGTACCTCATGTTCATTATTTTTTTTTTAATTTATCCTGTGAACTTTATTATTTTATCTATTTATTTACATGGAGAGAGAGGGTGGTACAGTTAGTAGTTTCTTCCTAGCATGAAATTCTTACATATTTAAGATTTGTTTTTCTTTTGTTGTGTAAATTGATACTTTGTTAAGGCAAAATATGTTCTTATTCACATCTACTTCTTATAAATAATATGAATATGACATATTTTATATAAATATTATTATTTGTTTAACATAACTTATCTTTAAATCATTGGGTTGCTTTTAATTAATAAAATAAAAATTTTAAAATTGTTGGTTTGACACCATTAGTTAATCTCAATATTTTTTATTATTTAAAAAAAAATAATTGTGCATATTTAATAGTCCACCATCATTAGGCTATTAAATTATTTAGCTATTATAAATATAAAATTATTGTATCTTTTAATAGTAATATATGTGAATATTATATTATATTATATAATCTTATGAATTAGTTACACCAATAAAACTAATTTTAACATGTATTTAAAATCAGTGCATGACTTGTTCACTTTCAGATGTAATAAACTTTGGTTGCATATTTTGTTCAGATAAAGATTACTCATTAGTATATAAATAATGTTTTAGCAAATTCAATTTTTAAAGAATAAATAATGGTTCAGTTTGGATGTTGTACTTTAACTTCAGTAAATAAATTTATCTTAGTTGTGTACCTTAAATATAAATAGCATTTTATATAAATTGAAGTATCCATTAAGATAAGCATTCTGTCTTATCTGTTTTATGCATTTGTATTGAGCAATTATTTATATTATATTTATTCTTCCCTATAGCTTTCTCTTTTATTACTACTATTTATTTTTGGAAATGGTTGTTTAACTGAACTTTTGTGATTAAGAAATTATAAAATTTAATTTAGAAATTTAGAACTTTGGTGAAACATTTCCTAAATGTAATACTATAATTTTTAATAATAGATTCCATTTTTAAGGTAATGACTAAATAATTAATTTTTTTATTGAGATTATGGAAAGCAAAGAAAAAACAAAAACATTTTTTAGAGCTTATAGGTAATTGATTATATGAGATAAATCATGGATAATTATCCATAATATCTTCTGTTTTAATAGATTATTTATAATTATCTATTATATTAGATTGTCAGGAAGTCAATTAGGGGTTTTAAAATTTCTGATTGATTTTCAGTCTATCTATTATCCATAAAAACATTTGTGTATTTTATATAGATGCATAATGGATGCTCTCTTATACACTCCTGTGGCTCGTCCAGCCTCTATAAGGTGTGTACCCTTCATTGGGGGAAACACCTGGTGATTAAGCATGATCTCGGCCAAGTCACCTCCTTCCACAACCGTTGGCTAAGAAACAGTATGAACCTTAACAAGTACTGAACCCAAGACCCTTCATGGGTTGTGGTGGTACAGGTTTTTCTATGAAATTGTAGAGCATTCATAATTCTTTCTTTTTATTTGTTGAAAGTCTACTCCAGGGTTTTTGTTTTTATGCATATACAACGTATGAGGGGGATTTTTATTGTACCGATTAAATACTGGACGTCTAGCGACCAGGAGAACTTGGATAACTAGGAAGAGTCAGAGAATCTGAGAAAAAAAAATGGGAAAAAACCGCCGTGAGGACTCAAAAATATGCATAGTCTTCATTTTCTGAGCCTATAGATCTTTGTATATGATGTACAACATCGAACTTGAAAGAAACAAAAGGGTCTTTTGGTTTATTATTTTCATTAATGTGAACCTTCGTTATAGACCAAAAAAAAAAAAAAATTTAATACCCTCTCAAAATTATTGAATCCAAAAATGTAATTAAGAGAACAAAATCCGTCCGACCCCTATTCCTCGTCCACAGCTTTTCTCCGAGACTACTATCCTGATTTTTTTTTCAGATTTGGCATCAAAGCCACAGTTCACTCCAGACTTATTCTCAAAACTCGACATTATCATCAGCCATTTTGTTTGAAAATGGCAGCCTATTGCAGGTGTCATACGCCTATATCTCATCTGAATCATTTTTGGAGATAGAGGATGAATATAAAGTGTTCTGGAATCATTATATCAAAGAATTAATAATTTATATAATTAATATGCATTTATTAATATTCATTAATATCGAGCATATTCATTTAAAACAATTAATTATTATTTATTTTCTCCACCTGTCTCATCCGTTAAGTTTATGAGTGTTTTGTCACTCTCCCTCCATTACTTTCTTCAAATTATATGTTAAATATTAATTTTTCTAATATCTTTATTTTTTCATTGGTATATTATACTTCTATAGTATTACTCTTATTTCCCGTAATTTGTGTTCATTTTGGAAAAATATTTCTTCTTTAGTTTATTATCAAATTCTTTTATAGTTTATATTTATCCATGTTTTTCTACTACTTACAATGAGAGAAGATTAATTATTTCAAATTAACCATATTAAAGGTACTTCAGAGAAAGCAATTTTAAAAATTTGGCATTAAGGCCCTGTCAGACTATTTCAATGAGGATAATACCTCACTGATATTAAAGACCATTTAATTGTACATTGATTTAACAAGTTTGATGAAAATTATTGGAGCTGTTTTTGAGAAAATTGTAAAAAAAATAAAAGAAGAAATATGTAAAATCAATAATTTATAGTCTTACTTACGATCAGACGATTTTAGTGAAAAAGTTGCTGTATATCCCAGGCATGTGTGTGTGTATATATATATATATATATATATATATATATATATATATATATATATATATATATATGCCAAAATGGTCAAGTGTGTGTGTATTTGAACATCCAAGCTCAAAAACAACTAAGTTGTACAAATCTGAATTTAAATATATATATACTTAATTTCAGATTCGTACAACTTAGTTGTTTTTGAGCTTGGATGTTCAAATACACACACACACTTGACCATTTTGTGAGACATGGTTATTTGGACTCAGGGGCCTAAAAATGAGTATTTCTGTTGAAAACTCAGATTAAAAAAATTTCACGATCGCAATTATTCCTCTTGCTATAGAGGGTGTCCAGTATAAATTGGCTGAAATGCTTCTCACGGCCAAACAGATGATCTAATCAAACAATACCAGATGAAAAAGTCATAGGTCAACTTCTTCTTATTATAAATTGACAAACCAAAAACTTATAGTGCACAGAATTGTCATATTGCAATTGTTTAAAATATACTTTATTGAATTTTTTGTACGTGAAGTACATGCTGTTGAAAATGTTTCATGTAGGTAGTATTTATGTGAATTATTTAAGAGGGTGGTTAGAGAAAATTGTGTGATGCACAAACCGCACCAGATTTTTGTTTTTTGTAGCATAAAACATCAAAGTCGTTACTTGATATTTCTATTAAGTAGTGCCAGTTCTGCATTAATAGAAACAAATAAAGTAATGAATTAATAAACAAATTAGTGACAGGATGTACTAATCTGAGAAATCTATACTAATCTTTTTGTATGTATCTTCATTTTTTGAAAGAAAAGGATCCCGCTACATCTTCTTTGCTCTTATCTTTCCCTATGGCTGTTGAGATATATTGCTCAGTATTCAAATTTAACTCAATATTTTACAGTAAAATGCAGATTATTTAAAAGTATGGGTTATGACATAAGTGTTGTCATCATGCTGGCATTTGGGAGTATTCATTTGTGTTTAGGTGAATATGTAGCACTTGATAATGATTTGATAAACTTTTATAATATTAAAATATAAAGTGATTTTTTTATAGTGCATCTTATGAATGGTGCAGAGTAGAACAGAATGCAGAGGTGATTGATTGACGACTATACCATTATTTGGAAAAAATGTGATCAGCACTGTGCTCTAACAGCCTGATTTATCTCCCAACTGTTGTCAGATGTTCATTTTATGGTTGTCTGCCAGAGAAATTTATGTCAAACCACAGTTTCCACCCTTTACAAAGCCCACTACTTTTCTATCAAGAGATAATTTAGAATGGAGGAGGTTTAATTTCATGTATATTTTCTTATTCTATAGAATATTCACAAAAAAAAAAATAAATAAATAAAGATTATGGAAGGAACTTGTTTTGTTATAAATCGTACACATTGTTATTTTTGTCAAATTTGTCCTCTTCCTTTACTAGCTCAATACTATTATTTTACAAGTTCCAGTAAGACTTAAGTTGATGATTCATCTGTGACAGATTTTTAAGAGCTGGGATTTTTTATTTCTTAAAACAGTGATATAAACTACAGTCTTTTAACATAATTAGAACTTTAAATTATAATTGTTTTCAGTATTGTCTTACTTTAATAGGTTTCATTTTTAACCCATTATAAAATACTGCATAAAAAATGTCGCTTGTCATTGTGTTAAAACATTAGAATGCTCATACTGCAGGTTCACTTCAGGCTTTGCTGTTAATCTGCCTATTTTTAACTGAAGTAATAGGTAGTTAGTTTCTAAAGTTTTTGATCAAATTGTCTGACTGTTGTTATTTTTCAATTTATATAATACAATTATTTTTTTAAATTATTTATTTATATCAAAGAGAAAAGAATTATTTTTAAAAAATATTTATTTATATCAAAGAAGAAATGGTTGAGGTGCAGTCAGGAAAGAAACACATAAGGTAAATTATACCACTTTTATCTTATGTGTTTCACCCTATTCTGCATCACATCTTTGGTCAAAAATATCTCCTTTGTTATATTTATTTATATATTTCAAATTTCTGTAATACAGCCACTGGCAAATAAATCTCAAAAGTTGTGAAGGAAATATTGTCATATATATTACTAAAATGGGTTGTTTTTTTTTTTGTATGTGATCTTAGAAATCTATATTTAGTCCAGCCAAAATATATATTTAATACATACCTTTTTTTAGCTACTGTGCTTAGGAAAACAGATATTTAGTGAAAACAGAAAAATTATGCATATTTTTGGGAATTTTAAAAAATTGGCCTCTTTTGAAAGGTCTGTAGTTAGTTTCAGAAAAAAAGTTTTCTACAAACATTTTAGCAAATTTTGAGCTATTGAGAATTGAATATGATCATTTTTGAACTACATCGCTAATAAAGGAGTTACAGTCCTAAAAAGCAAATTTTGTGCTATTGAGAATTGAATATGATCATTTTGAAACTACATCGCTAATAAAGGAGTTACAGTCCTAAAAAATTTGATATATGGAAATTCCAATATACCTACAGAAAGATTTTAATTTTTTATCTTTTTCAGGCTAAAAACAATTGCAGATATTCTTTATTGTTAAAGAAGTATCAGAGGCAATTTTGGGGAGTTAATGATGTATCAAAGGCAATTTTTTAGGCCTAAAAAAAAACAATTGAAAGATTAATACTATTTATAAAAAAATTGTATAAATTACATCTGTGATTGCAGATTTTTTTAACAAGGACAATATTAAAAACATGCATACATACATAAAAATTAATTCTCTTTTTGTGTATAATTCATCACCGAAGTCATGAAGGCAAAGTTAAACTATGTTAGGAAAGAGATTCAGAGAATTTCACTACCATGGTTACCATAATTGCTTCTTCTGAAATAAGATCTTCTCTGAATTTCCATTGCTTTACAAAACATTGGAACATGTTTTGTTTTTTTATATAATTATTATCCATTCTTATGTACGTAAACTAAGTATCCTTTTTGATGACAATAACATTTTATATTTTTTAAATGGAACCTTTTGTTCGATATATGAAAATTTTTATAGATATACAGAGTATTTTTTCTAATAAAAATTTAAGGTTTCTAAAAACAGTTCGATAAATCGAAATTTCGATGGTTTTTGGGGCACTACAGCTTATGCTCAAGTCTTTCAATATCGAAAACTTGTATTTTTTATATTCACCATATTCCTAACAATAATTTAAAAAAAAAAAAATAAATTTTTTAATATATACAAATACAGAATGTTAATTATTATGGCTATTTTCTTAAGAGGGTGTATAATTCTTTCCGATATTTCATCCAAACATTCTAGGGGACTTCAGAGAGACTTCTAAATTTCTCCTGTCTTTATGAAAAACTCCTCTGTAGCATGTGTATGAAAAATAAGAAAGTAGATAGTATTCTCCTGAAAAAACAGAATAACTGATATGATAAGCCGTTTTGCAAGGTAGCCCTAATTTTTGGGGAAATTTTGACTGGACTAATTAGTATTTTTTAAAGCTTCTTCCCTGAGGTTGTCATATTAGTTTTTTTTTTTTTCAGGTATATATTATCTTCTTTCTTATATTTTGTCCGTATGTTTCAGAGGATTTTTTTCAGAGAGACTGAAGAGCTTTAGAAGTCTCTTTGAAATCCCCTGAAATGTGTGGACAAAATATCGGAAAGAATTATATATTTCCTGGAGAATATAGCCATAATAACTAACATTCTGTATTTGTTTTTATTAAAAAATTAAACAATTTCTTTGACAGGTAATAGTTTATTTATTTTGTTAACAACAAAATACAAGGTGGGATAGAAATAACTGACACATTTTGAACGGCTGTAAGATACAAACAAATGTCTAGAGAAAAATGGTTTTATTTTCAAAAGCACATAGTAAATCATTTTATTTCAATGGGTTTTAAAAATTACTTCTTCCAAATGTTGTCTGTTATTGACTAGGCATTGCCCGAGAGGGCACCGTGGGCGTCTTTTGGTGACTTGTAATTGTCAGCCTGTACATTATTGAAGAGGGGGCGTCACGCTAACTGTAAACTCCAACCGTTGTGTGAATATGTTGGAGACTATCTTATGCTCTAGAGATCCTGCATCCTGGTTCAAAATTGGAAATTGATGCAGAGGATAGTGTGGTTGCATGACTCACACAGCTTGACGTTTATTTGGAGTTTTGAGGAAAATGTTCCCTGACAGACTGATCTCTTTGAAGGATGACTTTCAGTGGCTGCCATCACAATACTGCCAGATAACTCCGTGCGATTTTTTTTCTCTGGGGATATCTCAAGGTCAAGATATTAAAACACTGACCTGTTTCTCTGGATGATTTAAAGGAGAGGATCAGGCAAGAAATCAATGTCATTCTACCAGAAATTTTTCGGAGGATGGTGGTCAAAATTTGAAATATGCAATTTTTAAAGCCCACTAAAATAATATTATTTTCAATGTTATAATATTATTTTTTGAAAATAAAACCATTTTTTCTAGAGGCATTGGTTTGTTTTTTTACAGCCTTTCAATATGTGTCAGCTATTTCTGCCTGTATTATTATTATTACTCTTTATTTTGTATTCCAATTTATTTAAAAGGTTTTAATGCTAGTTTTATTTATTGAACGTTATCTTTGATGTGATGAGTTAGCAACTTTCATTCACTAAACATTGCCACAACACTTCTAAGGCTTATGCAAATAAACTACAATTTGGAACTAAATAAATACACCATGCTAGGCAATTAAATAAAAACTGTTGAAAGATAAGATTATCTAATATCAGGTAAAATCTCTACTCAACCATTTTTTTAGCAGCCCGAAATTCACAAAACTGAAGTCTTCTTTTTCTTTTTAGCATGTTTTAGTTTTTACTTGTTATTACATTTAAAATAACACCAAGACCATTGGATACTCGGTAAACACATTTCCTAACCGCTTAATGTATAATAATATTTTTATGAGTTAAAAGTAATGGGGCAGTCGTTACTATTTTTATGAATTGCCTTTATAAAAAAAATTTTAAGGTGTATTTTCTCATACTTAACATTGAACTTAATTATTGTGTTGTATATGTAACCTTATTCATAATATAACATTTGACGAATATTTGTATTTTTACTATTGTGTACAGTGTGCTATAATGTGCTTTTTTACAATTATTAAATAAAAAAAAGGAATACAGCTCTTATTAACCTAATTTATGCCACACTTGTAAAAATATTTTGACCGTGAATAAAAGTATGGTATTAAGATTTTTATTTTTATTATTTTGCTATAGATCCAGGCTCACAACCCAGAGTTCCACAGCTCTGCGAACTGGCAGCTCGATGTGTTGCGTCGCATATTCCATTCGAGCTTGTCGAACATGTTTATCCACCTGTTCCTGAGCAACTTCAACTTCGAATAGCATTCTGGAGTTTTCCAGATAATGAGGAAGATATCCGTCTCTATTCCTGTCTTGCCAATTCCAGTGCAGATGAATTTCAAAGAGGCGAGCATCTGTTCAAATCTCGAGCTGTCAAAGATCCACTTCAGATAGGTATGTTGATTTAATAACTGCATTTATTTTTAAAACTTAAAGTTATTTTTAGAGCTTAAAGTTTCGGCATTCAAGCTCTGTTATCAAAATTCTTAAAATTCTATCAAACTTATTCCTAGGTCCTTGAGCTCATAAATGACACAAATTTGAACTTATCTTTCTTTCCTGTTTATATTCTTTATAATCATCCCATCTATTCTTATAATGGCCCCTAGGCTCTGTAATATTGACTTAATGCAGTTTACAACGGATATAACAATATCGTTTAAAGTGATCCTTCATTTAAGACAATCTTATTTTAAGTCCTTACCACCGATCATTCTATAATTCGCTGGAAAACATAACATTCTAATGTTTCCAACTAAGAAATGTTATAAGAATCTCTCTGAGGCCGAGAGTGTTAAGGCGTCACCTTGGCAACCTCCTGACTGCTATGACGCCAGTTTGAATCCAGCCAGGGTGGGTTGTAATTATTTTGTGGCGGTCCCATGTAATGAATCTTGACCTTCCCACTCTTATTAGAATAGATTGGTAACCTGTAGGATAACCCATCCTGTTTGCCTTAAAATGATAGGTAAGGATGTTAAGCCCCATTAAAAAAATAAAAAAAAGATATTATGTTTTGTGCAGAATATATGTTTTACTTTAATATGAATATGAACTTTAAATTGTGTGTTTCTTAACAAAATATCCTAAGTTGTAAGATTTTCATATTTAGAGTTCATTTCTTTATTTTGCTAATCATATATCTTTACCTGCCAAACATCGCTATGTCTATGTCATTCAATGCCTTATTTGGCTATGATTTGATAAATAAATTCATTTAGTCCATTTATGCTGTTTGTTTATCAAGCAATAATCATTTATCATATAAAATTCACTAACTAGGCTTAGTGAAATTTGCTTGAACACCCACTTCCAAAAGAAAATTTAGTTTGTTGTAAGAAAACTCCACATCTAAATCTAAAAGATGATGTTTGAGGCGCTGTCAGAAATAAAATACATCATAAATAATATTTTACTGTTAATGATACTTCAGCACACATAATAAGTAAAAAATTATGCACTGCATATTTTATTTATTGCCACATCTCCAATTTGATTATTGCTTTTCTAAATTTTGTAATACCTGATACATAACTTGGTTTATTACAGAAATTAATTAATTTTGAAGATTGAATAATATTTTCAAAAATGAAGTTATTATTAATGTTAATTTTTTGTTTAGGATTCCATTTAAGCGCTACAGTTCTCTTACCTGCATCTTATACTCAAAGGGGACAGTATAATGTTGCTGTTGCATTCGACAGGCGAAGAATAACTTCATGCAATTGCACTTGTGACTCGAGTGCTTATTGGTGTTCACACATTGTTGCCGTTTGTCTTCATAGGATACATCTGGTGAGTTGTCCATACATACTGTTAATATTCATTTTACTTTATTTTTATCTATAAAAATATTCTTTTTAATATTAATTGTTATTACAGCCCACACAAGTTTGTTTACGAGCACCAGTTAGTGAATCACTTTCGAGACTCCATCGGGATCAACTTCAAAAATTTGCACAATATCTCATAAGTGAACTTCCACAACAAATTTTGCCGACAGCACAAAGAATTTTGGATGAGCTTCTATCCTCACAGCCATCAGCTATCAATTCCGTAAGGATTCACAATTATTGTTCACGATTTTTTTTTTTTTTTTTAATTATTTTCGTATGAACTAACTGTGAATGTAAATGGCTATTGCAGGTTAGTGGTGCTCCAGATCCAACAGCTGGGGCTTCTGTGAATGAACAGACATCATGGTATTTGGATGAGAAAACACTTCACGACAATATCAAAAAAATACTTATAAAATTTTGTGTTCCTGCCCCTATAGTTTTCAGGTCTGAATTCTTTGATTGTAATTTTGTGTTGTGATGCTTTTGTTTTGATTGGTGATTGACATAGTTTTAATTACTATTAAGATTTATTTATTACTAGGATCGCCCAGTGGTCGAAATTGAACCAAAATTACAAGATTACACCACTTTTGTGATTTATGTATACAATTAAGATCAGCAGAAAACGTTTTGTTCTTTCATTTTTTGAATGTAAATTGAACATAAATAATCAAATGAATTGAAGTTCAAAATAAAATCAGTAAACCCGTTTAAAAATTTAAGAAAGACACATAGACAGACCAATGGTTAAAATTATTTGGATTCAGGGGACACTGTTGAAAACTGCATGTTGAAAATTTGACCCGATTACAATACAACCAAACTTAGATTTACCGTCACTCGATTATCCGTCAGGTTTTGTTAACCGTCGGTACTATAAAAAAAATTGAGTTTTTAACTCATGGTGTGAGAATTTCAAAGTAAAAATATTTATAGAAAAGTAGTTTTCTAATTTTTACATTCCCATAACATACAATAATACCAACAATATTTTAATAACAATTGAACTATTACATACACCTACTATTATATAAAAACATTTTGAGAAATCCAAATTAGTTATTAATAAAGGGGGGAAAAAAATGTAATAAAGTTAATTTACTTACGTGTAGGCTCAAAATCTCGGAATTATTCTGTACGACAGAAAGTGAAGTAACAAGAATGAGAAAATAATAAACATATAAATTTTAAGGAGTTTGTGAATTGTCTCAGTTGTGAATATTGAACTTAATTCACAGATAAGAACTTTTTATAGGTACATGGTATTTATTTTACAGCTATCCGCTTTAATTCGATTACAGGATAAGGTTTATTTGACATATACCTTATCCTTATATTTCTGTAATCCGTCATTTCCAGGTTGACTGTAAATCGATTTCGATGAATTTGTTTTGTTGGGACATTGATTATCTTTCAAATGAGCATTTGTATAATAGACATATTTGTATAAGCTCCTTAATTATACTGAAAATGGTTTAATAAAAAATATTAATAAAGTAGAGGAAGAGAGATCTGTAGCTCTCTCAATCTTCACTGGCTTTCTATATCAATGATCTGGTTGAGAGAGAAATGATGGGATTTTTCTATTTGTGGGAACGGGAGAGGTTTGCTCAGGAGTCCCCAGACCTCAGTGCAAAAATAAACATATGGTTGTGTTTATTATATTTTTATATTTATTTATTTTATTGTGTTTATTTTCTAGTATAAGTTATATGAATGCATATCTACATCTTTCCCTATTTTTTTTTTGCCCTTTATCATGGTCAATCGTGAAATTTCACATTAGTAACAGTTAAGTTTGAAGAAAAAAAATTTAACTTTTGTTTGTGCTTTTATTAGTTAAAATTTGTGTTCATTCATAAATAGGATTAAGTTGGTATTAGCTATTCTTGTTCTTATTTGTCTGCGTGTTTTTAAGAAAAATAAAATGAAAATTAGTTTATTCATGCTTGGACTGATGTCCTTAGATGAAATTACAATAACAATACACTGTCCAAATAGTTTAGTTTTTTCATTTAACATAAATATTAACTTCATGTAATGAAAATAAATAAATAAAATAAAATGAAAATTAAAGCTGATTATTATTTACATTGATTGAGGACAAATGGAAATTATAATTCTTGAAGAGATATATTATACAAAAACAAGATGGGATTCAAATGTTGAAAGAGATGTAGTAATGTGCACTAAGGGTTGAATCGAGTTCCACTTGGATTTAGCACAGTTAATGAAGGATTAAAATGTCACATTTCATTTTAAACATAAAATCATATTCCAATTATCAAACTCAATTTAAGGGGAAAACACACTTTGGCAATTTATGATAGAATTAAAGTATATGGCCTCCCTGTGTGAACCTCACTAGCTCATGTATAACTAACTGAATAGATTGGTTTCATCTCTACAAAAATGGGTCTTAGAACCACTTTTTACCTAATTTATTTATTTATTTTTTTTAGTTATCAAATTCACTAATTATTATCATTCTTTGTTTTTTCAGTGATGTTAATTATCTCAGTACAACAGCTCCACCTGCGGCAGCGGAATGGACGAGTCTTCTCCGGCCTCTCAGGGGGAGAGAGCCTGAAGGAATGTGGAATTTACTTTCCATTGTCAGGGAAATGTACAAGAGGAGTGACCGGAATGCTTTGCCACTACTGCAGATTATCACCGAGGAATGCATGGCTTGTGAACAGGTAAATAAAAATATGTCCTCAACAACGTTTCATCCTTCAAGAATCGAGCCTGGATTCTATCGGAGAACCAATAGGCTGAATCTTTGTTATGCATAGTGGTCACGATCTGCAATGCAGTGTAGGGCAGTTTGTTCTGATGCTCCCGCCCGCATAGGTAACAATCTTCATCATCAACCACCCCACAAACCTTTGGTTTTCTTTTAAATCTGCTGTGGCCTGTTAGTACTCCAATTATCAATAAAATTGCTTTTTTTCTTAGTACTAGTAGCTGCTTAGTTCCAGATGGAAAAGGTTATTAAATTAATTGCTTAGATACCTGCTCCTCTCTAAGTTCAATCGAGGACCTCTTTTCTTTAAAGTTTTTTTTGGATTATTTAGTGAAGTTCTTAGTTCCGAAATGAGAAATTCAGTTCCTTTATTATCTTATTGGTTATACAGTCGAACTTTTTTTTGGAACCTTTAATTTTATTAGAGAAAAATATTCTGTATATCGAATAAAAAATTCCAATTAAAAAAATATATAAAATGTGATTGTCATCAAAAAGAGCCCTTAGTTTGCGTACGTAAGAATGGGTAATAATTAAATAAGAAAAAAAATGTTCCACTGGTTTGCAAAGCAATGGAAATTCAGGGAAGATCTTGTTTCAGAAGAAGCACAGGAGTACCTAAATTCTCTCTTTCCTAACTTAGAATAAAATTTTCATTTTAAATTCAGTTTAACTTTGCCTTTCTTGTTGTGAACATTGCTTCTAAACATGACTTTGATGATGAATAATGAACAAATAGACATTAGAAGCTATCTTGCGTGAAAACAAAAATAAATTAATTTGTATGTATGTTTGCATATTTTTAGTACATTTCCTTAATAATTTATAAATGTAAATTTGTAAAAAAAATCTGCAATCACAGATATAATTTGTAGAATACTGATCGTTCAGTTTTCTTTTTCTTTAATCCTAAAAAATTGTCTTTGTTACATCATTACTCCCAAAAATTCCATTTGATACTTCTTTAACCCTAAAGAATAGCTGTAATAGTTGTTAGCCTGAAAAGGGTGAAAAATTGCAATCTTTCTATATATCGAATTTTTTTCAAGAACCTTCATGTTCGATATTTAGAGGTTCAGTTGTATTTAGCTTATAAAATTTGAGCATAAAATCATAAATATTTGTAATTGTCAGCTTTACTGGCTGGAATCGCTTTAATATTGTGATTTATATAAATAGCACAATAATCAAGTTTTATTAGTGGTTTAGAAATATACAGTTTGAAAATTGTTATTTATATGAACCAATTATGTTTCAGATCATGGTTTGGTGGTTCAATACTAAGGTAGCTCTTCATGTCGGTGTTAGCAGCGGTGGAAAGCACAGCAATGTGAACAGCAATTCTCATGGAACGCAGCATGCATGTGCCTCCCTATGTGATGAAGTTGTCATATTGTGGAGATTAGCTGCACTAAATCCAGCTCTATCCCCGCAGGAGAGATCGATATTTAGTAATCAGTTTAACGAGTGGCATCTTAAGATTGTTGATAAGGTACGTGAAATTTACTTTTTAGAGTTTTTCATTTAACAGTAAATTCCTATAACATGATACACAATGTTTAACTATTTTAAATGTCTATTATTACAGGTGGAAAAAAGTCGTCCTCTCCATGCGAATACTGCCTACCAAACAGAACGAATTACTAAGAATTTAGCGTCAAGTATCGAAGTGTTCAGCGGTTTCAAACCTGCCATTTCCGCATGCCAACTAGACTGGGAAGACTACCAGATTCCTGGTGTCACTTATCAAGGTGGTGCGTCATGGCTGGCCCAACCCATCACTTGCTTCAAGAATGCGGATATGAAAGCCGATACTCCTGTAAATCCTGTGAGTGATAGAATTTATTATTGTTACGGCTTGCATTTGATTAGGCATTTATGTTTTGAATAGATTCCAGAAGGATATTTTCATGTTGTTGAAGATGGTTTAAATTGCATCTACACACTGTCCACTCTAAACATCTGACCAATGTGTTTTCTAGGTTTCAGAAAAGGAACCCTTTTTTGCCACTCAAAGTGGTAGATGCAATTGTATTATAATAATCCTTGGCTTTTATTACTATTTTCTTAAAATTAAGTTATTCTATTATAGAATTTTAAATTATGAATGTTAACTAAGTTCTCTTAATTAATGGGAGCAAACAAAATAAAATACAAATAAGTGGTAAAAACTATTATTAGAATATTAATGGATGAATATTAAGATGGATATTAAGCCTTGAATCTCTCAAATATAACTGAAAAACATGACATAAATGCAGAAAAGATATCTTACTTCAATAGCCTAAAAAAGCCTACCAAATAAAGATATTATATAACTCCAAAATAGTTCAATATACACTGAAGGAAAAGAGAGGTTACTTAAGCTGATGTGAGGGAGATTATATTTTAACTACTCATCAGTAATCATTAAAATTACTGATCAGCTGTTTAAATGTAACCTTTCTCATTTTAACAGCCTTTTTCTTCATTATATCGCGCATGTTATAGAATAAAGGAACACCTCAAAAATTGAAATTTTTGGGGAATCATATTTGGACGCCATTTAACAAACCAGGGGAACCGACCCACATTGCACGTTTTGAGTAAACCCAAATCAAAGTTAAATGGCCTTTAAATATCTGGAAGCTTTCAAATATGTTTTTTTTTTTTTTTTGTCACAAACCTAATTTTATGAAAATATTGTTATTTGTTTTCCTGAAAATATTAAATAGTTTAGTTCTTTTTCTTGGAATTAAAACATCACATTCTATTTTCAATATTTTTTGTCAACTTCGATTTTCTGTTGAAGATAGCTGAACCAAAAGATGGTTCTTTTTTGTTTAAATTGTAAGCTCTAATCCCATTCAAAACCACCTCTGACTCATTTTTGTTTATTTTGTTGGATTGGTTCCTTTATGCTAAATGCTGTCCATTTTAAGTTTTTGCTCTACACTTCTGAATACCTCCTCATTAAAACAAACTTAATATTCGTAATTCTTAGATGTTGAGGGAGCCAAATAGAGGTATTCTATATACAAAATAGGCTCCTTCCTGAATTGAATACCATTGCTAACTCAAAATTTGAATTTTTTGCCTTGTAAGTTTATTCTACGATGGGTGTGATATGTTGATTCACTGATGATATGATCTTAAATTTATTAATGAAAAATAACAAACGGATAAATTTAAGACTTGAAGGAATGAAAATAAAAGAAATGAACGATATTTGAACAAAGAAAAGCGACTCAATTTAAAAAAAAATAATAATAAAATTAATGAAGTATATTTAATTTACTAGTTTTTGTGTTTATTACTGTTGTAATTTCTTAATAAGCTTTTCTATCAAACAACTTATCAAAATGTCTGAAGTAATTCTTTATAACATCTTTTCTTTTTTGTAAATATTTATTCTTGATTGTCTGTTTTTAATGTGTACAGAAATTAGCCTACAAACTCCAGAAAAGGAAAACTAGGTAGTGCTATAATTATTACATTTTACGTGTAACACTTGGGTATACTATTGCAGAGACTCAATGCTTTGTATTTGAATCCTGCTAACCATGCTCTGTGATATATATATATATATAACTATTGTACTTTTGTAAGTGCAATTAACATTTGTTAATTTTTTACTTTTTTATAAAGTTATAAATTTTATTGTAAAGCATTTTAATTTTGTGTTTTCTAAAAGACGTGAAACATCTAAAAGCATTATATTAACATTCCTGCCATAGTTTTACTATAAAAGCTAAAGAATGTTCAAAGATTATGTCTATAAGCATATGTATTTAACAAATAAAAATAAATGTATATTTTATACAATTGGGGCTAATATATCTTATATATCTTAGATAAGCTCATCACAAGCAGTTCTCAATCAGCGAGGCCTCCATCATAATTATTGCAATTATTATGCCAGGCAAAGAAGGACTAATATTGAAAAACAGCAGTTGTTGGATGAAATAGATATGGATCTGCACATTCCCATGTACCATTTAGGCGTCTCAGGGTAAGATATTTTAAAGTAATTGCTTTATTTTTTTTTTACTCATTTTGTATGTATAGTTATTGATTTTTAATTCTTCTATGCTGTATTAAAGCATATGCTTGAAGATAATTAGTTTATACCTGTTTCATCTTTAGATATTACATGTTGAATCTAGTAATTTAACTTACTCTTAGGTTAATAAATATCGGTATACAATTTTTTAAAAAAAATAAAATAAATAGATGTCACCATATAAACTAACATTTGAGTTATAAGATGTATTGGATAGATCTAACATAATATAATGAATAGAAGATGTTAACCTCGGTAGAAGATGTTAATGTTAAGCCCCTGTGGCGCATAGGTAATCTATGAAATACGTATAATTTGTTTCGATCTGCCTATTCCTGTGTTTCTCTACATAGAGCCTAATCCTTATCGATACCTTCCTGACGATCCACTGACCGTTAAATGACACCACTATTATATTTTCAATATTATCTGAGATACTGTTTGGTTGCAAGTGAGCTTCAGGGCGGCGCCCAATCACACTAATAAATTAATCTTAATAAATAATTTTTATTATAATTTCTGATGATCATGTATTTTGTCAGATATTAGTCAGGAGAAATAAAAGAAAAACACTGAACAATTTGTTTCGCCTGTTAAAAAACACAAAGTGCCTGATGGAGGTTTAATATTTCCATCTAAACATAATCCTATGTAGGTCTTAAAGAAAATTTAAAACCAAATTGTGTAATATCAATTATTATTCTTATTTGTCTAAACAAATATTTAATATATATCAGTACAAATATTAATATATATATATATATATATATATATATATATATATATATATATATATATATATATATATATATATATATATATTAATATATATATATATATTAATATATAATATATAAATATTAATATATATCAGTACTAATACTGATATTTATTTAATAAATTGAACCATATTCAGTTGAATAAATTGGTGAAAAACAAAGACATTTTTGAGCTCCATATTTGATTGCTGGCCTTTGTTATTTTATTAACCAAGATTAGTTATTACCATTGTATTATGTATTTTTTCTTTAATATATATTATTTATTCACATTTATAGTTTTAAGTTTTTTTTAATAAATATTTTTAAGTAAAATAATTGCCAAAGGATTAGTTTTATTTATATATAATATCTTTGTTTTTTGCTACCAAGTTCTAAATGATATTTTCTCTTAGATCTCAAATAGGGCTTGCAATGGGAATTAGCAGTTCGGTTTCTGGTAACCGATCATCGGTCTCGAGCGAGGGATTTTGCGAAAATGATCAGGACCAAAACAATCAGGAGGAAGATATTCACGAAAGAGGTAATTTTATTTATGTTCTTCTTATGTTTATGTGCACTTTATTATTCCCCTTAAACCTTAAATTTAGAATTAATTTTATTTACAACTTGTAAAATATGTATTTATGATTAAAACAATTTTTTTTTATTTTTTTTTTTTTATAGCCAATCATCCCCTTGATCCATTGGATTTAGAGGGTCTTACCGGAAGCGAATCGTCTTCTTCATCTTGTTCTGAAAGAAGAGATAACCTTCTCCCACCTGCCTCTGAATCACCAAGTGGAGATGAATCAGAAGCTAGCAAACAGGAACCACCGCAACCTGATCCTAGAAGACTGTCTAAAGATGATTCCCTTTCATCAAACAGCGATTCTCAACAATCCAGCGATGAATATTTTGTTTATTATTATGATCCCAAGTCTCTGGAAAAAACACCTCCAGGTGAATATTATTTCTTTTCTGTTGACAATTATTGATTATGATTGAAATTTTATGAGTAATAATAGTTCATATTCATTTGTTAGAAATTCATGTTCGTCAAGAAAGATATTTGTGCAGTGTTTTCTGTCTTCAAAATAATTATTAACTATTGATATCGGCGGCTATTAATAATTTTGTTAACCAATATGTAATTTATTTTTTTCAGGTAAAGGAATTGATAAAAAAGAAGACGAAAGGCAGAAACTAATATTGAATGGTGTGAGTGGGCCTAAAGATCCTTGGGATGTGCTGTTCGCACGTGCTGAAGGATTACATGCTCACGGACATAATAAAGAAGCATGTATTCTTGGTGTTAGATTGGCCGAAGATCTGCTGGATAACCCTCCAAATCTAATGGTCGACTTACCACCAATTCAAACAAAGGGAAAGAGAAAAAAAGTTAGTGATTAAAAATATTTGTTAATTTAATATTATGCATATACTATTCTGTTCTTAGTTTTTGTAAATTATGTTGTCATATCCTATATTATTGATATTAAATCCTTTTTGAAAGGTTACTTTAAGGTTTACTTTAACTATCTTTCCTTCTAAGAACTTGACTAATATATTCCATTTTCTCTTTATTTCTTCATTAATGCTTTTAGCCTGAAATGTTTTTTTTTTCTGATCGAAACTAAATTTGTATTATTTTTTAGATTAATCCAGCTTGTCACCAGTTGAGTATCTTGGCATCTGATACACTTGCAAAATGTGCATTTTTGTGTACAGTTCTTGCTGAAAATCCTGAGCATTATCATCTCGCATTTAGGGTTGGTTTATTTGGGCTCGAAATGCCAAGACCTCCTGCCACAACGAAACCTCTCGAGGTAAGAAGAGTGTACAATTAAAGAAGTTAATTTCTACTGAGATTATTATATTAATGTTTTTTCTTTTATTATCCCAGGTGAAGCTGTTCCATCAAGAATCAGAACTTGTTACTTTGTTAAAAAGGATACCTCTTGGCGATTACGAGTTGAATATGATTCGAGAAAGAGCAGAATTATTAAGAGATGGGATATTGCGCTCGCGAGGAGAAGCCCTTTTGCCTATTACGCTTGCTAGTTTTATACTGGATGCCCTCACTATGCCAGGTTTCCTATCATATGTTTTTTAAATATTTTATTCTATACTAGTTGTGTATGCATGTGAATGTTTGCATTTTTGAATGGCTTTAATCTTATATATTTATAGTAATAAGTTCATTATTGTTTTGAAGTAGGAAGAGAATCAAGATGTCAATTGATATCGCAGCAGCTTCGGCTTCCATCAGATGAGATACTAGGTTTTGAAGCTGCAACTGCCGCTCTCGGGCTCAAAGCAAATGTGTCTGAAGCAGAACATCCTTTGTTGTGTGAAGGAACGAGAAGGCAAAGGTAATATTCCTTTTAATGATTTGAATTTTTCGGATTTTCTTTTCTCCTTTGATTTATTTTTATGTTTGATCTTTTCAGGGGAGATCTGGCAGTGACGCTGCTTGTACACTACAAAGATCAACCTGTGAAAATAGCTCATATAATGGAAAAACTTCTCGACCGTGAAGTTCATCAACTAACCAAGACACCTTTGTCCAGCATTTACTACACTACTCATCCTCCAGTAAAGAGTATGATGTCTGCTATGAATGACTGGAATAGTGAAGTTGAGCATCCACCGCTGGAAACACCACCTCTTCCGGTCGATCCTAATATAGGTTAGATTTTGAACAGTTTTCAACTTGAAAAATCATGTAATATTTGAGGCATTAAGTTCTAAAACCAGCCATCCATTTTTTTTAAATGAACATAGTTTAAATATTCTACATCTTCAAGAAGATACCATTTTCTTTATTTAATCATTGAGAGCTAACAAACCTAACACATCTTCTATTTATTTTTTCTAAATCAATACTTCTTGTTCAACATGAGTATTATGTACTTTTTCTAAGATTATTAAAGACATTTTAAGTATACTATGCAAGGAGAATTTCATGTTTTCCATTGATTTCTCTTTTATAAATTATAATAGATTTGTTTTTGTTTCTTAAGGAATTTCGATGAGATCAACTCCTTGCTCGAGCAGTGCAGAATTAGAGGCTTGCCTTCCTACGAAACCTCTGAATATTTCACATGGTCCACAAACTGCAACCTCGTCTATTCAAACTTCTACTAGAGTCAAGGAATCGAGGTTTGTTTGATTTAAGATTTTATAACATGTTTTTGTTTTTTTCTTTTTCAATTTTCAAGAAATTATGCTTAGTAAGATTTGTATGATATTAAAATTTAACACTAATCTGTATAATTATTTTACTTTTGCAAAAACAGCAATAATTTTTAAAAACTAGATGAACTTGAGCATAATTATTTTTACATTCAAATTAGTAGTCAGTAATATTAGAGAGGTGAAATAGATAGAGTGTTAATTATAAATTTCAAGCTTCGCCAGAGAGTATGGAATGCTGTCATTGCTTATATCTTCTTTTAATTTTTGTTATTTACTTAACCCACTGGAGTATCATGGGTCTCATGAAACGCTAAGCACCATGGTGTTCTTTTTGGGAGTGCAAGCTATTTTTTCAACTTCGCATTAATGAATAGCAAGTTAAAACTTGGTACTCTTCACCTTAAAGTTTAGTTTACTTTTTCCCTAAATCCAAAAATAAATAAAAATTACATCTTCTTTTTCTTCTTAGATTGTGATTTCTTTTATTAAAATAATTCATTTTTTTTTTGCATATTCCTAACTTAAAGTTCCTATATCCAATATTTTTTAAATCTAGCTACTAGTAAACAAAGAGGTATGGATATTAAGAATAAAAAATAATTATAAATTTACCAAAAAACATTATTGCTGAAATGAAAAAAGCAATTTTTTTCATCGAAACATTGCACTTCAAACGCATTATTTCTTAAGACCTTAAAACACAAAGTTTTTGGAGTTATTACAAACAATTTTAACTTTTGCGAGAAAAATTTCGGTAAATTAATTTACTATCTTCTATTTATGCGGTGTAATATATATGAATTTAAGTATAAAATTATTTTATTGTACTCTCAAGCGTTTTTTAATTGATTTTCTGATTATTTTTTTTTTTACAAATAACAAAATTATATACCAAAATATATGGACCATAATTTTTTAATACTATTGAATGATTCTGTATAAGTAAAATGTAACATACCTTGGTGAACTATACTTACTAATTGTTCCAGAAGTGCTGGCAACATGTATAAATATTTTGAACATATCTCAATAAAAAAGAAATATATTTTCTTTCTGTGTATATTTTATTTCTTCTACTTCCTCTTTCATATTTATTATAATATTTGAAATAGATTAATTGAGATAATTATTTTTAAATCTAGAGGTTATTCCAGGTTCAAAGGGAAAAGAGCGTATCCATCCATACCTAATCAGCCTTCTGAAGCCGGCGCTCATTTTATGTTCGAATTGGCCAAAACCGTTTTGATAAAGGCAGGAGGCAACAGTTCTACATCTTTGTTTACTCAAGCGCTTACGAGCCAGAACCATCATGGACCACAGAGAGCTCTCCATATGTGCGCTTTTCAACTGGGGCTCTATGCACTCGGTTTACACAACTGTGTTTCACCTAACTGGTTGAGTCGCACGTATTCCTCTCATGTCTCCTGGATTACTGGTAAGGCCATTTTTATTGTTGATCAATTTACTTAAGTTAATAGTAATAATGTAATAAGTTGTTTTAAACATTTTTAACTTGCATTTGAACTAGTGGATATTGCATGAGAATAATATTATATATTAAATACAATTTATTCAAAACTTAATCATTCCCAAAAAAATAAATAAATTAATCTGTAAAATTAATTTAATTTTTCTTAAAAAATTCATTTATTTTATTGTTATTTCTTTATTTATTTTGTTACCCATTAAAATGTCTAATTCCTGATTTCTTTTTAGCTATTTAAATTTTTTTGTTTTTCTAAATTTTGAAATAAATTTGATATTTTATATTTTTTTGTAATTATATTTGTACTTTGTAACTGTACTTAATTTTTAGTTATTTCAAAAATTACCCATTTGGTTGAAAAACTCGTAATGTTTGTTACAAATAAGATAATATATATGTAATTGCTTAGGCCAAGCAATGGAAATTGGAGCACCTGCAATATCGTTTCTCCAGGACACTTGGGAGGGTCACTTGACTCCTCCGGAAGCAGCAAGTATCGCTGATCGGGCCTCTCGAGGATGCGACAGGAACATGACCCGTGCTGCCGCAGAACTAGCATTATCTTGTCTACCTCATGCGCATGCTCTGAATCAAAATGAAATACAGAGAGCTATTTTGCAGGTAAATTTAAAATATCTCTTGTATTTTTTTATTAATTTTAATTACATTCGAACATTGTAAAATTTTACTGGACTTAATTTGTAAATTTTTCCTATTTCGGCTTTCTTTATTTTCTTGTGCTAATATATTTGGTTATTACCACTTCTCTAGATGAAGTTAATTGAAAATTAAAAAAATTGATTTTTGAAGAAAGAGAGGATAGTGGAAGATAAGGTATTCTTCTTCAAGAAGAAAGATCTTTTTAATTTTCTAATATTAATTTAAATTAGAAAACTTTTGCATAATTGTGGGCCGTGCTTTAATAATAGACCAATTTTTATAAAATTTTGCATAGAGGTTTAGGCAAACAACTTAAGGGAGAACGTTGAGGGCGGCACTTATACCAAGAGGTTATACTGTAGGAGGAGAAAGCCTTTCCCCACAACATAGCTGTCAGACAACTTGTCAAATCATTGTTCCCATGGTAAACTTACGAATGTGATAATAACTACTTTTCAGAAGAGCAAAAAAACTGTAACATTTTTCTATGTATAAGGGCTGATGGATCCTCCTGGGACCCACCCACCTGCCTTAAGTGAATACCCTAGTCCTTCATAGGGGTGGGGGATAAAACTAGTGGTTGAGCATGGATGCTGACCACATCACATCCTATAAACATTGGTAAAGAAACAGTTTCTTACCGAGTTCTGAACCCATGACTCTTTATAGGTTGTAGTGATAAAAAAAAATTGTGCACATGCCATTTTACTTCATTTGTAGGATTGTGTGATTATTAATTTTTTATCAACTTAATTTTCTATTTTTCCACATGAAAGAAAATTAGTTTTTTGATTATCTATTAAAAAAAAAAAAAATGTAAGCTTTTCTTAAGGTTTAAAAAAAAAAAGATAATCAAAAGATTTCATGGGCTGCCAGTTGGAAACCCCTGATGCAGATACTTTTCACCACTTTCTTTCCTACTATTTTTGTTTATTTTTAAAAATATCACTGATTTATTTTAATTTTTATTTCAATTTTGATTAAATATTTTTAATTAATTTACTTCTTTTTGTTTATTTTAAAGTGCAAAGAGCAATCTGACCGAATGCTTGAACACTCATGCCTTACAGTCGAAGGTGCAGCGAAAGGAGGAGGTGTTTATCCAGATGTTCTTTTTCAAGTTGCCAAATATTGGTTTGAACTTTATATGAGGGTAAGGAGTGTTATTTTTTATCAATACAGTTTTCAGTCTTTAAGAGCTCTAGAAATAAATATTTAAATTATAGTTTAGAAATAATAATAATTGGGTTTCAAAAATTAATTTTGACCTGTTTAATTTATTTAATTATTAATTTATTACATTTTCAATTTAATTTTATTTTTTATAAATAGGGCGACTTTTCTTTTCAATACCTTGAACTATTTTCTATATAGCTTAGTGTTTAAAAGTTATGGTGATGCAATACAAATTTTCTTTCTTGATTTTATCTGCTTTCATCCTCCTTTGATCTTTTATAAAGTGGGGATTAAAAGTTTTGTTCATTTGAAGAATTTTATAGAATCTAAGAAGGGGAGTGTATTTTGAGTAATTATTGAAATTAGAATAAATCCATTTGTATTAATGTCATCCTGAATTATTGACATTTAATATAATACAGCCAGATATTTTTTGTTTGGTAAATAATGTTAAGAAGACAGATTAATATTGACCTGACAACTGTTATAACTATTCTTTAACAAGCTAATTTTTTCCCAAATAATATTTAGTCAATAAAATATGTTGATATTAATAATGTTTTTTTTTTCTTTACAGAATTCTCAAGGTGATCAGTTGGTGGATGAAGGATTGAATCCAGCAAGTGAGCAACATGCAGCCATGCCGGAGCAACATGTCAGTACAGCAATGGTGACATGGGTTGAACCGCAGCCGCCGCCAACACCTCCACCTCCACCTCCGCCACAATATGTTTCTCCAATCGCGTTGCCTTATCCATTGATCACAATCGCTCCACCTCCAGGTCATTACCAGCTAAGGCATCCACAACAGATAGCTCTGCAGGTATTTATATCTCAATTTAAGTATATATTTCCATTTCTTGGCCAATTCCATAATCTAGAATATTAGATAGCTTTATGTTTAGAGAGTTTGCTTCTTATGATGGACAAACCTGTTTCAATTATTGCTTGGTGAGAAGTTATTAGGTTATGATCAGGATGGTAACTGTAGTATGGCATATGCTTTAAAGTTTCTCTTCAAATTCATGGGTCAGCGGCTGTGGTTGCCAAGAGTGTTAAGACCTCGTCTTAGCAACCTCGAGACTGCTACGGCACAGAATGAATCTCGACCTTCCCACTTTTACTCTCTTAGAATAGGTTGGTATGTCATGTTAAGAATGTGATATTTGTACGATTGGTCGTCACAGTCTAAGTAAATGATAAGGGGACCTCAACATCATTATGTAGTCCATTACTCAAGCCCAACAACTGTTTGTTTTCCTGGTTCGATGGAGGCATCAGAAGTTCTTCTAAATGAAAACAGGATGATTTTAATCATCCTACAAAATTCCAAAACTTTGAAGTCAGACATCCTCGTCTCATTTGCTGCGAAGAAGAGCCTGCAATACCAGTTCCTCTCCAAGGGTGAACCACGATCTTCGTTGTTTCTGTGATCTCTTGGATTGTATGGTGCTATGGTAATATAATACCTAATACACCCTCATCATCACTACTTTATAACGAACTGGACATTTCAAAAGCAATCAACTGAAAGTTAGAGACATACTGATGCTTCCCGGATAATAGCTTGATGGCCTGTTTGCGAAAAGATTCATGGAACGAAGGAGACTAGAATTGTTTTTTTTTTTTATGCTTGGTAAAAGTCGTGTATATTTCTCACAACATTGCATTAGCAATTTATAAGTAATCTCAATTTTTGCCTTCAAATATTTTTTTTTAATTTATTGTCACTTAAAATTTTTTATATCAATATTTCTAATGAATTTGTGATTGTTTTTAAAGACATTCCACCTTCCTGCACCTCCATTCCAGTATTATCAAGCCAGTCATCCGACTCATGTCTTTTCTGCTACACCTATTCAGGTAAGATAATATTTAATAGATAATTAGGTAATAATTATAAATTGTTGGTTAAATAAATCTTTTCTTCAAAAATTCTTTTCATTATTTTTAAATTTTTTATAGTCAGCTATATAAGTTTCCATTTTAGAATCTTAAATTTTGAAATACTTTTATCGAGCATCTTTGTAATAAGTAAAATTTGTATACAAATCAATTAGGATATTAATGTGAAATTATTTATTATATTGGGATTTTTATGTTTAAATAAAATTAAAAATTTTATTTCTTTATATATATTTTCACTTTTAATTTCTTACTTTTATTTTAAAAGATTTCTTACTCAGCAATTGGGTATTATGAGTATTATAAACACTTCCAGGTTCAAAGTAAAGTTTACAACAAAAAGATTTAATACAAGTTACAAAATTTATAAGATGACTATTTTTTTATAGTTAAAAAAAAAATTTATATTTCATCAATGTTAATAAAATGTCTGAACTCACAAAATCTTATCCCTAAAAATATTGTAGTAATTAAATTAACATATAAAAATTATAAGTTGAGAAGTTTTGAAAATGCTTGTTTAGATGCTTTTTTAGTATCCTTCCTGTGTTTTCTATTATTATTCATAAACTTCATTGTCTGGGAGAAAATCAGAGTCATAAATCTGATAATTCAACACTGATAGTGCTACCATGAACTACTAGGTCTTCAACCGATGACTGCACTAATTAGAGTGCTGCTTTTTTTCCTCAGTACGCTAATTTTAAACGGGGATTAATTGAACTAATTACTGAAAAAGTAGTCCATTATTATATATTTTTTCTCACTCCGTGAGCTGTCGTGCATTTATTTGCATAATTAATTTACACATGTAAAACACAACATGTTTTGGTTTATATTGGATTTATCATTTATTAATGACTTTGAAATTAGTATATATTGAATATAATTCTCTTTTGTATCACTTCCGACACTACTTAGAGGCATTACTTCACTGCTTCTATGACTGTTAATTATTCTTAAACAGAATATGTAAAAAAGTTTCCACAAAGTTTTTATCGATCTTCCGTATATGTAAGAATTTAAGTTATCGCTATATTTATTTTATTTGTTATTTTGTCGTTTATTAGACGAAGTTGATATACAAGATTGATTGATTGATGACTTTATAATAACCATTACAAGCCAGAGAAATGCTACTGGTACAGTTCATTATTTATTATTATAAGGGGGCTAGATGTTTCAAAATAAAATTTGTTTTTCAGAGAAAAATAAAAGAAAGCATATTTAGCTACACATTTTTGCACATGTAAATAATATATTAGCTCAACAATATATGAATGTGCTTTAAATTAAATTCTAATGAATGTTTCAAACACATTTCAAATATCAAAACCAACTAGATCAACTTCTACTCTAAACTCCTATTTTTGCATTTTAATATTATAAAGTTAAATATAATCCAATTTTACTTTAACAAGTTATACCTAAACCGATTATAAATGTTGGCCATTTTCTATCCTTAATTTAAAATAGATAACAATTCCCTCGGTTATCTTACAGGTTGGCCCGGGACAGGCACAGATAGCAAATATAGCGCAGGCGCCAGCTCAGCCTGTCTCCCAACCTCCACCACAGGTCGTAACAGTCGCAGCTCCTGTCCGACCCCAACAGCAGGTATTAATATTTTTTATGAATCCAATGAGAATCAAAACGAAAAATATTTATATAAATATTCAGTTGGAACCTTGAATTAAACATTTAAATTTAATTAGAAATATTTTTATTAAATTTACTTTTTTTATGCTCAGGTACAACGCACACATCAGCAATACACACCAGCGCAGGTTCGCTATTTACTTGCTGCTTACAGAGTCGGAATGTTGGCTATGGAAACTATAGCACGTAGAGTTCATGATGACAGACCGAACGCCAAGTACGCCAGGCATCCTCCTTATGGTGATGATGTAAAATGGCTTTTACGTATAGCAGAAAAATTAGGTAATGTATCTTTTACATTTTCTTTATTTAACAACTTGATTATTTTATGAGCTTATATTGTAATATTTTTATTTTATTTGTTGATTCTTTTTTATTAAAATTTTGAAAACAAATAATGAAAATAAAAAATAATTTTGTTGGTTATGAATTGAAGTTCAGAAAATACAATAGGAGAAATTTATTAATAATAAAAAAAAATTATACATTTATTATTATAAAAGTTCAATAATCAGAAAATTCCAAAAAAAAAAAAAAAAAAAAAAAAAAGTATTGGTTTTTATATTTGCTAAAAAAAAGGTGGATCGATTTAATAATGTGGAATATTCGAAAAAAAATAAACATAATTTTGTAGATAATCTGTTATCAAAAAATATCTTAACTCTAAAAAAATATATATATTAAATTAAAATTTTATATAAAAAAATGAAAATGTTATTTTGGTACTTATTTTTAAGTCTTCTTAACTCTTGCTTTGTGATCCTCTTCTTGCTTCATAATTACAATCAACGGTGTTTCTTAGCTTGGAAATGTTGAAATTTAATTAGGCCATTATTCACTGGCCTTTATTAAAGTTTTTACTTTTAACCTTTAAATTCATGCACTGACTCAACTTCACTTTATCATGGATTTGACTCACATAAGGTGGTCCAAGATCAAAGGAAGTTTGTACACCAGCTCGGCTTAAGATCATAAGACGTTTCTCCCAAAAAACCAATGCGCCCAAAAAGATAATGACATAAAACAGTTTGTCGATATGTCTCATTTCTTATACATTCTTTTTAAATGTCCACATTTATGTTTCACTTTTTAGTTTAAATAAAATATATTTTCATTTTGTAGAACAAGTTTATTCTAAATTAATTTTTTAATATATAGGATTTAGAATTTTTTTATTTTTTAGCACTTAAACAAAAACTTGTTTTACTGCTCATTTGATTCGACACTTTAATAATTAATAGCTTTTCTTTTCAAGGTAAAATTTCTTTAATAATAAATATCTTATAAATTATTTTCAAATTGTTTCTAAAAATATTTCACTTTCATATGCAAATATTATACATTATTTTGATGTATAGTCTGACTTCATTATATTCAAAATCATCCTTCATATGCTATTAAAATGAAACAACCAATGGCCCTCAAAGTAGGTTGTTGTAATATTTCACCTTAATTATTAAATGTAACGATACATTATATTAATTCAGTACTAAATAAATTTTTTTATTTCATAAAATTCCATTTTTTTTAGATGTACCCTAATTTTGTTTTGTTTTCTTTTTTTAGGAACTCAATATCTTCAACAGTTCTGCGTCTGTGCAGTTAACAGCATCGTATCTCCATTTATATTGCACGATGTTGCGATTGAAGCCGCCCATTATTTAGCTAGAAATAATCCCACCCTAGTAATGCAGCATCTTAGGAGTTCATTGACACCTTTAGTTCAAAAATGTCAGCAAATGTAAGTTTTAAGCTGAATTGTTTATTTTATATTAATTTATATTCATGTTATTATTTATGTTGAAAGACTAAGTTACCTGCCTACATCCATTAAAGCTTTTTTGGTCTCTATTTCAGGTATATACAGTGTTTACATCAAAAGCTGTATCATCTTTCCAGTGCTGAGTACGATGAATTTCTAAATTTAGTTCTCTCAGCCAGAGCTGCCTTCCAAATCACTCCTGAGGGAAGTCAGCAATTTAAAGAATGGTTACAATCTATTCGCAGGTATTTATACATTTTGAATTATTTTTAAATCCATTATTCATTCATTATGGTTCTCGGGTTTATTTGCCTTAATTTCACTAAAATTATGAAATAATTTTAAAATTAATTTTTATTCTAAATATAAAGAGTAAAAAAAAAATTATAATTAGAAATTAGTATGTTGAAAAAAAAAAAATATATATATTTCTTTTTTCAAATATAAATATATATATATATATATATATATATATATATATATATATATATATATATATGTATGTATGTATGTATGTATAAATGAAGCAGTGCCAGTTTGATTGTGGCCTGGGAAAGTTGACTTTTATTTTATGGTGGCTACATTACAAAATATATCTCGACCTTTAGACTCTGGTTAGTTTAGGTTAGCTGTAGGATGCTCTGGTTGGAATTAATATATGAGCTTAGTTAATGAAAAACTCGCTATGTCCTGTACACCAATTTAACAGGAGAGAGAAAAAATTATAAATCTGTCTAGTTTAGCTTAGCCAACTCGGCATAAACATCCTTCTTCATTAAAATATTTCATACCCTAAATATATATGCAATTTATTGCAAACAATTGGATTAAACATCTATGGACTTGTATTTTGGTGATTTTTTTTGTTTCCAAGGTTAACAAATGTGAATAAGGGTACTCTCAATCTCTCATTTAGCATGCTAAATTCTGTTATTTGTGATGTTCATTGAGTTTCTACATTAGCATGCTAAATATCACAATAGAAAACAAGTCAAATAACAGACTCAGTTTAATCGACCTGATTATGTGATAAATACAGTGTGACTCTGCTAAATTAAACATTTATTGTTTTGTCAGTTCTCATAATGGTATCTGGATGAGATTTCAAAGTGTCAAGTGTTTATTTATTTACTTGCTGTAGTTTGTTTCAATTTAATTATTTTTCTTTAATTTAAAATTAAAAACATAAACTGAATCATGTTATCAAATTATCATAAAATGATAAAAAACAGAATCGTTTTATCAAATCAAAATAAAAACATCATTTTATCATTTTTTACTGTTACTGGTACTGCCTCTGTTGTTTTCAATGATGTTATTTTTTTTCTTTTTAGCCCTGATGATAGCCTAAAACTTAGGCCGAAACGTTAGCACAAAATCAATAAGTCATACTTATTAGTGTCTTTATCAACCAATTTCTTCCTTAATTTATTCTTGTTACCAATATTCTTCTCTATCACTTGCATTTCCACCTTCTGCAACATCATAATTACTCTTCTCATTTAAAGTTTCCTAGCACGGCCTGCTCTCCTCAGAAATGACATACATTTAATTTTGTGATTCTTTTTGTTTTTCCTTTTTTACTGGAAACAATGAGCTGTACTTCAGTTTAATGGGGATTGACATGCTAGGATTTGGTTTCTATATATTTGACGTACTTCACTCTGTACCTTTCATAGTCTTACTCACATTAATTTATTTCCTTCGAAACACCAGCTTCCAATCTTTATCATTTCATCTTCTTTTTGTTCTTATGCCGCTTGAATCTGAATCTACTGTGTATTAAATAGTTCATTCAGTTGTTGGTGCGTCCATCTACTGTTAACATGTTCATGGAAAGTAAAAATTCTGTTCATCCATTGAGTAAGACGACTTTTGGCTTCTATTTATTTGAAAATGGTCACTAGATTTGTGGAACATGATAAATTTAGTGCATCCAA
Source organism: Rhaphigaster nebulosa (assembly GCA_948150685.1). Classification (NCBI taxonomy): domain Eukaryota; kingdom Metazoa; phylum Arthropoda; class Insecta; order Hemiptera; family Pentatomidae; genus Rhaphigaster; species Rhaphigaster nebulosa. Next base: position 14,275,101 of record OX411312.1, on the reverse strand, counting down.
TAACAAATTTTTGCCTAAGTATGGACTAAGAGAGTTTTTGATGGTTTTTCCTCATATATCGAAGGAAACTTCATTAAACAACAATAATAAACAATGAGCCTGAATTTAAGTTTTTCCTCTCTTTTTTTTTCAGATCAAAATCCTGCAAAAAGGAGTTATGGGCCCAAATTAGCGTTCTATTGCAGCCTTCAACTGGGAAGTGACAGAGACTGGAGGAGGCTACCTGCCTCTAGAGTTCTCCATAGCAGTCTCTACACATTCAACTCTTTTATTCCTTCACTATCAATCATTATTAGAACGAAAATATCTTATGATGGCGAATATTATTAGCACTCTTAACAAAAATTATTGAATTTTATTCAGTGTGCTACTTTCAATTGATATTTCTTGTAATTTTAGCTGTTTTGTTTCGGCACTATTGTGTTATTTCATTATAAATTTTCTGTTGCATAGTTCGCAATTCGTTTATTGTGTGTTAGAACGAAGTTAGACGAGCAATTTTGATGTAATTTACTTCCTCGACCTTTCATTGACTATCTGTAAAGTTTTCTATTTTTTAAAATTTGATTTATGCTTATACACTGTTTTCCCCCTAAAATAAAATAATTTCATAATGTTTTTTCTTTCATTATTATAAAAACAATTTTTTTAAAATATTTTTTTAATCTTATTTTATACTCAGGTTTTTTTTAAAGCATAATTTCGAGCATTTACTTACATGTTTGACGATTTCAGCAGTCGTGTGGTTCTATATGTCTAAGGAGACCGTTCCTCTTGCTCAAACCTATATATTTTGATTCATTGCTCAAGTTCTAGGAGAAAAAATAATTGGTCCTCGGTGGATCTGGTATAATATGTCTATTCCAATTTTTTGATAATTTGCTGTTTTTATATACATTCTATAAGTGTTAAAGCTGTTAATATTTGATGCTCTTGAAAAATGCTCTTCACTTCTATATTTAAAAAATAAAATAATAATTTTTTAAACTTTAATTAGAGTGCTTAATCATCAGCGCAGCTACCCTTAATAACTTTTTCTTCTTAATTTAATTTTGATGAGAAAAATTGTCGCTCTTATTCTTTTTATCGCATCAATTATAATCGGAATAAGTATTTATAGTTCTTTAATCATATTTACCCCTTCTGTTTTTAAAAGTTATTATCGTAATATCCTTTTCTTTCTTTTTTTCATTTAGTTAATTGAGAGGTAAAAGATCTGATGTAAATATCTCTAATATTTTAGTAATTATAAATTAGGTTATGTTCGGTTAGTTAGCTTAGTAGACAAATCACGAACTTATTTAAAATATGAAGATTGACATAAGATATTTTTTTTAATTTAATTATATCAATGTGTCATATTTTGATATTAGTTTTTGATATGAGTTGACAATTAGGTTAAATTATTAATCATGTAACGAAAACAACTTTCATCACAAGCACAATTTGTGTATTTCTTATTTTATTTATATTTTTAAGTTAATTTCAAAGAAGGAATAATTATTAACGACATCTGAATGATAAGATGATAAGACTTTCATTAGGTAATAGTTTATGATTGTATTTAAATTATATATTGATTTAATACTTATTTATTGTTTTATATGGAACTTTTTAAAGTGTTATATTTATATTAATTTATTTACTGTCATTTGATACTAAAAAAAATTAAATTTCTAGTAATGATTTTAGTATTGTTAATGTTTTTTTAGTTAATTTTTATGACTATACAATTGTGGACATTTATGCACTCTTTGTTTTTTTTATTTATGCGCAATAAATCTTTGAATTTAGTTAATAAATAAAGTGGTTCATTACTAAGAATTTAAATTATGTAATATGTATATATATATATGTAGTATGTAGAATAAATGTGTTCTACTATAAGCCGCAATTATAGTAAATATGAAAATCTTTTCAATTATTTGAAAAGTAAATGAAGTTCATTCGATTTCGTAAATAGGTATAAATATGGAAAATAGATTAGAATGCTCGTTAGATAAATGCGGCAGTTAGATATATATCTCGAATGTTATTACATTAGCTTGTAAATGTTATATTTAATTTTATTATGATTTTTTAACGAATCTAGAAGTATTTGGATTAACGAGCTAATTTAATATCAAGCAGGGATATATATAGCAATTTTAGTAACATATTTATTTTAATACCTTACGATTAGACCTATGAATAGATGATATATTTGACATTATATTTGTAAATCTAAAAAAAAAGTATAAGAAAAACCAAAAAAAAAAAGTTATTCGATAGGTTTATAGTTTAAATGTTCTTTATTTAATTTTTTTAAAAGTATTTTTTATGTATTTTGAAAAAATAAAAGGTAATAAAAATAGAACTGTCATCTTTCATGCTTATCAGATTTAGGGGGTAGATAATGGGTAATTTTGGAAGGTTAAAATTTTATCTAGAGATTAAACAGTTTCAAATATTTTCGATATGGTTAAAAAAATTGAAAGTTATTGACTTTTTTTTAAAATATTTTTTGTTGTTTTAATCTCAAATAAAATATTAACTTGCCAACATTTTCTAAAACTTTACTATTTTGAAACAGGTCCGTCAGTACAATCGATTATTATATTTTCAAATATTTATGAGAAAAAAATTTGTTTATTTTAGCTAAGCATATCTTTTGTACACATCTGTCATATATAGATTGTACATAACTAATCTTCCAGAGGTTATTTAAAAAAAAGAAAAGAAAAAAAAGATGTAAGTGCTCTTAATATAGTATTAAACTAAACTCCCCCAATCCCTATCTCAATTTAGTTAGTTCTGTGTGATGTTAATTTTGTTAGAAAAAATTTTCTATACTTTTATAATCGAGTTTTCCCTACTTAATAATCTAACCTAAGTGCCCATCTTTCCACAACATTTTAGAGTTTAAATAATTAATATTGTTTAAAAAAAATTCAATGGCAGTAAAAGAGCTCTCTTTATGTCTTTTTCAAGAAGGGAAAACTCAAAAAAAGACACTGTTAATGAATTTTCACATTATGTATGATTTTTTAAATGTAAGTGTTATTTATACAATATGAATTAATTAACATATATATGTTGACGACTATATATGTTATCCCTTTGTATAGCGGTCTAGGTGATGTTCCTCAGATCGCTACGGCTCCTTTTCCAGCCATTATTGTTTGATCTCTATCATTTTGTTACTCATTTTTAAATATTCATGTAAATTTGTAGCTGTGTTGTTTCTCGTTTTGGTTTTTACGTTGACTATTGATAATCATTAATATTTAACTAAATTTAAGTTTTTTAAACGATATTTAGAAAATAAGAGCTTGCGATTTTAGAACATTAATAAAAAATATAAAATAAAAAAAAAGAAAAAAAAAAAAGAGTTATTAAGAAAAACAACACAGTTACTAAAATAGGTGTTCAATATGTCACAGTTCATCTCAATACTGTACAATTGGTAAATAAAAAGCATGTCAGGTTGTATTGTGAAGAGTTTCTTTATGAATGAAAGTTGATATAATAAAATGAATCTTTTCATAAAATTTAACTGCAATTCATTCCCTGAATTAATATTCATTCATTACAGCCATGTGTTGATTAACCAAAAAAAACAGAAGTTCTTTTTTGGATAATTTGATTTTTTTGGCTATTCAACCAAAAATTATGAAAGATAATATGAGTTAAGTTACTTATGAACTCCGATTATTATTTATTTTGATTTATTTATTTTTTATCTACTTTCTTTTTTAAACAAAATTTCCAAAAACACCTGAATGCTCCTGAAAAAGCCCAATAAGTTTTGAGTAAAATTTTGAATTTGAATATTTTTCTCTTACATTTTACCTGATATTAATTTTTTAATGGAAAATTAGACCAAGGTTTCATTGAATTATGTTCAGTAGTATTCAGAAAAACCTGGCGTTAGGAGACAAGTTTTGAGGGTATAATTGGGAAATTAAAATGCTTAATCATGAATAGGTCCCATATTTTTTAAAATTTTGAAGTTTTTTTTTTTACTTTCACTTAACTGTGTATGAAATATATAGTAAGGGAGATTATTCTGCCTGGATAAGCTAAAAGGCCCTAACTCCAAATCCTTTTTTAATATATATATATCTTAGTATTCTACCCGAATTTCTCTAAAACTACACTTTTTATGACATTAGAAAGTCCGTAGTCCAATGGTTAGATCCTAATAATAATTCCTTCCTTCCTCGCTGTCACTACAACTCTCGAACAGTCGCCTGCAGGTTTTAGAGCTTTCTAATTTCATGAATTTATTTTTTTTAAATGATTAAGGCGTTTTAGCTTATGACGGCAGTATTGCAATCCTGAAAAATTCCGAGTTAGAGTTTTCAATGGTAATACAGGCTTTAAATCCCTGAGTTCTAATAATCAAGTCTCGTAAAATGGTCTGTGTGTGAATAGTCTACCTCAAAAATGAAAAGTTGTATGAAACTGAAATTACGTATTTATGGCAGGTATATGTCTGGAATGTTACAGCAAATTTTTCGTCAAAATCGACTAATGGTAAGTGCCTCTTTATATCATTGATTTTACAATTTCCACAAAAATAACTTACTACCATGAAGCTTGCCTAAAGTCTTCTCCTGGTATCCTTTCACTTTTCATGTTTGTAGTACATCATTGAGAAAATGCAGAGGGAAAAGCTATAATAAAAAGAAATTTTCAATTGCCCATAACTCAAATAATTTATGGTAAATTATGTATAGAATCATATAAAAGGCTGTACGATTCTCTATAAAAAAAAATTATCTAAATTGAGCCAGTATTAGCAAAGATATTGTGTATCTTCTAAGAGATACAAGACTGGATTCTAGAAATAAAGCCGAGTGTGTTCAATAGCAGATGGATGTGACCGAATCTCCTGTTATCATGCCCCCATCCTGCTCTCTACAATACACAGTAAATAGTATAAAAGTAGAAATTTTTTACTTTACATTATTTCATGGAAACTTAAAATTTATTTTCAGCTTGACAAACCAAAAATATATAGTGCACAGAATTGTTTATAAAAATATTTTATTGAACTTTAGTGAGAAGTGCATACTGCTAAAAATATTTCAAATAGTGTTTATGTGAATGAACTCTTTAAAACTATTTTAAAAATTAGACTATTATTATAGGGTGGTTAGGGAAAGTTGTGTGATGTGTGCATCACACTAGATTTTTTTTACGTTTAAATGACGTAAGCTGAAAGCTCATAGAAAAGCGTTATGATATAGCTCATTCAAAAAAAAAAAAAATTACTGAAAATTGCAATTTTTATTTTAACATTCCTCAAAGATTCAACCAAAAAAAACTTTTTTTTGGTACAGTTCAGCAAGGTCAAGTTAGTACAAACCAAAACAAATACAAGCTCAATTATAATTATAAGGGTATGCAGAAACTATGGAGGCCCGGATTTCTGGTGCTCACTGTCCCTAGTTTGAAGACCTCTCATCTAAATGGTTAGATATAGAAATGGATGGCAGAGGTGAACTTAAATTTGTATCAGATTCAGCTTTCAATTGAAGAGAATCCATGAAAATTCAATGAACATGTTCATGTGTTTGGTTAAAAAAGCCTTCAATGTTTACTTTCTACAAATTCAATGTGTTTAGGAATCGCTCTTACAGAATAATATAACAGACAACAGTATGATTTGGTCCGATAAGTTATCTGATGAAATAGACATTTTTTCTTACTTAAAATTTCTTCTAACTTTCGAAATACAGTCCAGTATGTTCAATGGCTAGTTGTCATGTAGAAACCAGCTGTTCGATTTCCTGCCGGTACCAATCTTTGGGTTTCGACAAGAAAAGTCTTCTACTCCAATTTTTACCTCCTCCAATGTTTGAAATGTTTTTTTCCTTAAGAAAGTGAACCATTGCTCGGAAAATTTATAAGTCTGAAAGATGAGCTCACATAGAACCTCTATATATTCTCTCTTCTCTTTATCTGATTACCAATTGGTTTAAGTGACGAGACACACTTGACTGTGACAAATCAAATTCGGAGGATAGATGCCGAGTACTTTTTGCGGGATCATTTTCAATAGCGTGTCGTAGAGCCTCGCTGTACACAACTGACGGTCGCCTTGAGTCCGGCTGCCTTTTCGAGCTTGGATCGCCACTTTCAAACCTGGCGAACCACCTGCCCACAGTCCGTTCATTAAGGTTAGGTCCCTCTTCAACTTTCCGTATCAAACGCATGGTTTCGGCGGCTGAAAATTTCCTTTTCCAGTAATGTCGCAGAACTACTTGAATTTCATACCTCAAAGTCACTTTGATTGAAAGAATACCAAACATGTACTGAACCTCATAGAGAGGACATTATGATTACTAAATGGTTCAGTATAGTATTAGGATTAAAAAAATACCAATAACAACAAAATTAGAATTAACAGAGATGTAAGAAAAAAATAAATTTCATTTTAACCCTTGAAAAGGTTTTTAGATATTTTTGCTTGTTGTTTAGATGTCGAGTAGAGATGGGTAAACCCATTGTTTTATGGGCTGGATCAGAATCCATGCCAGCTAGCTGTAGCGGATCCAGGATTTAATTTTAGAGGCGACTAACACCGGAGATCTGGGGATAGAGATACCTCATAACAACAGGGGGGCCCTCCTCCCGAAAAATGTTTAAAGGTCACTAATCAAAACTCCGATTTTTACATCATTTGAATCATCAGAAATTAAATTTTGAATTTTTATTTTATAACAATATTTTTATTTTAGGAACAATAATGTTTTACGGGAAAAAAAATTATATTTTTTCATAGCACGTGCTTACATTTAGTAGCTGAAGTATATTGTTTTTAATCCATCATTCAGAAAGACTCCACTCCCCCAATTGTATTTCTTTATTTTATGTACTATTAAAAATTGGTTAAGCAAGGTACATTGAAGAAAAAGTTGAACAATGTAGCTGATACAGAACACATTTTAATTACAATAACGTGTTTACCTTTACCGTGCAAGGCGTCGAGATGTAAGAAAAGCGAATATGGACATTTGATGCAAAATTATCGCAAATAGTAAACTTGAATCTAAAAACACGAGAAATAAAATTTAATTGTAGTCCTGCATTAACGAAGCTATTTTTGTTATGCGGTATGATTTAAAAAGAGAACATATTGTAATTGTTTATTTATATTAACTCAGATCATGCACAGAAACAAAAATGGACCAATGCAAAAAAAAAAATGTTTTGAGGTGCTTCAGCTCTTAAACATCAACTATTAACGGGAAAGCCAGAATATGAATGATCTTACAAGAACGATTCCTTAGAACTAAGCGAGAGCTCTTTTAAAGATTCACTGATTCAGTAAAAAGAGCTATTTCAAGCTTCGGACCGTGCCATGAAATTCGTTAATCTCTGATAATAGCTACCTAGATCAGAAATCATGATTCACAAAAAATTGATTGCTACATCACACACTAAAATTGCGATGGCCTGAATGTAGAAGTCACAAATATCTGTGTTTTAAGTTGTCAAAGTTCTGTTTGTAGATGTTTTCGTTGAACAACTATTTCAGGAAGAACTAAGTTTAAGTATTTTGCCTCTGAAAAGCATTATCATTGATTTTATAAATCAACAATACAAACAATGTTATAAGTAGTTGAAATCATATAATGATAAAAATCAAAAAGGTTCTTATAAAGTACTATAGTTACATTTGTGTTTATTATGTTGTATAATCCTTTCCGAAAAAAATCAAGAGTAATATTATTTAAAAATCTGAGCTGTATTGCTTCCTTAATAGTTTTCCATATAGGTAGGAAAAAAATCTTTCTAGATGCAATAGATGCCCTAATTCAAAATCTTGAATTATAACGTATTGTAGAATGGTTTAATGTGTAATATAATAAATATATATAAAAATATTTTTGCAGCATTTAATTTATGGTTTGATTATTTATACACCATAACTGAGGTTTACTCTTCACATTATTCATAGACTATAAGTTTAAAAAATAACCAGTTAAAAATTTGTTATAACTGAAATAATAGAAAATAAAATAAGCACTATCTAACTAAATATGAAAAAAAAAATATTCGATCAGAGAATTCCATTAAACTATGAAATTTTTTTTTCTTAAGTTGGCAATTATAACATAAGGCGGACTCAGATTTGGAAGAAATCTATTTTAATTATTCTGAATCAAATGGGTAGGTATATATTTATTTTTAAAAAAAAGTAAATTTATAAATATAAAATACATTAGTTTGATACTTATTTATATCTTAATGAAATCTGGAAAGTTGATAATATCTTTAATAACTACAAACTAAATATTTGCTTAAGTACTTTGTATGGACCAAGCTGGAATGACAAAATAAGTCAAACATAAATGGAATTGGTTAAATACCCTTTAAAAAATGTTTATGTTTAAATGTTAATATTATATAACTCCTTGTTATATTTCTTATTAAAAACATACTGTGAACAATTTTCCAGTGAATAAATTTAGAATCTAATTATTTCCTCACAGTCCTTTATTTCCTTATTTTTAGAGATGGTGTTACAAATAATTTATTTATCATTTCACTATATTCCATATTAAATATTTAAAAAAAGAAGGCTGTAATAAAATTAGTCCTTTGAAAATATATATCTTATATACATAAAATTAATTGATTCTGCTTGATGGTTTAAGTTAGCTCTTTTCTTTACTCAGTTATTGCCATATAGGTCCCTTATAGTGATATAGTAAGCAATATTAAAAAAATATAACCTTGATAAGATAAATGATAGTATTAAGATTACTATTTTTTTTCAGGTTGCAAGCTTAGTTTTAATTTTATAAAGTTGAGTCTTTTTATAAGAAGTTCATAATTACTGTATGCATATTCAAATATTACAAATCCGGCTGATAAAAACATCTGATTCAGTCTTTAAAAAGATAAGTTATCCAAAATAGAAAGTTTATTGATATAAATAAAAACATATATCAATTTTATATTCGTTTGGAAGTTTTTAATCTTTAACAGAACGAATTCATATACAAATCAATATTTTTGTTAGCGTTTTTGGATTTCTAGTTTTTCATATAAAACATAACGATTGCCAGTTTTAGTAAAAAAAAATTTTTAGTTGGATTTTTGTGTGCTCCTAGTTTAGAACATTGGACCCTATCGATCAAGACTTTTTTATATTTTTCTATATTATTTTTAACTGAAGGAATAGAGGAGGTACTATTGGGAAATATAGAAAAGGGTAGGCATTCAATAAAATGCTGTATATGAAAGAGTAGTTCAGCATTTTACTGAGTAGCTACTCACATATAGAGCACCTTCTCAGTTTTATTCACTTAGAAAGGTATGCAGATACTCAGAATTAATCCGCGTGCTCTCTACAGGAAGCAAGTATTTCATTGTGTATCCTCTCTTTAATCACATCTAACGGAAGTATCTGCTCAGATTTTTGAGGAATGAGTATGTACTCAGTTTTATTCACTCCACCTATGCAGTTTACAACCCGATTCTGTCCATTATGGAAAGGTTAATGAGATTAATTCTGACAAGGAATAAAGAATTCACAATTTTCAGCTTAAGCATACTGGATGCTGCTCCAGCACAGCAACAGCCAAGGAGACTTATTTCACAATAAAGAATATGACACTTGAAAATATCATGCTTTATTTTCTGAATAACTGTCTGTTAAAACCAATTAATTAAATTATATAGATTTAATATATAATTATCAAATACCAAATAACATTAAAACAGTTATAACTGACAATACTTATTGCTTAGCATTCAACTGATATAAAAAAAATATTAATAAAACATTGATAATAGTATGCATTATCAAATTTCTGTAACATATCACATACAGTTATTAGTCATTAATGACATCAAGACACTCAATAATATAACAATATATAAACCATAACAACAATTTTATTTTTCAAGTGTTAATTTATATTACATTTATAAAATTTATCTCTTTTCATTTAACATTATTTATATTATGCCTAGACTTGAAACTAAATTTTAAAGGCTATAGATACACTCATTTATTTAGGACAGATTACAAGAACTAAGACTATTGTAATTATATCAATACATTTATAAAAACTAAAAAACAAAAAATATGTGAACTTGGAAATGTAACACACATTTTATTTTATGTTAAATTTTAAAAACTGACTTTAAAAGTTTTTTTTTTATGTTCAGTTTAATTTTTATAACATGTCTTTAGATCTTATAACATCTTTATCCCCCTGATTCTAATTAATTCTCGTATAACATCTTTTTGATATGACTTTTTATTTTCATAAATTGAGACAGGATGGAGAATATTGGTATCATAGACAAAGATTTTGTGAATATAAAAATGTATCCTGTTAATGAATGAACTATTGGTCCCAACCCATCTATATATGGAATTTCAGATTCTGTCCCATTTGCATGATTTAGGCTTCTTTGACTTGAAAGGTACCATGAGTACATTTTACTCCTCTTCACGTCATTATTGACCCATATTTCTTTACATGACTGAAAGGTTTTATATATTAGATAAGAGATCTGTTTTGCTCTTACTATTTTAAAAATAATTTCTGAATGAAAATTCATATGCAAATTGATTATATAGCCCTGAGGTGAGCATTGAGGAAGTCGATTAGAACCGCATTCCAGTGTTTTGCATGTTCCAAAGAACTATACCACAGTATTGGATAAAATCATTTTTTTTTAGATTTAATTTACTTTATAAGGTAAAATATTCTATACAAGTCTTATTAAATTAAAAATCAATTATACATTTAAATAAGAAATATATTTAGAAGAATAAAAATACAAAATAATTATTTTAAAATTAAGGGTTTTATGTTTGATAATTGATAATGCTGCCTTCCATATTTTACATCAACGAAGGCATGGATTAATTCCAGTATAAAAAACTGGATGAGGCATTACCTTCCAACGACAAAAAGTGGGAAAATATTGCCACAGAAAGCATGATTCCCACAATGATTTCAGAGCCATCAGTATTGTACTTTTCGGTCTGATTGCAGATCATACGAAAACCGGCATACTACTACGTGACGTATGACTAGAGGTCATATGAGTACAGACTGTATGATTAAAGGAGTCAAATGAATCAAAGGAGTCAGCATGACATCAAGGAGTCAAATTTACTCATCACTACCTTTCATAGGGTTAACAACTACTTAGAATAAAGATGTCTGAAATCTTCAAAAGACCAAATTTACTTAAAATATTTTACAATTTTTTTAAAAATTAAGTCAGGGATGCAAGTAGGCATTTCGGGAATCTGAGAAAGGATGAAAATTGGTTCCCTTGGATATATAATGAAATATATTTTTCTGGACCTTCCCCTCCCACGCTTTATAAATTTGTCCCCAACAGTAATATATATATATATATATATATATAAAATTTATGCATTCTATTCGCTATAAACTAACATTACCAATTATCCAAAGAAGATATTTTACATTTTTCACTATACAGTTCATATAACTATTGATAAAGTTACAATATTAAATTAAAATAAGCATTTGAAATGGAAAATATCAGAAACACAATCTTATACCTAATAAGGTCATGGAACTTATAAAGATAATGAAAAAAACAGAAATTGAAGAGTTATTTTATATAATTCCTTATAATTTCATTTAATTTCATTTCATAAAATTATAGAGGCAATGTAAACATAAGCATAAGCAACACATGTTTACATTGCCCCTATAATTTTATGAAATTAAAGGAATTATATAAAATAACTGTACGATTTCTGTTTCTTTCGTTACCTTTATAAGTTCCATGACCTTATTAGGTAGATGATTGTACTTCTGATATTTTCCATTTCAAATGCTTATTTTAATTTAATATTGTAACTTTATCAATAGTTATATGGACTGTATAGTAAAAAATGTAAAATATCTTCTTTGGATAATTGGTAATTTTAGTTTACAGCGAATAGAATGCATAAATTGAATATCTTATTGTTGGGGACAAGAACCGTCTACTTTTGCTATATGAAAATACAATACGACAAAAAAGAGCGAAACATCATGATTATGTATCCGAGGCCCCTTAGCATTTCCCGTGTTGCCTCAGCCTGGTTACACCCCTGAATTTAGTATGAAACCAGTTTTTTTTTTTTAATTATATCTTGTGAAAAAAAAACATTACTGTACAGCTAAGAACAAATTTACAGATAATCTATCTAATATAGTACTTGTTAAAAAAAAAATTTTGGACCTGAAATAAAATGAAGTTTTTATAAAAATTGTTAGGATATTAATTTGTATGTAAAACATTGACAAAACGTAGAAGTAAGAAGTAAGAGCTCGTTATTCCATTGCTCTAAAATGTGATACAGAGCAGTTTTTAATAGCACAATATTTAATGTTCAAATTTAACACAAGCTCACCCAGAAGAATATGGCAGTTCAAGGACAAACTCACATGGCACTAATTCTACTGGGTTTTTTCTTACCTCCGGATTTATTTATATAATATTTAAAAAAAAAAAAAATATATATATATATATATATATATATATATATATATATATATATATATATATATATATATATATATATATATATATATTCCAATACAATCTTGTAATATATGCATATATTTGTAAATATTTTATAAATAAAATTAGAGGGTAAGAAAAAAAAAATGTTTCATCTTAGTGCTGCATGATTTCACCCTCCTGCTGCCATATTTTTCTGGGTGAGCATAGTAGCAAACATTTCTTTTGGAACTGAAGCATAAAAAAAAATCTCCTTTATCCAAAATTTACAATTATTGATTACAATTTTTTTCAGTGAACAGCAGTGTCCTAATTTAAATATTTTTTGGGTTATTTACAAAAGTGGAACTCACTTTGCATGAACTTTAAAAACAGAACTCTTAAAGGCAATTGAACATAGAGTAATCATGTAGTTCCAGTGAAAATATTTTTATTAACAAATATTTTATCATTACCTTTTATGAATTTTGCACTCACAAATTGATTTGGGGATATAATCAATCTAATAATGATTTGAAAAAAAAATTAACACAATTTGGTTATGTATAGAAAACATCCATATTTCAATTATGATGGTATTGAGGAGGATTCCAGTAATTTCCTCAAGTCTCTCCATTTAAAGTTTATTAAAAATTATTCTTTTGTTTTCGCTCATTTTAGACATCATCAAAATTTTTGACACAATACGAGGTATGATCAGTTATGGGGTAATTGAGTCTGGAATGGTTAGGTGCAATATTTTATCGATGCTTGCTTATTTATTTTGAAATTTAATTTACTTTGTTGATTAATGAAGGGTATATGGGAAAAACAATGTAACTCCTTTGAAATTTTTCAGGAGAATTAAATTATATTATTAAATTATATCTTTTTTCTCTGACCAGCTTTTCTTTCTAAAAACCAGGTGTTTAGACTGTCTCCTCCTCAACAGTACTCACTGTTTGATTTGTCTTTCTTAGAGTTAATATATAGCAAAAAAAAAATCGAGAACATGCAAATCAGAGCATATAAAATAAAAAAAAATGGAGTTCTACCGTTTTTCCTCTGTACCCTTCAAATTGATCTTTGATGCTTAGTTGGATAGAAATTTATAGTTACCAATTACAGGGCTTTAACAATTCACAAATTGCTTGATGCTTTTATCCAAAAAGAAGAGTTAGTAGAAAAATTTTAAAACTGAATTTGGTAAAACTTTAATGAGAGAGACATAAGGCTCTTAAATAGAACTTGGAAAAATATTCTAAAAGTTGTAATTTTTGGTCTCTATTTGGAGTTTTGCTCCCATTTTATGTATCATACTTCGACTTACTGCATATTTTACATCAACTTTACACAATTGGAATCATTATTCCATTGATTCAGAAGTACTTTAAGTGTCTGTTAATAAAATTATATTTCATTATGCCTTATTACAATTAATGTCTCTACAGAAAATTATCAATCAGTTTGACTTAAAATAATGTTCAATGTTTGCTGAGAAAATAAATAAAACCTTCCAATTATAATTCCATTCAGTTTGTTTTAAAATTATTCATTTAATGAGCGCTGTACAGAGGGTTAGGGAGAAATACATCAGAATATGTATTTACATTATAATATTAATAAAATTAAACACGAATTCTCTAAAAATAATGTTTTTAGTTTCGGTAACTTTATGTATTAATAGTTTTGGCTCCTGATTTACTTATCTCTAAGCTCAGCAGACACAAACTAAACTTAGATCATTTTCATTTTAAATGAAACAACTATTGAGTCTGATATGTATTAAAAAAAATCACAAAACAATTAATTTTATTAAAAAATTAATTGATGAGAATATTTATTTATATTGCAACATTTATATTTATAGTCTGAAGAGTGTTGACCTTTTTACAAATTCTTAAACTTCATATATTCAGACTTTAATTCAGTATTACTATAGTAGTTAGGAGATCATTCAAAAAAATCTCATATCTACTAACAATTTTAATTGCTCTTCTATATTACAGAGCAGTATCACTGCAATGATACATTATCCTCTTCTTCCCATAGTTATTTCGTCAGCTGTCAATAATATTTTATTTACAATAATTATACATCTAGTAAGATAAATAAGAAAAAAAAAATCAATTTTTTTTAATATAAGATTGAAGCTTGTTGATCGGATTCAGTTGAAAAATATCTCTAAAAATAATTTTTTTAAAAGAAAATAACGTATTTACAAAATTATATCAAATACAATTTCATTAAAAATTTCTTGTCATAATTAACGAAATAGTTGATGGATCGAGATGTCTAGAATTTATTACATATTTACATTATTGTTTTGAAAACTCTGCAAAAGTTTATTGACGAACTACAGGAAGAAGAGCTGGTCCTGCTATGTATAAGTCTCTTGATACGGTTGCTCTGGTAATTCAATGGAATGTTCCTGCGGCCAATAGAGTTTGGCTGCGGGCTCGACCCCTGAGCGGGAGGAGCCCGATAGTGGTCACTAGGTGTCCCCTTCGTAGCTCAATGACGACTTTTTCATTTCAATCATGGGCAGAATACTGGTCTCCTAAAAAATAAAATAGGTTATTAAAAAAAATTATTTTTTTATAATTAATTTTGATCCCTTAGTATGTTTGGTAACTACAGTAGTCTTTTATAAAATTAGTTCCAAAATAAGT
Organism: Rhaphigaster nebulosa; assembly: GCA_948150685.1. Lineage (NCBI taxonomy): Eukaryota > Metazoa > Arthropoda > Insecta > Hemiptera > Pentatomidae > Rhaphigaster > Rhaphigaster nebulosa. The sequence continues at coordinate 14,259,943 of OX411312.1, read as the reverse complement.
AGACTATTTTATTATTACCGCTGCAATTTTCGTGAATTAAAATAGTAAATAAACTGCTTTATAATCATTTAAAATTTCTTAATATTAGTTTCATTTATGGATTATCATGTTAATGAAAGCATCAAATATTAAACTATCATTTTAATTTTGTTTTAGGAGCAGGAGAAAACTGGAAAGGAATCAGGTTAGTGAAATTATTAAGGATTGATAAATTATTTGAATAATTTTGAATTGCTTATATTTGAATTTTTGTGTGCTTTTAGAACTGAAGATGAATGTATAACATTCGAAACTACTTTTCAATAAAAACAAAATTATAGAAGTGGCAAATAATTTATCAATCCCTAATTAGATTGAGCCTTCTATACCATCTTGCAGATGTTAACTGTTAAATTATTACTTTATTCATACATATTTTTACTTTCACTTACCTATATATGAAATACATAGTCAGTGGAAGTATTGTCATCATGAAACATTTTGAATCCGGGTTTTCAACGAAAATATACGTTTTAAGGTCACCTGAGTCTAAATAACCAAGTCTCGCAAAAAGATCTGCGTGTGCGCATCTGTGGGTATGTGTGTATATGAACAGCCTAGCTCAAAAACGAAAAGTTGCACGAAACTGAAATTATGTATTTAAGTTAGGTATATACCTGGGATGTTACAGCTTTACAACTTTTTCATCAAAATCGACTAACCGGAAGTGCCACTTTGTATCATAAATTTTACACTTTTTTACAATTTTCTCAAAAATGGCTCTAACCATTTTGATGAAACTTCCCTAAAGTCTTCTCCTTAAAATGCTTTAACTTTTTAATTATTTAGTACAAAGAATAAATTAACAGAAAAAAGTTAATGCAAAGAAAATTTGATTTGCTTATACCTCAAAAAGTATGCATTTTATAGTAACTTATGTAGATAATCATACGAAAGGTAATTAAATTCTCTGAAAAACTAAAAAAAAAAGTTATCAAATTGGACCAGTATTAGCAAAGATATAGCATATTGAACTACCACATCATAGAGCCACAACCTAGATGGAATACTGAGTGTGTACAAAAGCAGATGGATGTGACCCCTCCCCACCTAGCTACTCCTGCTCTCAACAATATGTTGTGTTCAACTCAGTTGTTAACTTCATACTTATTATTATTAAAACTTCCTTCAAAATAATTTTTCTTGTCTGGTAAGAAAAAGTTGTGTAATGCACATATCGCACCATATTTTTTAAATATAAAATTATATAACGTATTTTATTTATATTTCTTGCATCTTAGCCAATGCATTATTTGGGATGCCATCTCATAAGAGACTGAAATTGAGAACCCACATCAGACTGAAAAAATAAATAACTGGACGGAGATTTGGTCTATTATCCAGATTATTTGGTGGAAGTTCTGAACTATCTTTAACTAACAAACTTACTATTTATAAAGTAAGCAAAAAATAATACATGTGTCAATCTATATTACAAATGATTTGCTATACAAGGAAGCAGATACCATTTCAGATAATGTCATTGAGGGCCGGAACTAGGATTTTTGTAGAGGGAGCAAGCATAATTTTGTCACCCCTTTTTTCATTCTCCTCCCTCAATAAAATACAACAACAATATTTTAGGGAATATATTTCTTAATAGATATTACAATCTCATATTATTAAGTCATTTTATTGACTGAATTAAGTTCAAAAAAATCAAAAAGGGTAAGAAATATTTTTATTTTTAACCTAAAAATAAAATTTTGTTCGAAATTTGCTGCCCTCTAAACTCTGCCGCCTGGATTAGTTCCCCCTTTGCATCCGCTCCCTCTTAAATTTGGCCCTGATGCCATTGAAAACTCACAGGGTTTATGTGATTTATATATCCTCACACACTGACAGGGTTATGTTTTTAATAATTGCAGGGATAAATAAAGTTTAATGTCATTATTGTGATCTTAATACTCACCCCATTAATATGTTGTATCTCAAGTGCTGAAGGTACATAAGTAGTGCCTGGTGAGCACCTGGTACAACTTCTTTTCAGTGCAGGCCTTTGCCTCGATCCATGGCATCTGATTGCGAACCGTAATTCCTCTGCCATCTCAGAACAAAGCGATTGCTAAAATAATTATTTATTTTATTAAATAATTTATTAAATAATTTTAATTTTATTAAATAATTTAATTTAATTTATAAAAAGTAAATTATATTTTTAATAAAATAAATGCATAACAGGTAAAAGAAGATTGGAATTTGTTTGTATTACATATTGTATTTCTATATTATTTACTGAGTTTTTAAAATCGAGACGATGGTCAGGGTAGGTCAAAAATAAATAAAATATTCAATGCCTATATTTTTATCCGTGAACTTTACGATCCATCCTGTAAATTATTCAATCAAGGCCAAAAAGCGACAATGAAGAAAAAAAGGGCATAGGGGATCATCATCATCACCGGCATTCCAACCCGGTACGAGTCTTCATCGCATCAAGATGTTGCCTCCATTCCTCTCCATCTGGCGCAAGGATCAGTAGTTTCAAGGCCTCGGCTTCCACCTTGTCTGTCTATCTCTTAGGATATAGGGGATAGGCAATTAATGTCAGCCAACATCGTACTAGCCAATATATTGAGTATGTATGCTGCCGAGTATGTTGAATGTATTACAAGTTCAATATCGCCTTGACATCAAATAACTTTTAATTCTTATTGTTTCTTTTTGATTCGGATGAAGACCTGCTATATAAGACGAAACGCTGCAAATAAAAGATACACCCTAATTATTGGTATTTTATTTATGCATTTGTGACTGATTCATGAACATAATCTTAATTAAATTCCACAGTCAGCTAACATATGCCTTATTATTATTCTTTTGTTTATTTATAAAACAATAAATTCATTTTTTTAAAATAAATAAACCCTGTACCACCACAACTCATGGAGGGCCTTGGGCTCAGTGCTTAGTAAGGACTGCATTATTTCTAGACTAATGGTTGTGCAATGAGGTTATTTGGCCAGGACCAAACTCAACCACTAGGTTTTCCCTCCAATTTAGAGTACTCACTTTACAGAGACCGAGTGGGTCTCCAGAAGTGTCACCAGATTCCATGGCTGATATAAGTGAAAAAATAATGTCATCATAGCCATACTTGACAGATAGAAGCCCAGAAGATAGAAGCGCATTGTCATACTCACTGAGCTACCCTCAATAAATTCATTTGCCACAATTAAACGAATATTAGAGAAAAAAATATTATTGTATTTTTTATTACAACACAAATTGACCATAAATTCAGTGGCAGTATTTGAGATCTTTTGGATGTCCAAAATCTTTTACAGTAAATCATTTGTGATATAGAATGTCCACTATTTTTCACAAAACTTAAGAGTGTATATATATCAAGTACAAGTCTATCGACCTGGATAATATTCTAAGTTTTTGGTTCAATTGTTTTCTTTTTAGTCTGATTTGGGTTCTCCGAATAAGCTGATTGTTCAGAGGATTTACCAAATAATGTACTTCTTTGGACAAAGAAATTGGTACTTTATTAAAATGCTCTTGAGAGTGAAATTAATATTAAAAAAATGAAAAAAAGAAATGCAATAACTCAAATTTTTATTAACTAGTCTCCATAAGCCTTCACAAAGTTCGTCAATAACTTTTCCTCCTCATTTTCATAAAACAACTAGATTATTTAATATTACAACTACTTTTTCTATTTTTTATTCTAATATATTATTATATTTATAATAAATATTATATTTGTAATAATAAAAAATATTTATTAGAACATAAATAATAAATGAGAGAAATTTGAATGCTACATAATCTAGTAGATCTAGAAAAATGTGAAAAATATAACAATTACCAACTTTGAGAAGGTTTGTGAATATTAAGTAATGATAATGTGTTTCATCAGACTCTTATTTCAAGATCTTATGTTAGATCTCTTAAGTTTATTGTACGAACTAAAAGTGCTCGTCCAAGAGTCAGAGGAACTTTGAAAAACTGAGGCTGATCAGGTCGTCCCATAAGTAATGTCGGTTTTTAAAAATCTGTCTGTTTATGTTGATGTTACTAATCCCTCCTTTACAATTTAATTGTGTTTACATATTTTGTTTATATTTATCATGTTTTGTTGGAGAAAGTTAGTTAATCTTTGCTGAAATTTCACGAGTTAAGTGTCGCTAATTTGCAACAACGGGTGAACATTACTATTCACTCCTCTCCCGTTTAGATCAAGAACCTTATCTAAACAGGATAGTAACTGGAGATGAAAAGTTGATTTTCTATCGCAAAGTTAGACGGTCGTGACAGTGGTTAAGTCCTGGAAGTCATTGAAAGCAAAAACGAGAGAAGGGCTTCATCCGAAAAAAGTAATAATGTCTGTTTGGTGGGACTTGGAAAGAATCCAACATCATGAATACTTTGATCTTAACCAAACTATCACTAAAGATCTCTACTGTGACCAGCTGGAAATATACCTCACTTATCAATAGACCAGGCATTTTATTCCACCATGACAATGCGAGGCCAAACAAAGGCCCCATGCTGCAAAACAAACTATACAAAAATTGAAAGTCCTTTTTGATGGGAAATTATTCCTCACCCACCCTATTCTCCTGACTTAGCGCCTTCGGATTATCACCTTTTTCGCAGTCTCCAAAACTCATTAAGCGGCAGCTCGACATGAACTCAGTTGATGAAGTGGAAAACGAGGTGTTGGCTTTCTTTAACTCAAAACCAAACGATTTTTTCAGAAAAGGTATTATTTGAGTTGATATAAGGGGCAGGAAAAAATCAATAAAACACAATCAATGTAAAATGTATTTACCATCTTGCTTTATAACAGTTTGGCATCTTGAAACCAAATTTTGTATACCTTTTCTGAAAAAATACTTTGGTTTTGAGTTTGATTATATATATATTGGTTTTGATATATATTGGTTTTGATATATATATATATATGTATGTATATATATATATATATATATATATATATATATATATATATATATATATATATATATATTACCACACCAAAATTTCATCATTTTGCACCATATTAAGGATTAAACTTATTTTTCCACATTTATTCGTTGATCTATTCACTCCTAGTTTGCCAAATATTACATCCGTATAAATATTTTGTCGTTAAGATGTTATAAAACAATACTACTAGGCAGAGAGGAACTAGAATTTTTTCCAGGCGGGGTCAGCTTAATTTTGGCGCCCCTTCTTTCACCTCCCTCCCCCCAATAAAAGTCAAAAGTTTTATTAAAGCATTGTAGGTAATATATTTCAAAATATACATCATAACACTAACTCATTTTATTGGCTGAATTGTAGCCAAAACAATCAAAAAGCAGAAATAAATATTTTTTACTTAATCTAAAAATAAAATCTACTGCCTCTAAATTGTCCTTTGTCAATTGTCCCCTTTGTCCCTCCCCCTGTTTCCCCTCTAGATCTGGCCCTGCTGTTAGGACTGCCTATATTATACTACTATTGACATTTAATAATTCTTCCAATTTTTAAAATATTTTATTTAAAAACTGTTTACTTTTTTATAACTACAATTAACATACCCTGTCTGTTTGAGCATTTTTCTTTGAGTTCCAGCAGAATTCCAAAATTGCCACTAGAATAGCCAATGCCAAACCGCAAAGTAAAACAACAAAAACACCTCCTGTAAAAGAAATAATTTTTTTATCTGATTAAATTATTGAAGTGATGTTTGAGATGTGCATTGGATATGCATACCTATGTTTTCGACTCCTAATGCATTGGCTTTTGATTCTTTATTTTTATCTTCCCTGTTGCATACATCTCCAGTATTCTTCCACCATTTGTCATAGAGGATTTGTATGTTACCTTTTTCTTGTAGTTCCAAAATAGCTAAAGAGATCTTGTCTCTCCACGGTGAACCTGGATGAAGTTAAAATTAAAACTTTTGTTATAAAACCAATGAGTAAAATAAAATAAAGAATGAATAAATTTGAATCTGAATACTAAACAATAACATGAAAAGATAATGCAAAATTTACATTACTTTTTAGATATTTAGGTATAACAGGTAAAATAATTTATTTAGTTATTTGATGTTTTTGGATTTTAGACCCATCTTCAGTACTATAATTAAAATTTTCCATAAGTAAAACATTTTCTGATCAAATTTTATTGTGTTACTTTTACAATAATTTTTTTTTTCAGTTGACATCCGCATGATGTCACATTATGACATTATACAGAAGTATCAATCTAATTAGGGATTGATAAATTATTTGCCACTTCTATGATTTTGTTTTTATTAAAACTAGTTTCGAATGTTATACATTCATCTTTAGTTCTAAAAACACACAAAAATTCAAAAATAAGCAATCCAAAATACAGTTTGGTATCATTAAATATATTAAATTAAATGTAATATCAATTAGTATTATAAAACATTTATGAATGTATTTAATTTAATATGTATAATAATACCAAACTGTATTTTGAATTTCTTATTTTTGAATTTTTGTGTGTTTTTAGAACTGAAGATGAATATATAACATTCAAAACTAGTTTTTAATAAAAACAAAATTATAGAAGTGGCAAATAATTTATCAATCCCTAATTTTTTTTTATCTGTTTTATATTCAAAAAATTTTTAAGGCACATGCTGAACAATTTTTCCTGCTACCATGTTTCTCAAGGATAGTTCAAATTGGTGGGTTTCAGTTCTCACAATACCACTTCAGGCTAGAACATGATGACAAACTGTAGATAGTTCTCTCGAACCAATAGTTTAGCCTACCAGTACCCGGTATATATAGACGTTATTGCCCGATATGTTAGTGAAAACTGCTCATTGATATTGAAGAAGCTTATTTTATACCAATTTGATTTACTTCATTCATTGACGTATTGTTATTTCTATTATTTAGGTTTGGAATTGACAGGGTTTTAATGTAATTTTAGGTGTGTAGTGTTGTTATAGGGTCCACTATGTCTTATTATCTATGTATCATTGTGTGCATTGAACATTTTTGAATACAACAACCGGTATTGAGTGTTGTTGATTTCAAGGAAAAATATTTTTTTTATCTTTATAGCTGAGTAAGTGCATGCAATATTTACTGAAATTAATAATTTTATATTTATTTATTCAGTCTTGTAAGCTACCTTTGAAGATAGAGCTCAGGAATAATGAATTTTTTTTACTAAATCCCTCATTTCCATTCAAGCAAGGGTGATTTTAGAGAATCGTACATAAAGGAGACGTTACTTTGTGTTTTTAATTTCCATACTTCTATGCTAATAGATTAAATTGGTAATCCATGAGAGGAAGGTGAAATTTGAAACTTTTACGTGTTTTAAGCTTGCATTTATTAAGTTTCTGAGTTTGGTCATTTTAAGTAGTGTAGATTTTGTGAAATTGGATTCATTTAATAGGTTTTTGAAGATTAATATGAGCCCAATCCCCCAAACACTTGAGAATTTTCATCTTTTGGAGTGGTGGATTAGTTTTTAATATTTTCTTATTTTTTTAAAACTTTATTGGTTAATTCATACCTGTAATTAAATATCACAACAAGCTAGTGAGTGAGTGGAATAGTAAAATAAGGTGTGCTAAGTTGTGAGGGAGACAGTACCGAGGGAGATATCTTTCTGCTGGTTCTTAGAGTAAGTAAATGTGATAGTAAGTGTGGTTTTAGATCTCCCCTTCTTCTTAGCAGTTATATTTCTCAACATAAAGCCTGGGCTATTGTTGATATCTTGTTAGTGATGCTGTCTGGGAGTATTTAGATTTTTTTTAAGACTCAATGGGAGCTGGGAATTGTTCCTGGCTTGAGGTTCAGCAAATATTGTCTGTGGTCATCTAAGGAAGCTCCAGAACGCCTTTGAGCATCTTGCATCCTCTTTAATTGGTTGGGATAACTCCTTTAGTGTTGGCACATATCTCTAATTTTCTTGGTGGAGGAGCTTTCATGTGATATTCCACGTTCTTCACAGTTAGGCTGGCGTTCTATAAAATCAGTGATTTCATAATATGCACAGTGGGTCAATCAGTCTCAAAGAACACAGCTTTAGTAAGTGACATCAGACCCGAGAGATTAGCTTCAATTATTTACACTAATGATCCAATAAGACAAGCCAAAACAAAAACCATAAATCCTTCAATTTTCTCTCATGGTGTCTTTATTCATAAGTGAGTACAAATTTCATGCTAAAATGGAAGATACTGAACTTATGCAACTATGAAAAAACAAATTTTGATTTATTACACATTAATGTAAGTTATAGCGCAAAATCGATTTTAAAAAAGATACAGAAATTGTTGGACATGATTGGATGTCTTGTGGCTGTTATATTTATACTATAAATATATTGGCTAGTTTATTATTTACAAATCGTTTGCGAAAACAAACACTGTACTATATTTTGTATAGAGAGTTCCGGTCAACTGAAATACTCGAACCTGTTTGTGAACTTATTTTATTTAAAAAATAATTGAATGATATTATATTGTTGAATAAAAGCAAACTTCGTTATCTGTGCTAACTTTATCTCGGATTGATGCGCGAAAAAAATAAGAAAAATTTACATTTTTACTATAAATATCAGTATGCCTACGTTTAATCTGTTACGTTTATTTTATTATAGTATATTATAGTATAAGTATATTTATTATTTCTTTTATTAAGTATATTTTTTATTTTGTCATTATTTCATTTTTTTATTTCTTTGTAAATATGGTATGAATGATTTCTTTGATCACTATTGCCATTGTCCCTGCTGAGGCAGGATGTAATATTACTGAATAAATAAATAATTAATAAAACTATAATTATCACATCACTATGCAAATTTTTTTATTTTAAAATCGATTTTGCGCTGTAATTTACATTAGTATATAATCAATTAAAATTTGTTTTTTCATAGTTACGTAACTTCAGTAGCTTCTATTTTAGCAGGAAATTTGTACTCACTGATGAATAAACACAGAATGACCGAAAATTCAAGGATTTATTGTTTTTGTTTCGACTTGTCTCATTGAATTATGAGTCTAAAGAATCCGAGGTTAATCTCTCGGGTCCATGTTACTAACTAATCTACTTTGGATACGAACGATTTCCATTTCAATAATAAATATTCAAAATTTTGCGCTGAAGTCGCTATTTGGCACACTGTGTGTCGTTTCGAATTCGTAAAGATGTGTTCTTTGAGACTAATTATTGAATAATTAATACTAGATTAATTTTCAGTATTCTCAAAGAAAATAGAAGTACTTTCAAGGTTTTTGATAATAAATCGTATATTAAACAATCTGTGCACTAAATAACATTTAGCGTTAAGAGAAATAATTAAACTGTACAATAAGTACAATCGCTTAGCACATTCTGTACTTTACTATATATACTTCATTTATTACACCTGACTTACCTTTGGGAGTAGCTATCCCATAACCTTTGGAATCCAAAAGCCCTCCGATTTGGGTGAGATTACAGTCTCTTTGGACGGCGTAATCGAGCATTGTGGATTCCATGAGGAAGGCGTAGTTGCCATCAAGAACCCTCTTGATCCCTTCTTCGTAAGAGGGCACGAACACAGAGGGTTTCTTACTCTCCATGTATCTCCACATCTTTTGGTAGATGCCGATCTTCGAGTCCTAAACAGAGACAACTTGTTTAAAAAAAAAAAAAACATTTATAGTTTTATAGTTTCTAATTTATAATTTATAATTTTGATCTATAACTTTATATTTTTTTAAAAAACATTTTTATAACAAGGTTACGACGTTTCGAAGTCCTTGGTCATCAGGATATATGCTTTCTACTATACAACATCAACTATTCTTATGTTGTACTGCTTCAATCAATTGTGCCCATAATTATGAAAGTGGTCTAAGTCAAAATTTAAAAAAAATTAATTTATCACTTATTTCACACATGATTATAAACTAAATTTATTCAATGTAATTTTTACGATATCGTCAAAAATGAACGTTTAGATAGTAGTTGTAATTACAACGTTATACGGAATTCATTTAGTATTAATTATGAAAGTGTTCTAAGTCAACAATTTAAAGAAAGTATATAAACATAACTTAAACTATTATATAAACCTAAAAGAGGAAGACCAAAAATATACGAAAATATTCAATTACTTCCATTATACAACACCACTAGACCAGTAACGGAAGAAAACATAAAGATCTTATGTGTTTACTACCATACATCCCTCCATTTTTTCAGGAACATTTTAAAAATCTTAAAAACTCGAAATTATGATAAAAATGGATTACTTGTTAAAAATGATTAATAAATGTTTATGAAATATTTCGTTAAAGTTGTTGTTTCAAATAAAAATCACAATTTTTTATTACTTTAAGTTAATTATAGGACATTCAGTTAATTTTGAAAATGGTCTAAGTCAATTCAAGCTTTAAAAACAACATTTTTCTATGAAATTCACACAAAATTTCATATCTATAATAAATTTCCATTAATCAAGACTAATAAAATTATAAATTGAAATGTCGCATAATATAAAAATATTTTTTAATTTATTCAAATGCGATTCATTAAATATCTCGAAACAAAAAATATATGACTTAGACCACTTTCATAATTATGGGCACAATTTATATCTAAATTCTCTCCTCAATCTACTTCTATGGTATTCACAATTTTCCATAGTTATAGATCAAAGGGAAAGTGTCATTCACAAATTAATTTATTATAATATATTAACTTCCCTATAAATTAGAAATTATTTAATATAGTAATTTTAATATGGAAAACTGTGAATACCATATAAGTAGATTGAGGAGAGAATTTAGATATAAATTGATTGAAGCAGTACAACATGACAATAGTTGATGTGTTGTAGAGAGCATATATCCTGATGACGAAGAAGGACTTCGAAACGTCGTAACCTTGTTATAAACTTTTTTTTTTTAATATAAAGTTATTGATCAAAGGGAAAGTGTCATTCACAAATTAATTAATATAGTTTTAAATCGATATTACGCAGTATATATTTTATCTTCCCTGACCTATTTATGAAATATGAATATAGTAATAGGAAGCGGTAAGGGACAGTAAGTACAGCATTGAGCTATCAACTCGAGAGCCCAGACCCAACAGCTACACTAGAAAATTTATTTTCTTTTTTATCAGCCGTGAGTTGGGCATAAAGACCCTTCTGTAGATTATTCAGGCTCTATAAAGTGTGTACCTGTCCCATAATTTCCATAAGATATTGTTAAAAAATCAAAGATAAATATTGGGTTATTCTGAAATTTTTGTAGGATTTATGGTTTTAAAATAAAACAAATAAAATAAATTATACGAAACTATTTTTATTAATCAAAATACGCTCCATTACTCCCGATACATTTCTACCAAAGCGTTGATAACTTTTCCATTCCTTCTGAATAGAATGTTTAATCGTTATTATTAACAAATTTTGAAAATGCATTTTCTAATGAAGTTAGGTCAATAAGATTTTTATCTTTTAAAAAGTGGCCCAGTATCTAAAAAAATGGTACTCAGTAGGCGAGAGGTCTGGACATGTAACAATTCTGGCCAGAAAAGATTCGTTCTGTTTCGCCAAAGTGCAGCGCAAACTTCCTAACAAAGATTTTTTTAGCGGTTGTTCAATAACTGGGAGTTTCCCTGCAAGTTCTCGAACAGTTGTTTTGGATTTTTTTCGACCAAAGTTCGCAGAACATCGTCATCAAGGGAAGAAGTCCTTCCAAGAACATTTTTGTTTATAAGGCTGAAGTCTCCCTCGAAATGTTTTAAACCATTGTTGAACGGTGTACCCACACTGCCATCGCTCCAGACTTCATTAATGTTTTTGGCTGTTTGGGCCCCGTTCCGACCGAGTTTAAACTCGCAAAACGAAATTATGCGAAAATCACGCTTTGAAATCTTAGTAAAGACTGAATCATTTCTAACTATTGAAATACTACAGAAGATAAAAAATATTTTTGTTTGGAAGAGGATTAATCAGCGTTGACATCCGTACAAAAGAATAATCCATCAAACGTAAACAGTTTGTTACATAGAAGGTTAATATACGGAAAACATGAAATCATGCATTATTTTACGGACAACACAATATAATGTCAATTATAAAAAACAATTTCTCAAATCGTGGGTATTAAGATCCATATACTCACATTTAAAATATATATATATATATATATATATATATATATATATATATATATATATATATATTTTAAAATGAAAAATTGATAAGAAAAAAATAGGCCGAATTCAGATAAGTTTTTAAATATAATAATAGCTTATCAATTTTAACATCATTGCAATCCTTTAAACTTGTTAACAATTTTAACATCATTGTAATCCTTTACACTTGTTAACACTTTTAACATCTTTGTAATCCTTTACAAAACTTACTTTATATAACTTCCAAATCTTCATACTAGTAGTCATTTCAATTAATAGTGTTCATATATTTTATCATATCATGTATAATGTACTTCATTGTTTCATGTAATTCATAATCTTTCCTTCACTCTTTTAATTTAACTTTTTCATTTCTTATAATATATAATGTCATCTTGTTCTTTTTAAATTTCATATATTTTTATCTTGCTTTTAATTTCTGTTTTTATCAGTTTTTACTCTTACTGGTACTGCCTCTGTCGTTTGAAATTTTTTAGCCCTGATGATGGCCTAAAACTTAGGCCGAAACGTTGGCACAAAATAAACAAGTCTTACCTATTAATGTGTAAGTCTTTGACCGCATCCCCCGACCAACTTCCTTAGGTATATCTACTGTAAACCAAACTCATTCTAATAATAGCTTAGATTTATATTTTAACTAGAAGAGGTATTTCCCCTCCCAGGGAAGGTTGTACAAGAAAACAGTTGTAACACAGAGCAAAAAAAATATAATTATTTAGCCTTAATTTATTATTTATTTGTGGCTTTATCTCCCACAATAAAGTGGTATAACAGGTATTTCCTATATTCACTATCAGAGGTTCATACATTTTGTATTGATATAACTTAAAAAGAGACACGAGGTTATACAGTAGCCGCAATACTGAACGGCTGTGGTGGTTTAGCAGGTTTTTAATGACGGTCCAGGATTTTATTTTATCAATAAAGGATATATTATTCTGAGCATCATATATGACTCAACACTCCTCTGATAATGTAAATTATCATATGACGAATATTTTCTATTTTATGTAGGTAAAATTATTATTATTTTCTTCTGTTAAAAGAAGTTAGTATTTACAAGATTGTCACGTCATAGCACTTCACTTATATCAAAAAAACAAAAAATGGACACTAAAATATCTACTCTAGGAATCCGATTAACGTAAAACGTATTGCAGGGCCTTAACTAAGGGGAAGGGCAAAGGGGCACTTGCCCCGGGGGGCAAATTTAATTTTAATTTTTAGGTTAAGTAAAAAATATTTGTTTCTGTTTTTTGATTATTTTGACTTTAATTCAGTCAATTTTTTATTTCGAAATATATTACATGAAATACTGTTATAAAACTGCTGACTTATTGTGGGAGGGAAGAGAGAGGGGGGACAAAATTGATAGAAGGGGCGGCAAAATTAAACCTCTCTCTGGCGAAAATTCAGGAGTATTGAAATAATTTATGATTTATTCGTTCTGTGATTAACACGTGATGATGTATTATATATTATGTCACACAATTTGTAAACACATTCGTACTGTCGATGAAGCGGTGCACTAAAGCCTTATACAAAGGATTGAATCTCTCAAATATCAGTAAATAACTAACCATTCAACGTTTAGCCAATTCAGACATCAGGACTGAAAAACGTATCACGTTTATGCAAAGATATCACATCTTACTTCAACACCTAAAAATTACTAACTAAATAAACACTCCAATAATAATCTAATGATAGATTTATTTTATTTTTTAGTTTTTACCTTCATTGATTATTAAAGCGTTAAGTTATATAGAAGAAAGTGAACAGGTTTCCTTGAAAAAACAAAACATGGATAGAAAAGTTAATAAGAAAAAAAAATATTATATACGGGATTGACTGGCGCAAAGCTGAAAGGGGAGGCGTTTAATTAAGAACCAGGTATATTTTTAATTAAGAGCCATATGTATAGGTTAACTTTAGAAACGCCCTTTTAGTGTGTGTACGTTAGTTTGAGGGGGAAAAACGTTACTCTATGTTGCCTTTCCGCGCTCATGAGAACTGGTGAACTCTTAAAATTAAAATATTTTTTAATATTTTATAAAAATATACTTAGTATTTATACAAATATACAATATAATATATATGCCGATAGTCAACTTCTCAGATGTACAATAAGTTTGTAGGTGCAAATTTTATAGTTTCGAGTAAACAAATTCCTTTAAGATTTTTTTTTAGCATCGAGATAGTTCTTGTTTATTAATTCGCTTTGGTTTTTTACTTCCTTGTACGCATTAAAGGAAGTATTGTAATCGAGAAAATTTTCAGTTTTCAGATTTCAACGGAAATATCTATTTTGATCATCAATCAATACATTTTGACTGGTTTCGTCGTGACGTATGTACTGTCGTTCGTGCGTATCTCGCGTAACTCAAAAACGGTTAGCCGTAGAAAGTTAAAATTTTGTATTTGGGATTTTTGTAAAATCTAGTTATGAACCTCCCTTTTTGGTTTCTGCATGATCACCGGAAGTGGTTTTACTTGAAGGTCATAATTGATTTCTATCAAAAATTATACTAAAATATTATGCAAAGCTTTTCAAATTTGGTATTTGTGATTTATATATTCATATATATAACATACTAGATTTTAGACTAAATTCAAAAACCGGAAGCGGTACTTTACTTGAAGGTCACATGTGACTTTCATCTAAAATTATATTAAAATATAATATAAAACGTCTCTAATTTGGTAAATAAGACTTTTATATCAATATAAATAATATACTAGATTTTGGTTAAAATTGGTGAGCCGAAAGGGGTACTTTACCTGAAGGTCATTATAAACACATCAAAAATTATATTAAAATTAAATACAGAGATCATATGGTTCGGTGATAAGGGTCATAGACGTGATTTTTCCCACTCTAATTCAACAATTTTATTCCTTGTTTTAAGTATTAAAATTTAGTGTGAAATCCTTGATTTCCTCCCTATTTGTGAGCTAAAAAGTCTGCAGAAGGAGAATAAAATATAAGTTAAGCGAGTTCTTCCGCTTAAATTGTCGATTTCCAATGCTTTATCTAGTGACATAGACAGTTTTAATGTTGCCACGGAACATGAAGAAATCCCTTAGGAACTTTTTACCTAATGAAAGAAAACGGCATATAATATCGGAATGAGATCTCTAGAAACCAGAGCTTTTGTGTATGTATGTCTGTTGTCAATAGACGGACATCGCGACACTGAATGTCGTTTTTGAGATACTGCAATCTTCGGAAACTAGTAACCAAATTCGTGATCACTTTTTGAGCCACCGATTTATAGTTTAATAGGCGTACGATGAAGTCATGGGATGTCCACATCAGATATTTGTATATTAAGATACTTAGGTGTTATTGTAACACTAGTTACAAACAGATATGTAATGCAGTTTATACATTTGCCAACTCATAGTGCTGTAATGACCAAATTGTACTTACATCTGTGAAGTTAAACATCGATATGTTGTAGTTGTTTTATATATTGTCGTTAAATAAATTCTATTTCTCAACAACAACTTTTTTCTTTAGAAATTTCCTTTATCTTTAAAAATGACTGATTTAAAAACATAAATAATTAATTGCTTACGATACTTTGATGACAATAAATAAATGACAAAAGAAATGTTTAAGCTATTTTTTTCATGTATTCAAATAACAAGTAACTTACGAATTAGTATACGCGATTAAAATAATGTAAAACAAATATCAAAATGTTAAAAAAAAAATTCAGTTGGTGACTATTTGGCATTCTGAAGTTATGTAGAGGGGGAGAGATTACACTCTTTCCTCATTTAGTGCAACCTACCTCCTTATGCTTCGCCCACAAGCTCGTTCTTTTTAGTTGTTATCTTAGAATTTATTCAAGCAGCTCCGTTTCATATCCGTCAAGAACACTAGAAAGTATATCAGCTTTGTAAATTTTAACTTTTAAGTTTCTGGAAAGAAAGTACGAACCAAGTAATTTTACAACTTTGCTAGGATTACCCGCCTTTAAATTTGCTTCAATTTTCTTCTTGAATTTAATTCAGTTATTGAGGTCTTCAGATATTTAAATTTCTTTTCATATTTAAACGTATTCTCACTTATTTCCAAATCGTCCAAAATCATCATCGTTTCTGCTATCAACCATATACTTTTATGTAGTTTTATCCGTATTTATTTCGAGACCTAATTCGTTGTATTATTTAATTTAATAATTTCTGCATCTTTCTCGGTATCTAAAAATTACTTTTAAATACTTAAAATGAACTATTCCAGTGCTTAATTAAACAAAACTAGGAAGTAATGAGTCTTCATTAGTGGGTAGGAGGTTCAATATGAAGATGATTGCATGCGGATTTTTTTTCGCTTGTATTTATGCATAGGAATGAGCAAATTAAAAAAAAATAGGCGCGTTATAAACGCAGTATTATAAACTATTCTCAGCTAATATCCACTGAAAAAATGCGGCTCTCAGATTTTGCATACTCGACTACTTCCAGCGCGTGCTCTATTATCCAATTTTTGAATTATTTAATTGTAACATCCGAAGCTTATGAAAACTTGAGCTTATCGTTTATCACAGCTCCAGCATAAAAGCACCCCGAGGAACACTTTCTACGTCCATTCAGGTTTTTTCACACACACACACACATATATATATATATATATATATATATATATATATATATATATATATATATATATATATATTTTCATTTTTTTTCTCATTGACTTATTATCGGGTTTTTCTTGGTAATGATCCCAATAGAGGCTGCTAAGTGACAAGGATGAGGCATAAAGTGGGTAAATATAAATGCTAAGCGGCGGGAACAGATAAAGGACTTTCAAGTCTCACTCAAGTCTCATTAAAAACTTTGTTACGTAAATCAGGACCCGGTCTAACTACAGCTATGACGTTCCCAACTCGGGACTTAGCCTGTGTTCCCTCGTCTCTACTAGTGCTAATTACCTAATTGAATTCTATTACTCTTAAAAGCGGGATTTATTTCAATTTATGAGAACATAAAAAAAAAATTACGGTGCTTAATTACTCGAGCACTTACATAATGAATATGAATGCCTCGGATTCTGATGAATTATGCAGCCTTTTTAATTAATTTTCCTCAGGCTTTGAAGCTGTTAAGTGCAATGTTATTAACGCAGAAAAAGAAATGCTTTGACTTTAGATCTATTTTAAATAGTTAAGTATGAGTTAATTTGTTGAGACATTTCTAAAGTATATATATATATATATATATATATATATATATATATATATATATATATATATATATAAATTCAGCCTGCTTATGTTTAACTCGAAAAATAGTCGATCGATTTTGATGTGGTTTTTTTACTGTCATTTAGAGAATTTCTTCGAAGGTTCAGGAAGGGTTATTTATGCGCATTAAATTTTTCGAAATGCTTTCCCTTAGGGGGAAAAATGAGGAAAAAATATTTAAAAAACAGGTAATTTTGTAATCGTTGTCATGACAAATTCATACACGTGTAAGCAAATTCACTACAAAAACATTTTAACAAGAGCTAAATTATTGTGTGAAAGCGTCATTTGTTAATGAAATCGGAGATTAAGGGGAAAACGTGAAGCTTTGTAGCAGGTTAGACAAATGTATTATAATTTTGATCCTGTTCCAAGAAAACGCCTAAATGAAATAGATGAATTCTAAACAATGCAGCCGATTACCGAGAAAAATGTTCATCCCTTTAGCCTTGGAATAGTTAGAGTAAAAATTTTTGTTGGTAACCAGTTGTTTCGTTGAAAGTTCTGGTAGCCCCCCTTTCCCCTAAGAGTTCTAATAATTGTAGCATAGAAATGCTAAAGAGCCTAAGTTCCTTTAGAAAATGCTATCAGAATTCATGTTTTAACTTAAAAATTTTTAGAGAAATATGGCTTTATTAAAAAAACACATTTCTTTCTGATAACCTGTGGTTGTATGATTAATAAAATCACATTTATAATATTGCTAGCTATACAATACAATTTTTTTTGTAGCAAACGTCCTTTTTCTTTCTTTTCAATTATTCCACATTGAATTGAATGGTGTGTTTTCCTCGCTATAATATTTTCGCTATAATACTTTTATATACTTTCCCATTCATTTCATATAGAAATAAGTATGGTGAAATGTGCGATACGTAATTTATGTGTTAAAAATGAAAATCATAGTTAAACTTAAATCTTATCTTTTCTTTAAAAGTTGTTTCTAAAAGTTTTGAACAAATTTTACAATATGATGATTAAAGATGATTAGGAATGATAAGAACAATAGCTCTGTCTTCTGTTACTCACATTATCTTTTAAAAGTTAAACATAAATAAACAAAATAATTTGAAATTTGGGATGGCATTTAACTCGCAATTCTTTTCACGGGCTGTAAGTTTGTTTTAATGTTAGCATTTTTAAGCAACTTACACATAAATTATTTAATTATGGCTACATATGCAATTTTATGCAATAAAAACATAAAACGTGCAATTCACAGAAAAAAGTTAAAAACGTGCAATTTCATGCAAAATAAAATTTACATATGTTAATCAGGATCCCTTAATTTGTGTAAATAAATTGTTCTTAATGGATTACAAGCCAAATACAATTGCACAATGATCCGGGCTCTAAATATGAGGCTTCTTTTAAGCTTTTGGTTTGTCATTATTTCTTAGAGTAATATCTGAATTTTTTTTCCAGGCCTTACAAGGGATTTATAATTTTAATTTCAGGTAAACAATCAACAACCACGATTGGTTGCATGTGAACCAAGGCTTACACTCATGATTAAATTTCTAAAACAACTACTTGGCTACAGATTCTGACTTATCTTACAAGAGGTTGTTACAAGCACTTTACCCACAGAACTAAAAATCATGCAACAAGTCATGTTACAAACCAAAACCCTTTTACATTCTATGGTACATATTTCCTATGGTATCAACATTACCTAACATACACCCATTTTATTCCCATTAATGTCTTAAAAGAGCAGAAATCATGATTTCTTTTCTTTTATCATTAGTGAAATCTACAAACCTACATCGAACTCAAGATTAGTTATAGCACAGAATTGAATAAAAAATAAATCAAAGCTAACAACAATATAAACCGAAGAGTGAAATAAGCTTCAAATAATATTTAAAAGGCAACTGAACATTAAAAAATAAAATAAACAAAGCAAATTCATCATGATTCTAAAATTCAAATGGTATAAATTGCAATAAAGAAATAGCAACTTATTAGAAAATACAAATCAAATTTAGAATGATAAATCTTTTTTAAATGTGTGATAAATTTCTACATACAACAGTCAATATACTTTTGTGCTTTACTAGAGCCAGATTATTATATCACAATTGATCAATATTGACCGAAAATTGTTTGCAAAAATTTACTACACAACCTCCCACACTGCTATCCTCAGTCTTATCAATCAACACTACACGCTGCATCCTCTCTTTATAACTTAAAACACAAATTACTCAATTGAAAGATAGCGTAAGTCATGTAAACTACAAACAGGCGAACTACAACATTGCTGGCACAAATTGAATAATTTAAGTATATTAAACATTCTCACCGTTATTTATTTATGCACTGTTTTTGTTAAGTTAAATCAAATGTTGAATAAATTGATATTGGGAATGATGAATAAAGGAAAAGCAAACGCCTTGCGGGTATGGTTAGTAATGCAATAATATTCTATAATATACACTCTAATGCGAGGATTTCTGTCAGAAAAATGGATTTTGATATCTCACGAAAGGATTTCCTAAACTTTTAGAATAATGGAGGAATTTCGAGCCTCAGAAATCGATTAGCGTAATCCTTTGCCCCAGGAAAGCTCCTGTTGAGTAAAAAATCAAGCTGGATGGTGGGAAAAAACACAAATGAAAAAGAGCGAAACGCGAATCATTAAACTGAGCTAACGACAGTGGTAATTTATTTTAGCCATTCAAAGAAATATTTGTTTAAATAAACAATACGCCATTAATTATTTCATTTTTATCCGACTGCTGCAGTAGCCTGACGAATTTGTATATCGGTGATCTCATTGCAATATCTTCAACGAAGATTAAAAGAAATTGAAAAATATTATTATTGACTTGAAATTCAAGAACAGCCTCAACGGAGTATTGATTTAATATTCTTTCTATTTTGATACTAATGCAAATAATCATAATATCCTTTGAAGACTGTTTTACTTTTATTATAACGCCTTTTTATTAATAATAATTATATTTGAAGTTGCAACGTATTTTACTTTGAAAACGTATCACAGTATAACTGTATTAAAAATTTGCACTATATCTGCTTAAATCTTAAATAATTAATGTAATGGAAGAAGGCTTAATGCGAGCCTTGAAGCTTAGAGGTTCTTTCTCAGCTCCAACTATTTAATTATTTCAGACTTTTTTCCCTCCTTTTTTGGGAAGCCCTTCTCAGGTGCTAATAATATATTCATAGGGAAAGGTAATGCTTAAAATGTGAACTGCCCATTTAGCTTTTATTTAGAGAAGTAAAACTTGGTTTTGAAAATAATAATTAATGCGTAAATACTCAATAAAACATACATTGCCCACTAGTTTAATTATCTTAAGTATAATATAACATCTTATCTTATATTAGGTATAAGTAAAATCAAAAATAAACATTTAATAATAGACCTCAAGACAAGCCTTAAAATGCCCACGGCCTGTTGTACTTTTATCTGGAATGTATAGGAGAAGTTTTGAAAAATTTCTTATTTATTTTTTTTTGGGGTGTTGATTATGAATTTTGCTACCTCAAATTTTCCTCGTGAAAAAAAAAAAAAAAATGCAAACACGCTGAAAAGTTAAACTGTTTTCGTTTTTTGTCCCATCATATGAAATCCATTCATTTTTACTTCCCTGTACGAAGTATAGGAAGTATTGTAATCGCGAAAATTTTCGGTTTTCAGATTTCAACAGAAATATCCATTTTGACCATCCCTGAATCCATTTTGACTTGTTTCGTCGTGGCGTCTGTACGTACGTTCGTACATTTGTATCTCGCATAACTCAAAAACGGTTAGCTAAAGTTGTAGGTAAAGTATCATCATCATAAATCATAAAAATATATTTATGATTGCTGTAAAATCTAGTTGTGAACCTCCCTTTTTGGTCACTGCTTGATCACCGGAAGTGGTACTTTACTTGAAGGTCATAATTAATTTACATCAAAAAGTATATTAAAATACTATGCAAAACTTCTCAAATTTAGTATTTATGACTTATATATTGATTTAAATAACATACTACATTTTGGTCTAAATTGGAAAACCGGAAGCGGTACTTTACTTGAAGATCATATTAGAATATCATCAAAAATTATAAGTAAAATTTGGTAAATAGGACTTTTATATCGATATGAATGTATTTACTAGATTTTACTTAAAATTGGTGAGCCGAAAAGGGTACTTTACTTATCATAAAAAGCTTATATCAAAAATAATATTTAAATTAAAAATCATATGTTTCCGTAATAAAGGTTACAAATGTGATTTGGTTTCCAATCCAATTAAACATTTTTATTACTTGTTTTAAGTGTTAAAATTGAGTGTAAAATACTGGTTTTGCTCCCCATTAGTGAGATCAACAAGTCTGCAGCAGGAGAATAAGATATTAATTAAGTGGATTTTTCCGCTTAAAATGTCGAAATAGTCGATTTCTAAAGCTTTATCTAGTGATATTGACAGTTTTAATGTTGCCACGGAACATGAAGAAATCTCTTGGAAACTAGGAACTGAAGGAAATCGATATATATTAATGGAATGAGCCACCGATTGAGCCATCGATTTATAGTTTAATAGGCGCACAAGAAAGTCATGTGTTGTCCACATCAGATATTTTTTTTATTATTAATAAATACGACAAACCATAAATCAACTTATACTAAATTAAATAAGAGTAAATTCCTTACATTCTTGTATTCCGTAATTTTTTTCGTCCGGCATATCGTTTAGAAGCATCCGTTCTTAATCTACTCTTACCCAGTCAAATAGAGACCAGAAAGAGAGTTTTGAGTTTCTCGATAGAAATTTTTGAAAATTTGCTCATTTCTGTTTTTAGGTTGCTGATTACGATTTTCAACTTTGCTAACTGGAAGTATAAAAAAAAAGAAGTAAAAAACGAAATGTCGAAATTAATTGTTTAGCACTTTTTTATACTACCGGTAAAAATTTGTTGTAAGGAAGTTGAAATTGGTAATCAGGGCACTAAAAAACACAATTGAGCAAATTTTCATAACTTCTCTGAAACTTTCCACCGAGAGACCCCTTGCTAAAAAAAAAAAAATTAATTTCGACAGTCCGTCTCATAACTTCGACTCGCGCTCGCTTAAAAACGAAGCGGGCCAATAGAAAAAAGCATTTGAATCACAACTGCAAGTAATTTACACTTCTTTAATTTAATATAAAATTAGCATTAGAATTTATTCGAATAGTACATGATTTTCAAATTATAAGCAAAAAAGTATTAAAATTAGCAATCAACACCCTACAAAACATAAATGGGTAAATTTTAAAACTTCTCCAAAACTTTCCATCAAGACCCCTATTTGGTACCTAGTTGACCGGACTATATTTAGAATATATACATTTAGTTTTGAGATGTGATCAAAAAATCTGTTTGCTCCGAAACGTTAAGCATTTCTGACAAATCTAACTATTGTACTTTGCCTTCTGTTTTTAATTTCTTTGTGGTGTTGGCTGATCAGATGTTTTTGATTATAACCTTCCACTGCTATGCGTTTTTATTTCTATTATTTTTAATTTATTTCTATTGTTTGATTTATTTTTATGGCTTTTTAGTCGTTTGTATGGTAATTTTTGTTTTTCTGCTGATCATGATATTAATCTTTATCCAGCTGTGGTCAAGTAACCAACCTCCCTTTTCCTCCAGTATGTGTTTAGTTGTCTTGGAGTGAGCTTCTGTCTCTAGTCAATGTATCTTTTTAGACTGTTGATGTGAGATGTGCTGTATTTTATCTACATATATGTGATCTTATTATTTTTTGTCCTGATTATGCCTGTTGCACGGATGAGTCCCGATGAAATGTCTAAAAAAATCATGAAAGAGAAAATTCATCGCCCAAGAAGAGTCGTAGGGCCCAAGCTCCGGTGGATGGAAAGACCTGCTTGGAGTCCAAAATTGGAAGGCAGCAGCCCAAAACCGAGCCGAATGGCGGAGGCTCATTGAGGAGGCCAGGACCCATCGCAGGGTTGTAGCGCCATCTGATAGATAGATAGATTGTGCCTGAATTGGCGAAACGCTTACTTCTTAGTTATTTACCGGATTTTAGGCTTTGTGTGTGGAATCTTCCATGCATGTCCGTGTATATATGTACATTACCTATGTAATGTATTTAATTATAATATAATTAATAATTATATGTATTTAATTGGAGGCGACTACACCGAGTCCGGCTTGGGCTTGAGTGCCGTCTCCAATTAAATTAATGTTACGGGTTAGCTACAGGACTGCAGTCAAGCCAAGTCCGGTTTTCGTGTAACCTTCACATCCTAAAAATCTTGAAGTTATTTCATTTTTGTATTATTAAAAAATATGATAAAAAGGAGAGGAATAAAAGAACTGTGAGCTTTGAAATGTGAGAATAGCTAGACGATTGGGTGAATGGGTGGTATTTGAAGGCACACATGAGGTAGATATGAAGAGGTAGAAGATTGGGTGAATGGGTGGTATTTGAAGGCACACATGAGGTAGATATGAAGAGGTAGAAGATTGGGTGAATGGGTGGTATTTGAAGGCACACATGAGGTAGATATGAAGAGGTAGAAGATTGGGTGAATGGGTGGTATTTGAAGGCACACATGAGGTAGGTATGAAGAGGTAGACGATTGGGTGAATGGGTGGTATTTGAAGGCACACATGAGGTAGATATGAAGAGGTAGACGATTGGGTGAATGGGTGGTATTTGAAGGCACACATGAGGTAGATATGAAGAGGTAGAAGATTGGGTGAATGGGTGGTATTTGAAGACACACATGAGGTAGATATGAAGAGGTAGAAGATTGGGTGAATGGGTGGTATTTGAAGGCACACATGAGGTAGATATGAAGAGGTAGACGATTGGGTGAATGGGTGGTATTTGAAGGCACACATGAGGTAGATATGAAGAGGTAGAAGATTGGGTGAATGGGTGGTATTGAAGGCACACATGAGGTAGATATGAAGAGGTAGACGATTGGGTGAATGGGTGGTATTTGAAGGCACACATGAGGTAGATATGAAGAGGTAGACGATTGGGTGAATGGGTGGTATTTGAAGGCACACATGAGGTAGATATGAAGAGGTAGAAGATTGGGTGAATGGGTGGTATTTGAAGGCACACATGAGGTAGGTATGAAGAGGTAGACGATTGGGTGAATGGGTGGTATTTGAAGGCACACATGAGGTAGATATGAAGAGGTAGACGATTGGGTGAATGGGTGGTATTTGAAGGCACACATGAGGTAGATATGAAGAGGTAGAAGATTGGGTGAATGGGTGGTATTTGAAGACACACATGAGGTAGATATGAAGAGGTAGAAGATTGGGTGAATGGGTGGTATTTGAAGGCACACATGAGGTAGATATGAAGAGGTAGACGATTGGGTGAATGGGTGGTATTTGAAGGCACACATGAGGTAGATATGAAGAGGTAGAAGATTGGGTGAATGGGTGGTATTGAAGGCACACATGAGGTAGATATGAAGAGGTAGACGATTGGGTGAATGGGTGGTATTTGAAGGCACACATGAGGTAGATATGAAGAGGTAGACGATTGGGTGAATGGGTGGTATTTGAAGGCACACATGAGGTAGATATGAAGAGGTAGAAGATTGGGTGAATGGGTGGTATTTGAAGGCACACATGAGGTAGATATGAAGAGGTAGACGATTGGGTGAATGGGTGGTATTTGAAGGCACACATGAGGTAGATATGAAGAGGTAGAAGATTGGGTGAATGGGTGGTATTTGAAGGCACACATGAGGTAGATATGAAGAGGTAGAAGATTGGGTGAATGGGTGGTATTTGAAGGCACACATGAGGTAGATATGAAGAGGTAGACGATTGGGTGAATGGGTGGTATTTGAAGGCACACATGAGGTAGATATGAAGAGGTAGACGATTGGGTGAATGGGTGGTATTTGAAGGCACACATGAGGTAGATATGAAGAGGTAGAAGATTGGGTGAATGGGTGGTATTTGAAGGCACACATGAGGTAGATATGAAGAGGTAGAAGATTGGGTGAATGGGTGGTATTTGAAGGCACACATGAGGTAGATATGAAGAGGTAGACGATTGGGTGAATGGGTGGTATTTGAAGGCACACATGAGGTAGATATGAAGAGGTAGAAGATTGGGTGAATGGGTGGTATTTGAAGGCACACATGAGGTAGATATGAAGAGGTAGACGATTGGGTGAATGGGTGGTATTTGAAGGCACACATGAGGTAGATATGAAGAGGTAGAAGATTCCTAGAAAATTCATGATCGCATTGTGAAAGATCTGTCAAATGGAGTAACTTTATGGAAGTATTATATTAAATATATTATATGGACAATGAAAAATCAACCAATCTACATTATCTGGGCACCTGAACCATTAGTTATGAGAAAAATAGAGCGTGGATCCTGGCATCATCACCTTCTCGTATAACAATTGGCCATGAAACAGTACGTCTTTACTAAGCACTGAACGCAATATAATTAATGTACTATATTATAGAAGTAAATGTTTTGTAAATAATACCCAAGTCTGTTCGGAAGCAAGATCGAATAGATTTTAATTTTTTTTATAAAATAAAACGGAATTTAATTTGTGAAATTAAATAAAAATAATTAAGTAAGGGAAGAAAATAGGACAATAGTTGAAAGGATTTTAACAATAAAAGCCTTTAAACAATTAATAGTTTTCCTTTTTTTTTTTTTTTTTTTAAACAAAAAATAGTCATCAGGATTTTCCTTCCACCCTCTTTTCTAGGAATGTGAGAGAGGAAAGGTGAGACGGAATGTAGCAGTCGATTTTATCTTCATTGGTCTCACCCTTTCCAAGGCCCAGACCGTTTTTATAGTTCCGCCAAATGAATTATTTTTGCCCTTTTTCTTCGTTATCAACGTGATATATTAAACTGAGATAACTCCCTCTTCCTCCTACAAAATATTATACATTTTAATAAAGTTCCTCATAATTCTTTAGCTTTAAATGAACTAAAGCTAGAAAAATTGTTCTTCCCCATACGTATCTTTGACATATTATTTATATATATCTTTTATATTAATATTAATTCTATTAGTATTCCTCTAGAAATAAATGTTGGAGGATATGTGATATGCGATACCTGAATGCACAAAATTATAAACCCCCACCGTCCCCTATGTCGTCACATTATTTGGTATTCTGCTCTAATTATGGATAAAATTGCAAATTGATCTACTATCTATGTTATGTTTACTTACCCTGAAGAAGGTCATGGTCGAACCTCCGTCGAGGGTTCCGTAGGCGATGTCCGTCTGCTCCGAGAGGTCCGCCGCACTCTCGATTGGTGTGATCATCCTCTCGACCGTCAGAAAAGCGGCCAGGTTCGCGGTGTAGGAGGATATGATGATAAGGGTGAAGAACCACCATATCCCACCCACAATTCTGGTAGAAGTCGCCTTAATGCAAAAACTGATATTAGCAACTGTAAGATTATGATAACAGTTAGAAGGATGATATTCTTACTAATTCTAACCTCTGCTAAGCAATGCTAACTAAGTAATTTTGTGACTGATAAATAACATGCATTAACAATATTTTCTCTAGAGCTTCATTTCTATTAATTACTCGCTGGTTACCAGTCCTTCGTGCAGGCATTAGAAAACAAAGCTTGGTTTATATCGTTAACCAAGAAACATCAGGAAGGTTATCATCATGCATAGGGAACAGCAAAAGTACGTTTATAGGCTAAATAAAATCCAAACTAATTATATGATAACAATTTTTTTTATTCTCACCTAAAAGCACATAAAACGTTATTTAGTTACAGTAACTGATCAATGAATTAATTTTAGTTGAAGAAATTAATTCGTTTTAAAAATAATATTAATATACATGATCAAAAGCTCAAAATGAGACATAAAAAATTGTTGACATAAATGGAAAATTCCAAACATGACGCCAAGAGTCTCAAAAATAACAGAAAATAAATCACCTCTCGATATTCCACCAATTCAGGCCTCATCAGGACAGAAGGAGAGAAATAAAAAAATAAAATAAAAATAAAGCAAAAAACAAAATACAGCACATCTCACATCCACAGTAAAAAAAGACACTTAACAGCGTAAGCACTCTACACCCAGAAACAGGATACACAGTTATTCCACAAAATATATTAGTATGCATTTAATATTTTATAATAATATCAGATAAGTGATACTGTAAAGAAAATCTGAGGTAGCCTCAAAGAAAAAAAAACAAAAAAATAAAACGCAAGGGTTCGAATCGGGTGAACGGTGCCCATAACAATGGTGCTAGCCTAGAAATTTGTTTGTTATTCCCCCCTGTCTATGCCTCACCCTGTATATGACCGGTTTTTGCTTATTAGTATTTTTTATTTAGTAGAATATTGATTTTTTGCTGTAAGTACTTATAAATAATGTATTAATTATAGCATAAATATGTCATAAACTTCAAACAGCCGTAAGCAATAGGTTTTTAAGTGTGGCTTTATCAGAGATGTATAAATTTACATGTGTTATTTTATTTATATATATATATATATATATATATATATATATGAATATATAAATGTAAATTTATATAATAACCCCGCATATTTTGATTTCGAGACCAAATCTGAAATTAAAATATTAAAACAAAAAAATGTATTGATGTTAACCGTCAATGCTTCATTTTTAGTTTTGGCGAGAAAGTTATGATAGAGACAGAAAAAAAAAAACCGAGGAAGGGAGGGAAATGAGAAAAGTGAATGAGAAAGATTTAGGATGGTGGGGTCGAGATGAGAATGGGATATATTGAAGGGAATTCGTCTGGATAACAACCGTATTACTCCTATCTCCCAGAGAGGAAAAAATATAATTCTCCATTGACGTCCTACCAAAGGCGTCTATCAAAGCTAATTTCATTTCCACTAATTCAATGATGACGTTGATCTTTTCATATTCTCTGCTGTACGGCGAAAAATCTGCAACATGCAATAGCTATGGCCACTGATATTTTTGGCAATTCAAAGATGTATATAGTATATAAAATGATATATCTATTTCTTTATTTACTGTATACGAATTAAAAAAACAAAATTCAATAAAAATATTGATCGGTTACTAAAGAGATCACTGCGTATTAGTAATTATATACTTAATTTTATAAATTTCAATTATGAAACGACAAATGGATAGTGAATATGCCAACAACTAATTAATGATTACGCCCATTCACCATTACACCAGGGCCTTATTTCATAATAAAGTACAATACAAGTACAAGTGATAAAATTACAAGTGTAAATGTTCATTTTTAGAGGTTGAAGTGTGCTTATCGTTTTTAGATAATAATAATTGTATTCAATTACTTTTTCCATTTACTGTTTTTTAATAAATTTATTTTAGATGTTATCGTATTTCAACATTTGACAGGTTAAGTCATTGGCTTACTTGTACTTTATTATGAAATAGGGTGTGCCTATAAAGTATTAAAATATTGTCATAATATTGAAACACGATAAGATATAAAATAGTTATTAGGAATTGATAAATTATTTGCCACTTCTATAAATTTGTTTTATTGAAAACTAGTTTCGAATGTTATACATTCATCCTCAGTTCTAAAAACACACAAAAAATTCAAAAATAAGCAATTCAAAATATAGTTTGGTATTATTATACATATTAAATTAGATTAATATAAACCGGTATTATAAAACATTTATGAATTATGAATTTAATTAAGACAAGAAATCAAATACATGTTGGTACTCACCAAGGTTTAAATGGATCATATCAAACAGAAAAGTTTGTACTGGTTTCTTCTCGCATTGTACTAACGATGAACGAAAGGTAGGTAGGATGTTTTTAGGTAAACGGTTTAAGGGTCAGAGTTTTTCCAGTAATGCCGGTGAGTAATTGTTTTTTCTGTTATAGATGGGAATAAATTTAAGATTGGACTATTGGAGATATTTATTTGATCATTTAAGAAAAAATCTGGATTGGATTTGAAGGATTTTGTTATTTCAAGTGCTTCATATGCATTTAATTTGATGCTGTTTTTAACGTGATGTATTAATTTAACTCCTGAGTCTTTGATGAATTTATGATTATTTTCATTTAGATGAATTGCAATTCATCATTGCGTCATCATCACTCTGCTACTATCTCAAGGTCCGGGTTCGAAACCGGCTGTGGGATTTTAATTATTTATTCTGTAATCAGCCGTGGATCGCCCCTGTGGTATCGGGTGAACCTCCTGGGGCTCATCCAGGTTCTATAAAGTGGCTACCCTTAATTGGAGGAAAACCTGGCGGTTGAGGGTGATCTTGGCCAAATCACCTCCTAGCACAACCGTTGGCTTAGAAACAATATGGTCCTTACCAATTACTGAACCCAAGACCCTCCACGGGTTGTAGTGGTATAGTTTTTTTCTTGTAATACCATTATAAAAATCATATCTGAAAAGCGTATTGAGATAAGAATGTGCGGTTACCGGCTCTGAACTAAATTTTTGATAGACTATCCCTCTCTTAATTACTGGCATTTCCTTCTGGAACACCCTGTACATAAAATATGTAGAATGGGAAAACATCAAGAACATAAGAATAGTAGTAATTTCGAATCAGAATTTTCAACGCAACGCGTTTTGAGATCTCCTGAATTCAAATAACCAAGCCTCAAAAATTGGTCTGTATGTATGTGAACAGCCGGATCGAAAAGTTTTACGAAACTGAAATTACCTATAGGTATATGCCTGGGAAGTTCCAGTATATTTTTCACAGAAATCGAATTACCGAAAGTGCCACTTTCTATAGCCGATTTTATACGTTTTTTTTTTTTCAATTTCCTTGAAAACGGCTCTAACGATTTTGATGAAACTTGCCTAAAATGGTTTCCTTATTTTTCATTTGATTTCAACCTTTTTCAGCAAGCATTCGCCGATTGTTTTACAGCCTTTAAGATGCTACTTGTGACGGCAATATCATCAACAAAAGCTGTTACTGTGGCATTCTGGTACTTGGTTCCAACAATTTTACCAGAATAAAAGGAAAGCAATACGGGCGATAGTACCGCGAAATGTGGAACCCCATGTAATGGGGCAAGAAAGTTCTTTTGAAACTTTCACGGCCAAATATCGGTCACTTGGAAATAATTTAATGACCGAAAATGGTAAAGTAGTCCAGGGGTCACGGAATCAAATCAAGAGCCATAGCAGTTACTGGTCATCTCTTTTTTGAGCCTCACCGAAGAATGTTCTGTGTTCAATTGAGCTTGAAATCCAGCTTGTTTTGATGGAAATATTTCATTTTGAGAAGAGAATTTACTTAGTTTTTGATAAAACCAAATTTATAGAAGTGGCGAATCATTTATCAATCCCTAATTAAAATTTACTAAGGCAATTCAGGATTATTTTCTTGAAATTTTTTCCCATGTGATATGAAACACTGAAGGAGTGGACTCATTCCTAGAGTTTGCGGGTTTCAGGAGGGATTCAGGGATAATTTTCTTGTATCTTATGAAATGTTCACTTTATATTTTGATGGGAAGTGATTTTGATAATTAAAACTTATAAATTAGGAAGAATAAGTATAATGTTTTAATTTTCTAAATGAGATTACGTATATTTCCAAGGGAGGCTGTTTTTAACGTGATGTATTAATTTAACTCCTGAGTCTGGAATTATCTGTCTTTCCAACTTTGCAATTCATTTAAATGAAAATAATCATAAATTCATCAAAGACTCAGGAGTTAAATTAATAAATCACGTTGAAAACAGCCTCAAATTAAATATGTATGAAGCATTTGAAATAATAAAATCCTTCAAATCCAATCCAGATTTTTGCTTAAATGACCAAATAAATATCTCCAATAGTCCAATCTTAAATTTATTCTCATCTATAACAGAAAAAGCAATTACTCACCGGCATTACTGGAAAAGCCTTGACCCTTAAACCGTTTATCTTTAATTTAATATGTATAATAATACCAAAATATATTTTGAATTGCTTATTTTTGAATTTTTTGTGTGTTTTTAGAACTGAGGATGAATTATAACATTCCAAACTAGTTTTCAATAAAACAAATTTATATAAGTGGCAAATAATTTATCAATCCCTAATTAAATTTATTGGTGTTATTTATTTCAGAGTAGAGACTCCATCTGAAGTGATAATAATTATTGACAACCGAAAAAGTTGTAATTTCGGTTTCATAACTGGGAAGAAGGGATAGTACGTGATTTAAACATAACTTTTACAATTATTTTTCACGTTCGTGTATCAAAAGAATAACTTGAAATGAAGAATTCATAATAATTTAAGGGTCAAAGCAAGTATTTTTAATTTCGTGACGCCTGGGAAGTCCTTCCTTTTATTTTAATTTCAAGTGCTTGTCCAAAAAAAATTGTTACTTTGGCTAGCCGGAACGATATTGAAAATTTCATAATAAAAACTGTTTATTATCTTGGATTTGCTGGTTGGTGGATTTAATTAAATTTTATGTTTTATGGAAGGATAAATGATTTATTTTTATTGTGAAAAGTATGGCATGTCGGTCACGTCCAAACCACACTGATTACAACCATCTAATCACAAAAAAATCTTGTTCCAACATCCCATTCAACTATATTAATATATCTTGATTATATGTAATAATCAATTCTAAGTATTGTACTCATAATTTTATGTCCATTATTTATTTGTATCACATTTCCTTATTTATTTATTTTTTTATTAAGGGTCTCTTCGCGTCTTCCTTATCGTAAAACTAACAGCAAAAAAATAGAACAAAGTGGGGAGGGGAGAGGGTTAATCAGATATAAGAATTGAAAATAGTTTCTCTTATAAATATTTTTCAATAATGATGAATTGAACTATATAATATGAAATCATTGTATAAATTGTATTTGTATAAATTGTAACACCAAAATTAAGTAGTAATATGTTAATAATTGCTGTAAAATAAAAAAAAATAATAATGAAGGAGATAATCCGGGTGGCGGTCAACAATAAAATAAAATAGTGGTAACTGTTTATTTAATGCCTACGTTTCGATCCAAATTGTAGGTCTTCATCTTCATCTAGGGCTAAAAATAAAGATACAAAGGAGTAATATATGGGTTTAAAAAGGTATATAAAAAACAAACATAAAATTAACCAATAGAAAATAGATAAAATAAAATAGATAAACAGATTTTTATATATGTTTTTATACCCCTACATTACTCCGTTGTATCTTTATTTTTAGCCCTGATGAAGACCTACAATCTCCTTCATTATTTATCATGCGGTCAACTATCAACACACAAAATAAAAAAATTACATCATTAAAATATATATAAAAATTTGTTAATAAATATAATTAATTTTGCTGAAAAAAAAAACTATTAAAATCGTTATATAAGTATGTAGAAAAATATTTCTTATATGATAAAGTACAGAATAAATAATTATCATACAATAACAATAAACATGCAAGCACTATTGTGGGCCTGGAAAAATGTATAATAAAGCTACTCACACACCTAAAATCTACACAAATACTTGGATATGGTATTAATTTAATACTATATTATACATAACGATGTTTCAGAAACTACATAAAGCTGATAAAAAAAGTAATGAATCAAGATATTACTTATACTAAATTTAAACTAAAATAATCTAATGAAGCTACTTTATAAACCTTTTACTACTAACTTTCAAAAATCATTTCGTTTGAATGTATTCGCGTTAGAATGTAATAGTGTTTAACTAATGGATTGGAATATTTTGATTTAATCGAATTTTGTGTTATAAAATTTTGTTCTTATAACAGATTTCTTATAATTTTCTAATTTTTTTTTTCTTCAAAAGTTTCTAATTACTGTCACTGAAGGATGACTGAAAAACTATACATTCTGTTTAGATAAAAATTAAATAAAATAATTAACAAGAAATGATAATCATCACTAGAAACATTGTATTTTAATTATAAGAATATAAAAAACAAAACCTAAAAGACAATTGTTTTTGAGATATAAAAGTCAACCTACTTTACACCAGATGAAAGATTAACATATTGTGGTTTCATAAATAATTTTTTCTTTAATAATAATAAAATTACAATATAGAACTGAAAACATGTATTGTTATTATACTAATTTGAGATTGTACGGCTTGTGTTTTATTTCATTTGTTATCTTGTAATTATTTCTATTACAGTAAATTATTTCAGTCACAGAGCTTTTTAAAAATGATCAACCATCGGAATGAGGGTGGCCTTATTTTCTGTTACTATCCTCCTTGAAACCAACATTTCCTTCTCACTTTGAGGTTCCAATAATTAATTTAGTAATTTAGTAGGTATTTAGTAATAAAATATATAATGCTAGTTTTGCCACTCCCTATCTCTATCAAAAAGCTGAGGCCGTGACCTATCAAGTCAATGGCGCCTGTTTCTTTTGCATTTAACCTTAAAAAAATGGTTGCCATGCATGTCAGCACTCTTTCGAGAATTGCTATAAAATATAATTTGAATTTCAGATGGAACACACCTATCACAATACCATTTTGTTGCCACTGTTTCACGGTTTTCGGTCACTCCCTAGTCCCTTTTTGAAATGCCTGCCAGTGCATCCTCACATAGAGAAATTTCGAGCTGAGAGGTGATCAGACAACACAGGCAGGAAGCAGAAAGCATGTTGTCTGCTTTGTTCCATTCTCTCACCTCTTCAGTTGCTTTCAGAACGTGAGAAGTGAATCTGAAGTGCTTGAGTATTTTTGTTTACGGTCACTCCTTGTTGCTCAAAAAATCAATACCGGTAACACTCACGTTTTGCATATTTCTTAGCTTCGTAGTACTTCATAAGCTCCCTACATTTATGCTTATCTTTGTTTTTTTGTCATGTATCTCTGGCGAGCATAAAAGAAAAATAGTTGATTTGTCACTCCCTAGCCGGCAACTCCTTAGCCTCAATAAAAATTCTTAGTTGGCTAGGGAGTGAGTGACCATGATTGAAATGGAGGGACAAGTGGTTATTAATATCAAAAACAATTTATTTTCTCTTCCTAACTAACTACCAATGGTATGGAAGATTCTTATTAAATCAAAAAAAAAAAATATATAAATTTCTACTGGCGTTTTGCATTGCTATAGTGAACCATATTCGTGTAGTCAGTCACTCCCTAGTCGTATATGTCACTCCTTAGAAAAATAATTTTTCAGCCATTCGATTAAAAAAAAATCGATATAATGAAAATTACAATATTAAGTGTGTGTCTGCTTTAGAAAGTTGTCAAGGAACGTTTCAACTGAAGGTAATCAGAATTTAAAAATCAAATCACTTGACTTTGATTTCCGAAAAAGTGTGATTACTAAATAGCATCAAATTTGGAGAATGACCCAATTCACAATCTCTACAACAGGTAGCAGCTTTATCTTTATCTCCTGAGGCACTTTAAAACTCCCGCAACTTTTTTCCAACTTAAGTCCAAGTAACCCCTTAGCGATACGTGTAGTCACACGTGCATTTTTTTACGTAATACGTACGTTCGCAGTATTAGTAATACATATATTTTTTGTCCACGTTCGGCATATTACTTTTTACTTATCTGTGTTTATAGTTTTCTATAATGTGTTGGGATTAAAAATAAAAAAATAATACTTTGTCACTTAGCCTTTATTATTATTTATTTCCAGAAGAACCAGAGTCTTGGTGACATGAGTATTTTAATAATTAAATTAAATAATTAATTTTAATTATATTTTTCACACTTCGCTCCTAAGCCAAAAGAGTTTCCTAACTCAACATTGACTGAATCTGAGAAAAAAAAAAAAAAAAAAAATTGAAAGCTTGATTTTTAATTATTTTTAAAATACAATGTGTCAAAATATCACAAGCTTTTTATTTTGTATTTCCGTGTTATTTTATTGACTAGAAACAGAGTGAATTTAATAAATTTCATTCTCAAAACACTTCTTTGACAGGAAAACTCAATTCCATAACAAGCTTATTGCAAGATCAGAAGCCATTCTGGAAGGAAAACTCGACTTCATTTATACAATATTAAAGCCAAATAAAAGTTTTCCTAGAAGCGGGGTAGTGAGAAAGTAGCCCAGCAGGGGAGAGGGGGGGGGGTGAGAAAAATGTTAACAACTAAAGTGTGTTTTAAAAAAAAATAATTAAACTTCTTGATATATAGTGCCCCCCTGAAACCTCCTTTACAATGGATTTAATTAAGCTAAACTATATTTTCTAAAGGGAACTTTGCTTACTTTACGATGGCGCTATTGGAACTTAATTACCTTTTATAGTTTTTGAGCGATCGCTTCCTTGTAACACTTAAAATAATACAAAACCTAAGACCATGGTCTTTTTTTTTTTCTTTTGAAGTGCAAAATTTTCTCCTGAGGTCCCTTGAGTTTTATCTGCAACATCCTATGTACCAACTCTACGCAAACTCACCAACTGATGTTATTTCAAAGTTAAATTTGAATAATGAAACCATTTTTTTTTTTTTTGCATGTTATAATATATATAGCGCATAGTATACCGATATATACAGTATACCTATATATATATATATATATATATATATATATATATATATATATATATAGTATACCTATATATATATATATATATATATATATATATATATATATATTATATATATATATATATATATATATATATATATATATATATATAATATATATATATATATATATATATATATATATATATATATATATATATATATATATATATATATATATATAATATATATAATATATATATATATATATATATATAATATATATATATATATATATATATATATATATATATATATATATATATATATATATATATATATATAGTATAGATATAGTATATAGTATATATATAGTATACCGAGGTTTTGCGAACCCGAAGAATCAACACCGACAGCACAAAGAGTATTAGTCAAAATAGCTCCCTTTACTAAACCACATCAAAACCTAGTTCAGCCAGAACAGCCCTAACACAAACCTACCGTAACAAACAACTACCCCTCAGACGTTTAACAGTAGGTTTAACACTGACTGTACTTCTGGTTAATTCAACAATTCCATAAGTAGGCCCATTTCAATTTCCGCGGTGTTATTACCGTACACTTTACCGTACACCGTACTTGGTTTAACAGGTTCGGTTTCAAGTACTCTCGCTGTTTCGAGAGAGATTAAAACAAAAAGGGGTGGGATTGGAGAAATAATCGGATTACCCAAAGGGAAAAAAAGGCAACTTAATTCATAACAAATCAATTTAAAAACAAAAATTATACATTAAAACTATTTTTATAATAGTGAAACATTGAAATTTACATTTGTTTTTTGCTGAAAGCATCTTTTTCATGGTTTCCTGAATAGCGTAAACTACTCATTGTATTAACATTACAATTTCGTAGTGACAAGAAGAGAACACAGTCAATTAGTCACCGATTTTAACCAGAATTCTACATCCAAAAATATTGGCACTTGCTTTGGAGCACAGTGGGAAAAATTGTCGATTTAGTGGACAAAATTCTATAATTCTTAATTAAAAGATGATAAACTAGAAATTATTTTTTCATTTATCAGCATAGAATGTCATTTATTAGTTAGAACGAAAAAATTATATACAGGCTGTCTCTGGGCCTTTGAAACTATTTTTTTTCTAAATTCTATCTTCACTTTATTTTAAATAAAACATTTCATTAGGTAAAGGACCATCCCAAGGTGAAGAAATGAACTAATAACCTTCTCTATAGAGCTTTCTACTTATTTAATTTCCTTTTTCAAGTATTTACTACGTTTACATGATTTGTTAACAATTATTATTTTAAGAAAAAAAATTACTTTAACAATAACTATTTTTTTATCGTGTGTACAAAACTTACAAATGACAAATAATATAACTTGAAGTATATTTTATGCTTTTGCCTTAATTAGTGACCTAACAATTTTTGTAATATTTAAAAATTGGGCTTCAGAACTTCAGAGCTACATAACATTGATTGATCGCATTTGATCAATCATATTGCACCATGCTACAATTTAAAATTTTTACTGATATTTATATCAGTTGTTAAAAAAACAAAAGTCTAAATTACATAAAAAATTTAATTGGTAATCTGTGATATTAATTTTTATTCACAGTGGTAGAATGTGTGTGGTACTAAAATACCATGATACCATTTGTTCCATCAAATGCGATCAATCAGTGTTATATAGAAGCCCTATTTTTAAACATTACTTATATTTTTAGGCCATTAACTTATTCATAAGCCTAAAATATGCTTCAAGTTATCTTACTTGTCATTTATAACTTTTTTACACACTATAAATTTCGAATAAATAAAAAAATAGTATATTGTCAACTTGATTTTTTTTTCTTCAAATAATAATTATTTATAAATCTTGTAATATCTGAAAAAAAAATTATATGCGCAAGAAAATGATATCGACATGGTTATCCCACCAAAAAATTTGATTTTTCAGAGTACATTAAAGGAAAAATACAAACTTTAAAATAAAATCCTTCTTGGTCAAACAAATTGAAAATAAAAAAAAAAGATTATTGTGATTGGAAAATAGTAAATATTATAGATTTACACCACCGTTCCATAATTTTTGGAGTGAAAAAATCTATGATGTTGGTTTAACCTATAATCTAAACATTTTTCAATTTATTCGACCAAAAAGCAATATTTTTTAAAGTTTTGATTTTTCCTTCAATATACTCTGTTTTTTTAAACAAATCTTTTGCTTGAAAAATCACGTCGATATCATTTTCCAGACTCCAGATATAAAATAAAGTATATATTTCTTTTTTCGGTTACTAGCGCCCATTGGAACGAACACTATGGGACACGTGCCCAATATTTTTGGACGTAGAATTACCCAAAAAAATTGGCTAAAATCGGTGACTCATTAACTGTTCCCTTCTCTTGTGAAGACCAATTTAATGAAAAGTTTAATTAATTACATTGATAAAGAAATGGAGAAAACGTAAACACTTCCAAATTTTAATAGCTTAGTTTTTATTCTAAATAAAAACAGTTGCCATTTTTAAATATATTATTTAAGCCCGAGAGCACTTAAGGTGTTTATTTCATTGAATGAATGTATACTTCAAACCAAATCTCCACGTTTTTTATAATAAAGGATTACGAATTGTCCGGATTAGCGAGAGCACAATGTACTTCAATTTTGGATAAAAGTCATGTAACTTTGCATTGTCTGGCCGTTTTAGACATTATCATTTCTTTAACTTAAGTAGTAATGTTTTAAATTTGTAAACCTTGTAAAACAAGTGTAATAATCTTATCTATTATTTATTCCTGTACGGTGTACAAGATCTGAATGATTTTATGACAGAAAAATAACATTAAATTTGTGATTGTGAATATATAAATATATTGTGAACCCATAACTTCCCTACACGTTCAAATGTATACCCCCTTATATCTATATTATCGAAATCATCGCATTTTCTACAACTAATCATATATTTCTTATTTTCAATATTTGATAAGAAAAAAACTTCATAAAAATATAAATGTAGATTTTGAGTTTACTTCTGTTTACGTTTATGTATTTTTTTTTTAATTTGATCTGGAGAGACGTAGGATTTTTTTATTTTATTTCTGTGAGTATATCTATATTAGCTTTAATAGCTTTTTTTTTTTTTTCTAAATAGTAATTCTTTTTATTTAAGTATACCTGGTTCCAACGAATTCAACGTCCAGAATTTGGAAAATTGTTTCCGTGCTACAAGAAACAAAATTATTTACATTACATGATTTATTTACTTGACAATTTGTGAACATTATATCTCGACAAACATTTCAGACTGTTTGAATAATTTCTATTCGTGGAATAAAATATAAGATCGGCGGGATTGTTTGCATTCATCAAGCGCTTAGTCGGGTTGGACAGGAGAGAATGTATTATTGCTGGTTCGTCCTATAAAGCCTCTATTCTACCTCAGTAGTGACGCAATTATTTTATATATTTGTGAATACATAAATATATTTATATATACAAAAAAGAAAGGAGTTCTTTTGTAATATTACAATATTTGCAAAAGATTAGGCTGTTAATTTTGTTAACTATTATGCTTACATATATTTTAAAATATGTATAAAAAAAATATATTTAAAAATGTATAACATTATTTAAAAAATGTGGCATTAAACCTTGGAAGTAAACTGTACTATGTGTTATGGTGCTGTTTCACATAAGTGAGGTATTAATAGTTGGATTGCACGCATTGGCTATATATTCTGCATAAGGTTTGGCAAACTGCCTTGTTGGCCGAAATATAATTTATTACGAGGTATAATAAGATTTCAACCACATTAAAGCTGCTCTACTGATAAGTTAATTAAAATGACAGAGTGCAGTTTACCTCGGGGTTACGGAATTATTGTCAGGTTGAAGCTAGTCACTCACTGACTTTACTTGAAAATTTACAGGAGCATGTTTATTGTTGAGAAATTATTTCTTTTTTTATTTATTGTCTTATTGCATAATGTATAAAACGGGATATATTACAATTTGTTATAATCTGTTTTCCTGCTAATTATGAGATTCAGAGTGAATAGCCATAGGATTTAGAAATATTATTATGCATAATATTATGTATAATATTATAATCCATAAAAAATATCATGAAATAATAAAAATGATGATAATCTATTATAGCAAAAACTTAAAATTTAATATGTAGGAGGAGCTTGGTTGGGCGTGCGGCCAATGAAGAAACACAAATAAGAAAAACTTATTATATCGTAGCCCGACGTTTCTATATTTTCACAATATTTTATTTCTCTTTATATACATTATAAATTAACATATTTTTCTTTATTTTTCATTATTTGCATTATAATTAACATTTCTTTATTTATTATTATATACATTATATATAATACATAATATATATTTCTATATACTTCATTTTTTTCAATATACTGCCTATATTACTTTTTATTATCTTTTATTGCTGTTATTTTATTACTGTTGTTATATTGTTTTTCTTTGATGGCTAAAACTTAGGCCATATCATCGGCACATAATATAATAACATTTTCTTTTGTATGTTCTTTGTAGGCCGTACTCTTAACCAAGCTTCTTACTCCTACATATATTTATACGGTCAACCATACATTAACCATTAAAATTTAATAAATTAAAGATAATTTTAATATTATTTAGGTAAGAATGTAAATTACATAGTAGTAAATTATTCAGTGTTTTAATAGTGTTCAACAAATTATGCCAACTGACTTGATTACCAAATAATCAGGATTTTTTTTTTTGAACCTATGTTTTAAATAATTTATAATTGCAGTGAATTGATATAAGATACTGCTATTAGTGAGGTTGTGATATTGTTTTATTTATTTTGATTTTATTCAAATAAAATGGTTTATATCGTCTAATAATAATTACAAGTGTGAAAAAGGTTATAAACGTCATATATCCCGTTTTATTCTATAAAACGATAAATTAAATAATTTTTCAACTATATAGTACCTCTACACATTGTCACTGAAAAGTCAAAGGCAGAGTGAAGTTGCAATCTATATTAAAAGGACGATATATGTGTTTAGTATTAATCGATTGATGCTACATTTCTTTAAAGAGAACATTGATGATGCGAAATCAGGAGATTTCACCTCAATATGGAAGGATTGGTGCTATCTTAAATCTGCTGGAAAAAAGATGGGTAGAATTAGTGTAAAATAATCCGATATACTGAGAGAAAATTCATGAAATACACTTAAAGAGCATACAACTTTTTAAGAATGGGAATTCTGGTTTGATACACGTTTCTTTGATCGACTCTACCCTAAAACGAGTGTATTACACCACTAGATAAATCCGGTGGTTTTAGCACACTACTGACCACACTCTATCCCAGGATGCCGCAAGATCGTTAATCAGGTACCTCTACCAGTACCTGTCCCCTGGGACCTTCACGGCCAGTTGCGGAACTGATTTATTATTTTTTTATATACTTCGGGATTTTACATGCGATTTAGTATTTTACATTTATTATTTATATGAAATAAATTTACCCACATCAACAACCTTGTATTTCATTGGGAAACTACTAGGGAAAAAATGTTATATATTTTAAAATCACTTTGTATAAGTGGTAATTTAATCCTCACTAAAGCGGATCATTAAGAAACAGGGTATCGCGTTTAAATCCGGTTTGTCACCGATAATTACACCATCAAAATAAAAATAAAATTATTAAATAATATGAAAAAAATATTGAAAAGAACAAAACATAAATACCTCAAAACTTATTTAAAAAACCGTGGCAAAGAAGATTATTTCTGGCAAGCGCCCATTTTATCTTTTATAAATACTATTTGGTACCACTTATCTCGGGGTATAAAATAAATATTCGCTGGTATTATCCTTTCAATACTGATCATTTAATTTTAACTGAATACTCACAACTAAATACTAACTGAGTACTCATAGAAAAGAAAATCCCTATAACTTATAGAGAAATGATGATTTATCCCGTCTCATAATCAGGTGATAACTTGGAAAAGAATGTTACTTAAAAAAAGAGAAAATAATAAGATTTTGGTAAAGAATTATAGTAAAATTATTATTTTTTTAACAATTAAACCTTTATTGGAAGATATTTATATTTTTTTTTTTCTCAGTTTATTAAGGTTAAAGTGAACTCTATTCTTCCTTGTTTTATTAGTAGATTAATATTTTATAAAAAACTGAACTAGTAAGAATTGATTGAAAAATTTGAATATTGATTAAAAAAATAGGAATAGAGAAGGAGAATGGAATAGATAAGGAGATAAGATTAGAACAGTCTAAAAGTCTTTGTGCATTAATTAATTGCTGACATTAAAGTCTCCGTTTGAATCCTTATTCAACACTGATGCAAATATTACCTATATCGTTATTTACTTTGAGTAATTCTTTATTTAATTAATTTAAATGAGTCCCCTGCTTTGGTCAATCATATTAAATTGATGTTTGAGCAAGACAGTGCTCCTGCCCATTGTTCACTCTTAATCAAAGAAAGATTCTCCGAAATAGAGAGTGCTAGCATCTTACCCCACCCTCCTTACATCCCTCACATTGCACTCTATGGTCTTTTGCGGTCAGTGGCCCATTTTTTGAAAGGCTGGTACTTAAAAAACAAGAGGAATGTCAAATGAGGATGTGAAGAGTTTCCCCCTTGAAAAACAAGGACAACTAAATTCAACTTCTGGTAGAAAGATGGGCTAAAGTAATTGGCAATGATGGCCTATATTTTGAAGAATAATTTTAATGAGTAGATTTTATACTGAAATTTAAATAAAACTTTCTCTATACACAAAGATTTTTGTAACAACCTAATATTTTAAGTGATGGTGAAAAATAATAAGTTAGCTGTGAATTATTCCTCGAAGTTTTAGGTTTTTTGACAAGAAGAAATAATTATGTCAAAACATAACATGGTATGGATAATAAAAGAAAGTTTCAATGGGACAATACTTACAAGATTATGATTATTGGCGGTCAGCTGTACGCCTCTCTGCCCAGATGACGGCTTAAAACTTAGGCCGAAACGTTGGCACAGAATAAATAAGTTATACTTATTAGTGTGTTTGTCATTGACAGCACCCGCCGACTTAACTTCTTCTTTAATTATATCCACGGTCAACAAAACACAAAATTGTTTGGAGTATTATGTTGAGCCTGGAGCATTAAGGTATAGTTGCTTGGTTGGAATGCTATTTGTTGTAATCATATAAATGGTTGAATATTTTTAATTTTATTTTTGTTTATATATGTATTAATTAATGTTATAGACCTTGAGGATGTGGTAATTGTAACGAAATGTTGGTCCATAATAATGTAAATCTGAATAAAATTACTAGAAAGAATGTATTTCACTTTAACCGTAAAAAATTGAAAAAATATAATTTTTTTAATTATTATAATTTATTACACTTAGCTTGAGATGAGTAATCCATATAGTGCTACTAATTAGAGGTCACTGACATTAGTGATAGCAGGATTTAAGGTAAATAAACAGACAATGATATAAGGCATGTTAAATATTAAACCAATAAATAAAAAAAAATTCATAAATAACATGTGTAAAAACAAACCTGTGTTAATTCAGATTCAATATCTGGATTTGAATTTTTTCCTATTTTGGTCTGGTTTTAAGATCATTGGCCCCACTGTGCGCAGTCCTAAGCTCATTGGTTTGGATTCATTTCGAGGGACCACCACAAATAAATATTATCTGATCAAGTTGAGAATCAAACCCACATCGCTTCGAACCTGGCGCGTTCATACAGCGTGGTTAGAAAATTCAACCCTTGGCGTATTCGGGCCCGGGTGACTAAATATTCTAAGCATTGGCTGTGGCTGAATGAAATTTTTAAATAATAATAAAGTCTTTATTTATTCTGTGGCGGCTTGGCCCTTTTGAATAATTCATTATTCACGAGTTGAGGCTCAAAGTCTCAGAATAAA
Organism: Rhaphigaster nebulosa; assembly: GCA_948150685.1. NCBI lineage: Eukaryota > Metazoa > Arthropoda > Insecta > Hemiptera > Pentatomidae > Rhaphigaster > Rhaphigaster nebulosa. The sequence goes on along the minus strand of OX411312.1, from coordinate 14,216,004 downwards.
AATAAATTAATTATAATAACAAAAAAAAAAAAAATCTTCCACAAAATTAGAAAGATAAAAGAAGCAGGTACAGATTATTTTAGATGTGTATATTTATCGAAAAAATTCCATATAAATTATTACTTTCATTAATATATTACTTTTACTAATTCCGATTCCGTTCTTAGAAATGTTTGCAATGGTGTTCTTTTCGTCTTTGGTCTCTACGTTATTTTCGTTTTTCACTGTTTAATGTTTATATACATACTTTATCAGGATACCATTATCACGATTGTTGGTGAAATCAGAAAAAAAAAATGCTTCCAGATGTTTTCATTTAATGTATTATTTCTTAATGTTTATTTTCTCATTCATCTCTTCATTGTTTTCTTCTGTCACTATCTAAATTTTTGAGTATTTTAACACAGTCCTATTGGTCTTTGTCCCTTGAATTATCCTGCTTGTTATTATACCCTTGTACACTGCTGATCAGTCCAAATGGAACAATGGAACGATGGAGTGGTGCAACTGGAGTGCTTGGAGTGAAAACGATTTTGAAGGCCCCACTCACGATCCCTCCACTCTACTGTTGCATTTTTTACCGACAGTGATTCATACTCACGTATACACTTAAACAAGTATTATGTAATAATTACAGTCTACAAATATTTCTAAGTGCAGATTAATATAACTGTTGATAATTAATATAATATGAAGAAGATAGTGCTTCTACAATTGCAAGAACATCAAATAATTTAATCTCGAATCCCTCTCTCTCAAAAATATAAAAAATAATGGAAATTTTAAGAATATTTGAAATTATAAATCTACTAAAAATGTATATTTCCTTTTAATTAATATTTATATTTTCCAACATAATTCATAGTAAAAAAAATTAAAAAATATAAATTATTCGTATAAATGATTTTGTAACATATTTTATACTTTATTATGAATATCGAAAATTTTAACTATAATCTATTAACTGACCATAAATGTTTATTATAATAATTATAGTACAGCCTACGAACTTTGTCGTCTTTCGTTCCACTCAATCAGTTTTTTGGGACTTTTTACTTTAGTATCGCCACTTATTTTTTAGTAACTGTTATTTTTTAGAAATCATATGTTATAAAATAATAAATGTTTTATTTAAAATTAATTTTAAATATTTGATAAACACAAAATAGGTTAACGTTGAAAATAACAAATATTCAAAATATTTAACAATATTAATGTTAACTGAAAATAAGTGTTTTCAGTTACATATGTGTGTAACACCCCAAACCACCATATGCTTGATTTCATTATTTTTAGATGTATTTAGAAAAATAAAAATTTACAAATGTTTTCATACAATATTATACTTCTTAACTTCCCGGGATTTCAATTACATCTTCAGATTTTTCAATAAATTAAGGGTTATCGACAATAAATGAGAAAGAGCAATCTGCAATTGTCTGGGAACGAGATTGATTAGAGATAATTTAAAAAATGTGCTTCAAGAGTAAGAAGGGTATTAGAATTGGAATATTGGATTGTAAAAGATCGGCCATATTTTTTGTAATATCTATCAATGTATTTTCATCATGCCTTTTCCCTGTCAAATTCAGGAGCGTACTGACATCACTTGAATTGAATTATTTAATTTCTTCTGATTTAATTTTAAAATTTCCTGTAGTTTTCGTATTTTGAATAATATTCCTGACTATTAAATTGGGTTCGTAGTGTATAGCAAAACAAAATATAAAAAATAAACATAAAATTAGGAAAATTGTTTTGAATTTTCAGGAAAGCAATAATTATAATAGATTTGTAATAGTATTTTTTTATTTTGTTGAATCATGCACAGAGAACACGACGCAAACACATTAGGCAAACAACTTAAGGAAGATCCTTAGGCCGGGAGGTTACGCTAAAGGAGGAGAAAATTCTTCTCTCTCTACGTAACTTCAGAGAGCTACCTTATCATAGCATCCTGTATTTTTTTTTTAAATTGCAATTGTTTTACACTCTTTCAATCGCGTAGGACTGATTTGTACGATGATTATTGATTTCAATAACAAAAACTTAGTGTTCGGCACTTCTTCCTTAAATTATTTATGTATACATATACACACAAGACGATATTTTACATCTTTTCGAATTGTTCTTAACTATTTACTTAGTTTCACATTTAAGACGAATTCATAAAAATTTGACTGTGTATAAAATAAAATTCCTCTAAAGAAAAATGAATTTCAAGATTGATCTAATAATTTATTCTACATCTTTAACGTCAAAATTTATTTAGAGACATGATATACTGCTAAACAGGAATCTTCTATATTGATATTTGTGTATTATATGTGTGTGTGTGTGCGCATAATATAAAATAAAAATATTTTATTATTATAGAAATACTACAATAGAGTATTATACAAAAAATACTCTATTTTTTCATCTACGAGCTCTTGTTTACAAAACTATAATGTACTCTTTTAAAAATATGTTTGTATAACATTTGGATTTTTTTTTCTCTCTTCCTTTTCTATGGTGACCTTTTTCTTTTATTTTTTTTCTTATTAAATGATTTTTTTTCTATCCGTTTCGTCTTTGTATAGAATATATTTGTATATTATTTAATTTTTATTATTATTGTCTTTTATTTTATCTTAGTATAGAATTGATACCATCATCCTTCATTTGTTCTTTTTTGTGTGTGTATGTATATATATATATATATATATATATATATATATATATATATATAATTTTTTTTTATAACTATGTATATATTTGATGTGTTTTTTAATTTCTTATCTAGTAGGTCTTTTGGCCAGATATAATATATATTATTTTATACATATTTTTCATTCTATAGGGAATTTGGCCCAAAATAATTTTTTTTTCTATTTCTATTTCTAAAAATAAGAATAAATGAGGTACCAACTTTTTTTTTTTAATTTATTCTATTATAATATGTCTGCAAATGTATCGCACCGTAACAAGCAAAAAAAATTTTTTTCCCTTAGTTGCGTGATAGTGGAAATCTTGAATGCATTTTGGATAACAGTGAGACATTGTCTTTCCGGATACCAGAGAGGATGAAAAGGGATAATACAAGTGGATTGGGGTGATAATGAGTGTAAGAGTGAAACTTTTATTCTATACGCATTTTTCATCTATGTAATATTTATTATGTTTGTGTTATTTATTTATTCATTTTATTTATTAATTAATTAATTGTTTTTTCTGATAATTTAGACTTTATAATTTATATACTGCTTCATATTTCTAGACAAGTTGCTTGTTTCGTAAGTTAAGATCTGTAGTCCAGTTGGTGTGAAAGTTGGTAGTATCATCTAATGATTTAACTCCTCTCCTCCAAAAAATAAGAATAGAAAATAAATGTATAATAAGAATAAAAATTACATAACAATAACAAAATGTGATCTAAGTTTCTGCATTAATAATTTTAGTGATGATGGCCCAGTTAGGTTACGTGATTTTTTTAAGTGGACCATAATGCCTGCATGAAAATTGGCATGGCTGGAAAGTAGCCGTATCATACCAACTTTTCTCGGGCCTATTTTTAAAAGTCATTGGGCACAATGATACCAACAACCTATTATTTTTATAATATAATATAATTTTATGTTGTAAATGAAACTATATTCAATTATAATAGCTCAGTGGCCAAGTACATTTTGCCTTGCAAAATATTATGCAGTTTTATATTTTTGATATGTTATATGCAACCAAGCTCTTGTAAAAAATTCAAGAGTTAATTTGAAGCTCCTATGACCGCTTTAGTGTCACTTTTTTCAATGACTGTTTACGAGTGTGTCCTAAAAAAAATATAGTTTTTCTTAGAGCATAAAATTTGCTACAAATTACTAATGTAACATTTTTTTATAAACCAACGAGTTATCGAAATACAGATCCGCAAAAGTAAACTAAAATTTCAATAGTTACGATTTTCTTAAATTTCCTTAAAACTATTACAAAAAGGAGAACCACTCCTGTCTCCATTATTAAAAATTGTAAAGTAGACAGTCATTGCCAAACATCAGTGGAATAAATTATTTACAAATATATGTTAATTTTGTCGTGAATTTTAGATTTTTGTGGATCTGTTTTTTATTAGCTCGGAGGTTTAGAAAACAATGTTACTAAAGTGCATTGTAGCTAATTTTGTGTTATACAAAAAATATTGAAGTATTTTAGAACGCACTAGTAAAGAGGTATTGAACAAATCCTGAAAAAGCGGTTTTTTTGATGACAGAGGCATCAACTTAAAAATCTTGGATTTTTAATAAGGGCCTAGTTACATACAAATAATCCAAAATCCAAAAATACATAATCTTTTGCAAGGTATCCTCTCCTTTTCACGACCTATCAAAGTATTATTATTAAAATATGAAGAAAAAATGTGCATATATAAATTTGTATATCTGCTAGGATCAAGAAGTATAATAAATATATTGTAGCTAATGATAAGTCAGCTATAAGCGAAAAGATCCTGTCTCTGTAGAGTTGGGTTACCTTAGGATTGAGATCTGATCCTTGTTGCATAAGAGACCCGAGTGTGAACCAGAACGCGTTCCCTAGAGTGAAGTCGTTGTGGAGTTGGAGGTCGTATGCCACCAAGAGCCCGTCCTCTTCTTCTTCTTCGCCTGGGGTACAAGGGCAAGACACGGGCAGAGTCCACTCCCGAGGCGAGAATCGAGCCACCACCCAGATGGTGAGAGACACGAAGACGTAAGCGACGAGCATCCACAACCAGATCTCTGCAGCCAGGGGGTTCAAGAAGGAGAACATCCGATTTGGCATCCTTTCGGACGTCTTGGAAATCCATACTCAATTTTAATAATGTTCATATAAAATGTTTTTTATTAACTTAAATACAATTATAGTATACAGCTTAATGCTTTGTGAATTTATTTTAATACCTTTAACTATATTGAAATATTTACTTTTTTGTGTATTAAGTATACATGGTGTCTAACATACATCGACTCAAACGCTTTTCATGGAAAAGCGGATGATCTAAGTAAAAAATGCCAGAGGAAACAGCCGTAGGCCTACTTATATAGTTATCTCTATTGCTTTTTAACTATGCAGAGACATGTAGGGGAAACTTGAGATTTGCAAATAACACCTACTTTTCAATAAGCTCATTTATAGCCATTAAAAGATTATGAAAAAAAAATCGCATTTCGATATCTTGAAAATTGCATTCTGTTCAAAATGTTTATTATTTTTTTAATTTTTTTGGGGGCTTTATTTTTATATTCACACCTGCCAGTGTTGACAAACAGTGAATTTTTTACCAACATTTTATATTTTGGCATGATAGAGATTAATACTCATAGCGGCACTTCTTCCTGTCTTGATTATTATGTATATTTAGGCAAGGAGATCCCTCATCCAGCTCCTTTCGATTGCAAAGCAAGTTTGTTGTAGCCATGTATTGTTAGGATATCTGTGCAAGCTATCGTAAAATATGCTTGTTAACTGTTGGCATATCAAGGACTTGATATAAGATAATATGCTGATGCACCATGGTGCTTTGATTATAATCCTAAAAGTTTTTGACTGGAAAAAATTAAAGTTTTTGTATGTGTCTTTTTGCCAGTTTCGTATATCTGTGAAGCGTAGATTCAGATGGATTCAATAAGTGTTCAATTTCTGACTAAGTTTCAATTTAGACTTCTTGAAAGAAGTGAGTGTAATAGTTTTAGTCTATGTTTTAGCGTTTTTGCTTGTTCTTGATGTGCGGGCCCTTTTCTTTTTTTCTTCTGTCAAATGCCAAGCCAAGGTATGGAATTTTGTCGGTCTGCAGAATTAGTAAATTGTAATAGGGCAAGTTTCTGGTCGAAGAGTAAAAGCAATATTTGTCTTGGTTTAGTCCAATTTTCCCAATTTTACACCAGCCATGTACGTTTAACAATAGAAACATCGACTTTATTAGAAATAATATTAATAATAAAAAAATTCATATAAGGTTTACTTTAAAAAAATAATAAAATAACTATCTCTTCTCCGAACACCATAGTCACCTCAACGATTTCACTTTGCATGTATGAAGCCACAGCTTGGAGATAGCGGTTGGAAATGAATAGCGGTTGGTGGAACTATTGAAGTAGACCTATGACGTTTTCCTCTGGTATTTTTTTATTAGATCATTGGCCGTGAGAAGCGTTTGAGCCGATTTATATTGGACACCCTACATTTTAAGTTCACTCCATACGGAAACAAAACCAATCAACTAGAATGCGGAACGATAATATAATATAGTTGTTAACCGTGATTAATATTCATATTTCGATTGATAAACGATAATTGAGACAAGAGGGAAGACAAGCTCCAAAAGGTGGTCATTAACGCTTCAGCCAGTTAGAGAGAAGTTTATGAAGTTGAACCGCAATTAGAGGAAAGCGGGAAGGAGGGAGAGAAATACAGACGGAAACGAGATAAAGGAACATTATAATGAATGGAGGGGAAAGCGGATGTATAAAGTTGGCCGGGTACAGGAGTAAGAGCCCGGATATAATGAGTCGTTACAATTAGAGATCGTTAAGGCCTTGGCAGGAGAGGGGAGAATCATTAGGGATGGCCAACTCCTCTGATGTAATGAGGAAGTGGTCAGCGACATCTGTCGTCCGGTACAGGTACAACTTTGTGGATCAGACACTGATGTCTTGGCTAATGTTCCTCATTGCCTGATTAGCATCGAACTGGACTTACCCAACAGTTGAGGTAACCTGGCGTTTACTTTTGGAACATCCTACATCTCCTGAATAAAGAAAACTATGGCAATAATATCAAGCTAAAATTTTTTGGAAAGCGTCATAATGCATAGTCTTACTCAAACTTACTCCAATACTAAGAATCCACAATTTTTTTTTAAACTAAAATTAAAAAAAAAAATAATACGACTAATTAATACAAGTAGTTCTGAGAATAGTAGACCTCGTAAACCAATTTAGGAATTTTTATTTTATTTCGCATTCGTCTATTCAAATCACAACACAAATCTGCTGAAAACGAACGCGACTTTGCATAAGCCTCTTACCTCCACTTCACATTGTCCTCTTTGCAATAGTCAGTAAACAATTTCTATTCCTTATGTCAAAAGGATTCTATAAGATTCAAGCTAGAGGTATTATAGACAATTCACAAATAATTGATCAAAATACGACGCATTATAGAATTGATTTTTTATTTTATTAAAAAAGTAATTTAATCTACTCACAATTATTGTAATTATTTGATTTTGTTTTCCCTTCACCACCCGTGTCCATGCGTACGAACAAAAAAAATGTATTGAATGACTTAAACTATATTCCTGTCAAAATTTGAATTAAATCAAAGTTTTATGTACGTTTCAAAATACATAGAATCTAAAAAAACGAAAAAAAACTGCTTAATTTTTTATTTTGAATTTTTTAAAAGATTTTTTGGATGATCTTCAGAACTCTACATTATAATTTCTGCCGATTAAATATAGAGGAATATATTGGGCGTTGGGAAAAAGAGGAAAAATATAGTGTTTTGGAATCATTATATCAAAGCCATAAATCATCGGGTAATAATTTTCAGCGTTTTTCATATAATTTTTAAATAAAAAAACAAAAACTGTTAAACTTCAATTTTTATCTTAATCGTAGAATTTATGTTTTAAATAACAATTATTGATACAGGCAAAACATAAGCATTTACTTTCTGGAAGTAAGGCAATTTGGAATACTGAATATACTGAAGCCCAATTTGGATATCTCGTTCCCATCCATTATCTTCCATATTATATCTGATCGCATCTCAAGCAATACTGCTCTGACTACGATGACAGGTACCTCTAATTAGAGTTGCGTGTATCCGAGATTTGGCGGTTCCGGAACAACCGGCCTGTAAACGTAAACCTGTAATCTAATACCTGTAAATGTAAACCTCCAATGCTAAAGACGATGCTCTTCATTATATTCTAATCCAGATCTAAAGATATCAATTTCTGCAAAGCGTACATAGTGTCATTAATCTATGAATTTTTCAGTTCGTAATTTGAGATTGTTTATGGAAATATATTATTTTCAATATATTGTGAACGTTTTTATATTTTAAAACTTATTAAAAAAATATATATTTTTTTCAATGCTCAATGACCAACAGCAAACACTGATAAAACCAATTTATTTCTGCAACTGATTTACGGAAATCGATTGCAATAATATAAATAAATAAGGAAAAATTCACTTTAATTTACACCTAAATTAATTAAGTACATAATCGTAAAATGATATGTTAGGGATACCAGTATCAACTTCGTTTAATTAATATTCAATAGGGAAATGTAAATGGTTGAATTTTCGTTTTTCAGGGTATAATTACTGAAAATAAATATTGGCTTCCTCATGTTATAAAAATAAACCAAAAACCTCTACCAGATTATTTTTTTTTTCGTTTAATATTTTTAACAATTATTTGAACAATATTTTGTTTAAAAGCTTAATTCGTATTTAATAAAAAGTATGTGAAATTCTTGAAAATGAGGCATATTGTTTTTGTTGGAAAAAAAACAACCCTAACAGGTCAATTACAACTCCTGTTGAAATAAGGATTGACATTTTCTGATTACATGTTTTAAATAAATTAAATATTGAAAATTTTTCAAATTATATATCTTTACATTCTATTATATATCTATTACCAAGTGAATGTTTAAGATATCTAGTAGATGATTCTGACAAATTTAGCCACTAGAAACTGATAATAGTGAAGATATTGCTTTCAGACGCAAATACATTTTTTTTTTTCAATAAATAGTGTTTTTCTGGAAATTATGAAAAATAAATGGTTAAATTTTGAGTTATTTCTATTATTTATGGGAAATATTATTTATGAATGGGTTTTGTAGTAGAAAGAAAAATAAACGTTATTAACAGCACAAAACATGTGTTTTATCATGTAATAGTTTTTTATTTTATTTTTTTAATTTTAATGATTGGTGTTTAACGTCTATTCCCACTCCTATTAAGGCAACTTATTCTAATCAGAGTGAGAAGGTCGAGCTTCATTCCGTGAGTCCGCTACGAAAGAAGTTTTAACCCGCTCAGGCCGGATTCGAATCTGCGCCGCAGCAGAGTCGAGGTTGCTAAGGTGACGCCTTAATCCTCTCGGCCACCACTTTCCATTTAGACGATGGACTAAATCAGGACTAATCAGGACCCCTCTGATTCGAAAGAGATGAATATGGTGCTTGACAACGAAAGCTTCTCACAATGAAATAAAATATTATGAATTTAAGACTGTGTATGTTAAACTACCTTTATCAATTGGAAATAAATTATAAAACAGTCTACCTAAAGTTTACTAGACATTAATTATTTTGAAATGTGCGTTGTCATGAAAACGTTTTTTCACTGAAAAGGTCATGAAAAACATGCTCCATGCGTTATTATTGAGAAAATGTCCAATATTGCATTGTACGCACTTTGTGCAAGAAATTTAACGCAGAATCCGATTATGAAATAAAAAAAGGGGTTCAAATTTGAAAAATCCAAGTTGATGACAATCGCCCAAATTGCACACGTCATTTTATTTACGTAGATTGGAGAATGGAGAATTGCACGTTGATCACTTCTGTATAAAATGGATCTATACGAAACGAAATTTCGAACAATGAAACTGAAGAAAAAGTTTTGGTCGGCTAACTCGATAAAATAGCCTTATGTGCCTCCCAGCTTCTAGATTTGATAGACTCAAAGCTTTATTTTATAATGTAATTATAATTTTAGAAATTAATTACTATTATTATTTTTTTAATCATTATTTATTTATTTATCGCGATAAAGGCCAGCTAATAAATCACCAAGGGAATATCACTTCATGGCTTTCATCTTTCTTTCAGTCCACACCTTCTTCTTCTTTACCCCCATTTACTTTCTACGCTCCTATGTCCATCTCCTTCCTTACCCTACCTTCCTTCCTCTTCTGCACCGCAAGGACCTTGTTTCCATCTATCATCCTTCTAAATTTCTCTCTGTCCTGGTAGGCCTCTTCCCTGATCCCCATTTTCTCTATTTCTTCCTTTATCTGCTAGGGATATCCTTTGATGTTTTTTAGTTTCATTACCCTGTCAAAGATCGGTTTATTCACTCTATCCTTTCATGTGACCGTAAAATTTCAACCTCCTTTTCTTAATTGAGGTCTAGAGCTCTTCAATGCCTTCATACAGGTCTTTGTTCTTTTTTGGCCAGTTCTCTTCTCCCAATTTCCTTGGCCCATGGATACACCTCAATATCTTTCTCTCTATTCTTAGCAGTCTCTTTGTGCTAGTAAAACCCGCTGTTTCCGTTCCATACAGTACCACAGATTTTACTACTGTCTCGTAATGTCTGACCTTTCTGGAGAGGTTCTTCTTGTTGTAAATGTTTTTTACTAACCATTTCAATCTTTAAGTCATCAAGCTTTATTTCTCGACATTTTGTCGCCTGTCCGTCCCCTCCATTGTAGTTCATTATTTCTCCCTGATACTTAAACTGTTTAATCATTGTTATACGAAACATAATTTTAAGTTTTATCTAAGTATTTGTAGCTACTTTGTGACTATATAATTTAATGTTATATTTAGTGCGATATTTTAAGATTTCTTACTGTAAAAGAATCTGATCTTTGCATAAAAAAAGAAATTGAGTATAACTTATTGTACTCTAATTAGGGATTGATAAATTATTTTGTATTTTGTATATCTATAATTTTGTATTTATTGAAAACAATATTCACTTATCTTCAGTTCAAGGTTTAAGTAGATTATATCAAACAGAAAAGTTTGTATTAGTTTGTTCTCGCATCTTGAACTAAAGATGAATATATAACATTCGAAACTAGTTTTCAATAATAACAAAAATATAGAAGTGGCAAATAATTTATCAATCCCTAATTAGATTGATCCTTCTATACCATCATGCGGACGTCAACTGATTCTTGTACTCTCTTGCACAACGCAGAAGTATACTGTGAGAATGGACAGAAAAAAAATTACTAAATCGCGTCAAGAATTAATTCAGGCTATTCGATAAGAGTAAATCGATCCCATTTACATGTTGGTCAATTCATAGCGACCCTCGATTTACGTGAATATTCATACGGGACAATTCCCGTGGTGAGTTAGTATCCCTTCCGGGTGTATTCCGCCCAAAAGCTCTCTCATCATTTCACCATCCGATTTTTTTTTTTTTATCTGTGTTACTCTTATTTTTTTTCCATCGAGCAGGAATGATGCAGGTTCGTCCAGTAGTGCTCACTCGTGTGAGACCTTAATCGGTTGCCAATTGTTTTTCTTTTTATTGCCAAAACACGATTTTTTCTTTAAAAAACAAAACAAAAAAACTTGAAGGGTCCGCTAAAAAATGAATAGTTGGTATGGATCACTGACGAAACGGAAGGTTTTTGGTCAGTGACATTTTTTTTTAGAATAATTTAATAGACAGAAAATGTTTCTATATCTACAGCCTTGGCAAATTTTTCCACATTATTAATATCTTCTGATTTATTGATAATAATCACTAACACACCACACTGCTTGATTTCACTTCATGGACTTGCATTTTGATGCATTGAGGGTCAAATTTTTACTATGACGGAAATTGTGCCCGTAGCATGTATCGGAAATGTGACCATGAAAGTGAATACGCTAACATATATTCGATATTTCGGATTTTTTGCGATATTGAGGCCCATTATGACATTATCTCATGCGTAGACTTAGAAAATACTCTGGATAATAAGATCTTGCCCTCAAGTATCGATTATTTTAGACAAATCAAATTTCTTCGAGTTTGTTATCCATTATTATATTTTCAAATCTTTTTAAAATACTATCGTTTTTCATCTCATGCGCTCATGTATCGATTTATTTAAAAATGTTGACCTTTCTGCGACTTTAAGAAGCATTATTAAGTTATAGTAGCCGTCATTTATGAAAATACTATTGATATTAAGATCGCGCGATCACGTGTCGATTTGTTTTTCATTTTGGATTTCTGCTGTATTAAGGTGCATTATTATGTTATCGGAGCCATAGTTTTTGAAAGTAACATCGATATTAAGATCGCATGCCCACGTATCCATTTATATTACTTAATGGATATCCTCGATATTAAGGTGCATTTTTTGTTAACGGTACCATAGTATTAAAAAATACTATTGATGCTGTATTTATGTGATATTTTGAAGAGATCGATTCGAAGACATTATCTTGTACTTCAGCTAACACAAATCAGTAGTTACATTTATAACATTTCAAGAATAAATATGAATTATTCAATTACCTTCATTAAAATTTTATCAATATATGTTGTATGTATATATGTTATATGTTTAACATCTCCCTTTATAATTTAACGAACATAAAGTATCACTATCACGTCGAAGAAGAATATGATTTTATATTATTTAATATAACTTTTACCGCGCCTACATGAGTATACTCCCTAGATTTCTTATAACTCATTTATAAATCATATTTATTAATTGATTTGCTCTACATCGACGTTTCGGACTCCTATTTTCCATTTTTAAGCCTCTCTTCTCTTATAATTTTTTTTCACTACAATTTTGGCTAATTTTTATGCATTATGGTACTACTCCAGTTTTGCTACCCCAACTCGAGATTTCAGGCCTGACTGTACATAAATGCCGAGGGAAGTCGAGTCTGCCCGAAGTAAGGTTTGGTGAACAACAAAACAATTCCACTAAATAAAATAAACAAAAGAATGTTCTGATAAAATTATTGTAGTTTTAATAATTAAATATACAAATATTAATTTTGTAAATAGCAATAATGAATTTACCTTTAAAACTTCAGTAAAAAACAAATCTTGTCTTTAATCTGCAAAATTAATATTTTACATAAAATACTTAATGAATTACTAAATATTTAAATATTAATTCATCCCTAAAATTTAGGGTTTATCTTAATTATTCAGACATTAATTACAGCAAAAATGGTTGAATATATCATAAGGTATATTTTTCTTTTGCTAACTCACTACTGAATCGATAATTTCCACTCCCGTTTCACGTTTTAGACATCAAGGAACAAAATTGGTCTCGCATCTGTTTTGCTCAAATCCATTTGACGTGCATAACACCTAGTACAGTTTATCCGATTTTGATGAAATTTTCAGGTATTGTGCGAGTTGATAGTTAGATGGCCTAATATAAATTTTATCAAATTTCATCAACTACTTTCGCTTGAAACGGGTTTTCTTGACACATCTATATTACGAAAACTGCTCTTCCTATTTCGCCCAAAAGTTGAGCGAGTAAGGTTTTTAGGACGCTAATGCGAATTTGATGCAGAAATCAATTATCAAAAGTTAAAAAACATATCACCAAAATTGACAGGTTAGAATAATTAATAGATTAAATTAGTTTTTCGTTGCACTTTTGTTTTTCCTTAAGTACCCTGTAGAAATATTGAGGAAGATACACTTGGCAGTCTTACTTATATTACTGTTATATTAAGAGGTGTATTCGTATTATCTTATTATATAGCAAGAGTTGCCTCAAATGGAAAATTTAATTCACCAATTGAAATAATTTTTATTTCATTATCATTTATAATAACAATTTTCACTCTTCTAAATTTTGTATAATTACAATTAATTTAATAATAAATTATACATAATTGAATCAATTAGATTAATTAAAATTTTCAATATAATTACTACTCAATTATCTTTCATAATGAGACAGACTAAGCTGCCTTCGACATTCGATTAACAGTACAAAAATTGAGTAACCGATATTATTAATAAATTCTGGTTTTGTTAATAATAGTGACTAGCACACTGCACACTTGGCTATATCCCACTTCATGGTTCTTTTCCCTATCTATTTTCTATAAATGTCACTTTTCTAAGCGAGTTGCTCTTTCTGATTTGTATTCCCAATTTGCGGTTAGTGGAATAAGCGTCAGTTGGCTTCCTTCTTTAGTTAGTTATCAAAGTTTTTAAAAGAAGGGTTTTATCCCGTTCCTTAAGATAAACTAACCATAAATTGCCGACAGTGACAATATTTAAAAACTTTTTACCAGATTATTACGCGAAGGAGGTGCTGGCAATGATGAGTTTTACACTGCCTCGCACTGATAAATTAAATGACCTGTAATTCAAAAAAGTTTTAATTAACATTCCTAAATAAATCACAAGTGCCAAAGGGAGAGGCGAAAATATGAAACTTTTCTAATATCCAAGGCAAAACTGCGTTAGCTCCTATCTTACATTGCGATATTAACATCTCCTCTTTCAAAGAGCGAATAACGGTGCTGATTTGCTAAGAGATTAAAACACTTAAAGAACAATTTGTGAAAAATAAAAAGAAGGATTCCCCTTAACTTTCACAAAAAAAATCAAGCTTGCAAACGTTTTTAAAAAAAATAAACAGCAAAAGAATTACAGGACCTCTTATCTCTGTTTTTCAGAATTACAGTGGAACCCCGCTTATCCAAAATAATGTGGTTAGATCTATAACGGAAATTCCGAGTAAGAGAAGGGATGGTATAATTAGTAATTAAAAAATCTTGTGCGGTGGGAGCATCACCCAAATTTCCCTTACCGTCCTATAATAATTATCTTTTTAATATAATTTTAAATAATTCACATAAACAATAATTGAAATAAACTCGGCAGTCTTCATATCTTCTCCTCATAAATACAATAAAACAAGTTTTGTAAGACAGTTCTCTACACTGCCAATAAATCTTAAGTTTCTCAAGTTATATAATGTATATAATTTACTATAAAATGCATTTTTTTTTAAGTTATGCGCAAATAAAATATTCTTTTCATCATAACTTTACCCGGGATTTTCTCGTTGGTATACTACATACATGAAAAATTAAAGGGCTTTAAGGAAAATACATTAGACAAGTTTTATCACAATCGTCAGGGCCGTTTTCGAGAAACTTCCGGTTAGTCGATTTTGACGAAAAAGTTGCTGTAACATTACATGCATGTGTCTATCTCAAATATGTAATTTCAGTATCGTACAACTTTTCGTTTTTGAGCTAGGCTGTTCACATATACACAGACTCACAGATACATAGACCATTTACGAGGCTTGGGTATTTGGACTCAAGGGACCTTAAAATGTGTATTTCCGTTGAAAACTCGAATTCGAAAATTTTCACGATCACAATACTTCCCCTTACTATATACTTCTTAGATAGATAAGGGACAGTAAAAATTCTTAATATTATTGACGGTTATTTAATTAACTACATATTTAGAAATGCATGGAAAACTACAGTTTTAACCACTGGAAAAAATACCAAACTTATTATTGGTTAATAAGTCAGTATAAATTTGTCAAGGGTAAATGCGTTTTAATGATAATCATATATCTATTTTCATAATAATTTAACCCTTTTTACACTTCTTCTTCCTTATAATCTTCTTGGTCTACGATAGTTGATATCAATTTCTTGTAAACTAATGTAATGTTGAATTAGCGTTGTATTATAGATTTAATGCTGCTACAATAAATTTTTGATTGTGATATTTCTAATTCAAACTTCCGTACTTCAGATAAGATACCAAAACAATTACCGACAACTATTGAGAGACCGTCACTAAGAGGTTAAAATATAGAGACAATAATTAAAAAGGATTTATCTAATGTAAAATGCCCGAAACAAGAAGAAAATTAACTCAAGATCTCTGCTTTCCGGATTTAACTGTGAAATTATTTTAAACTAACCATAAGAACATGAAAATAAAACATTTTCAGATTCATTTCAAAGCTTTACAGTCCAGAACAAACAATAATTCGCACAATAAATGACGCGGCATCCACATTACTTGAAAGAAAGGTTCCTACTGCTCCCTGCTATCTTATATCTATCTACCAGTGGCATCATTTACAGTCCTTGTTGTCAGACTGCAGTACCTGTTCCCGTGTTTACACCATTTTCTTTATATTATAAAGACTGACAAGAATTAACTACATGGATTAACCCTAGTGTTTCTTGGAGCTTCGACCACTTATTTTTCTTTAATTAGGACGAAAATTACACTTGTCTACAAAAAAGAACTATTTTTCTTTCACGAGAATAAAAATAACAGATTCTAGAAGTATTTTTAATGCTGAATTCGAATATAATTTCAGTTTTCAGGGCAGGAGTTTTGTGTGATATTCATTTGAGTTTTTTATAAACTACTCATTCTGACTTTTCGGACAAATTTTGCAGCCGGAACATCTCTCTTCTTGGTCCAACAGTAGTCAGCCAGCGCATTAGAACTCCACTTGCTTTGGTATCTCTTTCCCACTGTAAAAATTTGCTGATGAAAACGCTCACCGTGTTCATCACTGACAACCCCAAGATTATCCGTGAAGGAGTCTAAGTGAGAGTGCAAAAAGTGAATTTATAAAGACATGTTACATCCCATAGCTTTATAAGAATGCAGAGCAGCCACTATTTCTTTGTAAGACTGCCAGGCTGCTTTTTCCATTTAATTTAAGAGTACTTCAAAATATTCATCATCCTTTAATGACCGTATTTGTGATCCTATAAAAATTCCTTCTTTCAGTTTTGCTTCACTGACTGTGGCGAATTTCGATTTCAAGTACAACAATCCATCAGAAAGTTTATCCATTGCTTTGACGAAACTTTTCATTACCGCCAATTTAATATGCAACGGAGGTAAATATATTATATTAAAGGGACATTTAAGCCACGATTTTCTAAAGTGTGTGACTTCCTATCTCTGCTGACCCATTCACACAAAAAATAGCAAAATTTAGTGGACCCAAGTTGCAAACCAAGCAATAAAGCAATGACCTTATTAATCACCACAGATATACCATTATAGTTAAAACGTCAGCATGCTGTTTAGACAGCTTTAAATCCTAAATCAGGTCATTGAGGTCTTGTTGATTGAGGAAGTATAAGTTCTGATGAACATCTACTAGCTTCATATGTAGGATCATTTGCATTTTCCTCTGAAGAAATTTCAGTTTGAACTAGGTCGGAATCTGTGTTATCGCTTAAAGTCATACCTGCATATACTGATACAGAAAACTCTTCAGTGTGTAAGACAGGTCTCATTGCAGATGGCAAGTTCGGACACTTAACTCTATATTTTGTTTTAGATATGATTCCTTCAATATTTGTTAAACAAAAAGTTAACTGATCCTTCGGTTCCCTTCAGATCATGGGAGTTGCAAATGACATATGATGTGTTCCATTTTCCTAAGTCAAATGTCTAACACACGAAACACGGAATATATTTCGGGACTTTGTTAAAATCACCAACTTGAAATCCAAAGTAAAGTTCATAACACTATTTTACAAGTGGCGTGAAATTTTGCGTCTTAGACTTGAAGGTCAGTTGACCACATATATAGTAGAAATTATCTATATGATTTACACACTTTCTTGACATAATGAAAAACAAAACACTATAACACAATATACATAATGCACTTATAAACAATAAGGAAGGTTATATTAAAAAGTTCCTAGTACAGAGAGGAGGGTTCATATGACAGGTCACAGAGAACGTAGACTACATATCTAAATTCAGGATGAAAAATTCACTAGAGTCACTAATCAGATCTCATGTGAATAAAACCTTGCCGACCAGAGTTATAAATTACAATCTTTGTAGTATATCCAAACTTAATTTTACTCGCTAGATCTATTTATACGATTGTTATCCTTCACGGTTTTATAAAATTGCATCGACACGATCTTGAGGTAACTGAAATAACAAATCGCGGATTTGAGAAATGATCGAGGCAGTAGTTTGTCCAGGTACGGTAGCGTATTGGGGTTTAGCGGAAAAGTGTTTGTCAAAGCTGAGTAAATGTTATGTTACCGGGGAAGTTCGTTTACTTGGGGGAATATGTATCCCGCTGCTCTTGCTATATTAAATTAATTATAATTTTTAAATAATTACGTTTATTTTTATTTAATATTTATTATTTTCATCATTAAATATTTTAAATAAACTTCATTGTTTTATACTTATATGTTACATTAAGAACCCATGAAACAATGATTGTGAAAAACGATTGCGAGAAGCATGAAAGCATTTCAAGGTGTAAGAGGGAGGATAACATTAAATGGCTAAAATATATTATACTAATATCTTTTGATCCTATAAATTTAAACATTGCCTTCTATTAGTCATATCAAGGTACCACTAATACTCTAATTTTCACTTCTGGCCTTGTCAAATCAAAGGTTATAAGCAATTATTCAAAATTTAAAACCGGAAGATATCATATATTTCCCCAAATAATCATATGAATATATAACAGGAAGAATAAATACAGCCTGCATTTTCCTGGAAATATTTTCTGAGTTTATTCCACAAAAGCTTATTTCGAACAGATTGGAGTATTCAGTTAGAAATATACTGGCGCTTGGTTGAACCCTTAATAAAATGATAATACAATTCTTGAAAGTTTAAAATGTTAAAAAAAAAAATCCCTAGAATCATCTGTAAATCTCGGAAATAATAAATGCCTTATTTATCTTGATATTAGTGAATTACTAGGTTGTTACAAAAGTCCTTGTGCATGAACACAACCATAATTCCAAATCTCATAATTATCTTATAAGAATGTTTTTGTTCCTACTTTTCATGTCAATCTTTACTTTGATTAATACTTTAATTACTTGTGACTTGAGTTGACTTCATGGGTTCATTTACATTTTTAAAACGCACGTGGAATGCCAGAATAAAAAATTGTGATTCGCGGTTTTTTGAGACATTACTGGAAAAAAGGTTTAAGCGCAAAGGCAGCCGCGGAAGAAATTTTTGCCATAGAAAGAGAGTAAATTATTCATCGAAGTACTGCCGCACAACCCAGATAAGTTCGCTCGTCGGTCGTTGATGATGACGTTCTTCTTGAATGTGTGAACCAGAACCCACAGGCAACTACTCGTGATTTATTGGCCGTCAGATACTGCACAATCAGATTATGGTTTGTTTAGATCAATGGCTCATTTTTTAAAAGGTCGGATCTTTGATAATTACGTGGACGTACACATTGGATGTGAAGAGTTCTTTGCCTCAAAACCAAACGAGCGGTACGTGCATCAAATCCAATTACTGGCGGAAAAAATGGGTGAAAGTAGTTGAAAACAATGGACTTTACTTTGAAGAGTAGTATTTAATAATGTTAAAAATATGTAATCTGAAATAAAGCTATACTAATGCACAAGGACCTTTGTAACAACTTAGTATAAATATTTTATGAGATGTTACTAAAAATCAAGAAATAATCATTTTAAGAAGAGCTTTATTAATGGAACAGTAATATTAAATAATATTTTTCGTATTCATATTATCTACATTTAGTAATATTCATCGATCGTTTTATAGTTGGCGTAAGTTAAGGTCCGTTTACACAAGGACAGTTACCGTGACTGCAGCTGTCGCAGCTATTGGTATCGTGTGAATTATAGGACAGTTGTCATCAGAACAGTATTCACGGTCATGTCAGTACTGTCACACAGCCAGGATTGACGTGATAGCTGATAGTAACTATCGTGCCACTGACAGCAACTGTCGCAGCTACTGCCATCGTGTAAATCGTAGGACAGTTGTCATCATAAAAGTATTCACGGTCGTGTTAGTACTATCACACTGCCAGGCTTGACGCGATGACTGATAGTAATTAGGTGCCACAGCTACTGTCATGTTAACTGCTACATGTATAAGCCCTGTCAGCTACCTGTCGCACCTCATCTACCTATTAACCTAGCCTTACGTACTTATCAGATGTATGTTTTGATTATTTCTGAACTTGAAATTGAATATATCCAACATTTTGACGTTATCCAATTCTTTAAAACATAATACTTTACAATTTAAGTTTTATGGTGGCCTGCAAATTGCTTGGGTTCAGTCAGGTGGTCTACATCCGCCATTTTTCCAACTTCCACAAGGTTTACTATCATTAATACACTCTCACACTATCTGACAGTACTACCACGACAAAAAACTACCAACGTGTAAACCAGGCTTTATTACTAGGTTATAATATCCCTTAGAAATGTACTTGAATCCAAAAATCAGCACGTGTAATAATAATATTATTAAAATTCATTATTCCATATATGTTTGTTGATTTAAAGCGAATGTAATAATATATAAATAAATGCAGCCTGATACTATTTCACCACAATATCATTTATTTAGAGCAAATTTTCGGCCTTCAACCCACCCTCAGCCATCTCTGTAACAGGTTCTTATTTAGTTTAATTTATAACATAGCAAACTGTATAAATATATTTAAATTTTTTTCATTACTTCCTTATACATACCTACTTCAAAAAATGTGTCCAAAATGCATACAATGCAACATATCAAGTCCAATCTGGACCAAGTCCAATATACAAAGTAGTCATTATAAAACAATAATTATAATAAAAACAACAATGGGTATATGGTATAGCAGTAGGTATATGGTTATATATAAGGACATAATGAAAAGAAATTAAATATATTTTTACAGTTTGCTAGGATATAAATTAAACTAAATATGAGCCTTTTACCGAGATGCCTGAGGATGGCTCAAAGGCCGAAAATTTGCGTCTAAATAAATGAAATTGTGGTGAAATAGTATCAGCCTGCATTTATTTATTCCTTATTCCATTTCTTTAATTTTCATAAACTTAGGTTTCGTCCAATAAATAATAGTATCAAAGAACATCGAAAACGAGTAATGATCTCGTATTGACATAGTAGCTTTTAATTGGCAATTGTTCTTTGTTTTAAAATAACTAGTTAATGAAATTTAAAAAATGTAATTACTAAAAATACTAGTGACTTCAGATTTTTGAAAGTAGGTGAATTAATATTTATGCAAATGTTTCTGAAACCACAACGAAACCTTGCGCAGTTTACATGTTTTTTCTTTTGTTTTTTCTGATTCAAGATAAGAAAACCTCTCTAAATTTGTTGTATTATGTATCTATGTTCCAATAAGTTTTCATTTACTGTATTTAATGATTTTTTTATAAATGTGTCTTGCGTGGCATTAATTGATTAATTGAAAGATGTTATTTCTTTACTATATTACACACTCTAGTGATTCATTTTTTTCATACAACAAAAATTAATATCAGCTAACATTCAGACGTACTAAAATGCGTGTGAAGAGTGCATGCACATGCTTGGATAGTGAACAAACTAATTGAACAAGCAGAACAAACAGTGATGGGAAGAGAAGTGAACACTCATGCTGTCTCAAACCTTGGGGTTGAGGCCTGATCCCTGTCTGAGGAAGGTACCAGTAATGAACCAGAAGCTGTTGGATATGGAGAACTGGTTCTCGATGACGTGCGCCTCCGGAGAGCAAGGGTGAGGGTTGTTCCATTCGTAGGGGGAGAACCTCGCCATGACAAAGAGGGTGAAACTAACGAGGAGGTAGGCCGCCAGCACGTACAGCCATATCTCGACCGCCAGGGGGTTCATGAAGGAGAAGAGTCGAGCGGGCTGCGAGCTGGGTACCTGACCCAACAGTAACAGTAACAGTAAACTAACAGTAACACTACAAGTTTCTGTCAAGCATCTTGTATTATTTAGACATGATAGGTTTTGATATGAAACGGAAAAACAAGATTGAGGGATAATAACATGTAAATATATTAGTTAAGATTTATTTTTGATCTTGACCGAGGATTCTAAAAATGTTGTCCGGAGCATATAAAAACATGACTTGTTAATTGTTTTCAAGCAAAATCATTTTGTAGAGGATGATAATAGCAAATAACGCAAAAAAAAAGAAAAAAAAAAGGCAAATCATATAATCCAGCAGAACCCCATTTATATGGATCCACCTAATTATTATTATTATATTATATGGAAACCCGGTTTAACTGAAAAGTTTTTTTTTCGTTTTCTTATACATATAGGTAAAATAAACTGATACGTAATTATAATATTCATAAAGTTTACAAAAATTCGTAATTTTAATTACTTAATTTTAATTAATTAATTTATAAAATATTTTAATATATAAAGATTTTTTTCTTTTAATTTTCAACCTCATTCAAAACTTTATAGCCCGTTTCACCACTTTCTGGAATTCACTTCCTTTTAAAATCCAGCTTGCCTCTTTATCCACATTTGAAACCCTCCTATTCCAGTTCCTCTTCACAATTCGGTCAGACGCTGGCTAATCATGTAGTATATAACAAAATTTCACGTTTTTCTAATGTTTTTTTTTTTATATTTCTCTATATTTTTTTGTCATTTCCGATTTCATTCTTACTAAACTAGAGTTCACTACTCAAGTTTTTAATTTTCGATCTACGTTTTTGTATGTAGATTACTATATTTTTTGTTTATTGTTGTTTACTATACATTTATGGGTAATTGTTTTAATATTTTTTAAATTTCAGATGTATACCATTTTTTTTATGGTTAAGATTTTTTTCTGATTAGATAAATTTAATTTTGTTTTTATTTCTTCCTTTTTTTAGTCGCGAATTTATTGTTTCCATGTTTTAAAAATGTATTTCTGATGATTATGTATATGTTTAATGTTTTTTCTGTTTATATAATGTGATAGTTCTTTAGACCATAAATAATCTTTATTTTTATATACACATTTGTTATTCTTAAGGTACTTCGTTCCTGTATAAAGTTTCTTTTTTCTATTCTATTCTATTTTATGTTACTTGGATTGTTACGTTCAATTTATTTTTTAAAAACGCGCATGAATAATTCTTATTCAAATAAATAATGTGAAACCATTAAAAGCGAGGAATATTAATAGGCTGCAAAAGCAGGGTACAATAGGCTAATTACAGCTCTTCTGAAAACAGGGTATGAAGTAAGGTATTTCGTAGAACCCCTCCTTCCATTCTGCTTGGTTTCTCATACCTATTTAAACAGAATTCACTTCGTATTTTCCTCTTGTGTAAACACCAAAGTTTTTCTCCCTTTTTCTTTCTCTTTTATATTATAATACAGCAAAAATTATTTTGTGGTGTTTTTGCGTGGTACATAAAGTGAAAAGTGACCATATCGACAGCATACTTGAAAAACCTCTTAGGTCAAATCTTTATTAAAATAAAAGTTTTACATGTGAATAACAGAACAAAAGGTTCTGGATTGATTAGAGTACGCCATATGCATTATTAATGTTATCACTTGTATATGGCTATTAATAGTTGTTAATAGTTTTTCGGTTGCTTGAAATCGAACGGGGACAAGCTATTTACACGAATTAAGGCATCCGGATTAACATATGTAAGTTTTATTTTGCACGAAATTGCACATTTTAAACAATTTTGGGTAAATTGCAGGTTTTATGTTTTTACTACATTAAATTGTACATTTAGCCCTAATTTAAAGAAAATTTGTAAATTGCTTGAAAATATAAACATTGAACCAAAATTACATAGGACAGATTTACGAAATAATACGTTACTGTTTATAACACATTAAATGTATTTCAATTATCTGGAAAATTTTGGAACTGAAACTAAAATTGAAGTTTAATTTTGCTCTTCTTAGATTCGTGGAAAGCCAGTTAATCCTTACCAATCCATTCGCTTCCTTTTATGTTCTACAGTGCTACATTCAGTCTATAGTTGGCAAAATAATTTAGCAAACACACAGTTTTTCGGACAAAAATATGTTCAATAATTTATTGAAAATAAATTAATTAGTGGATATGATAACAAACGTCACCCCGCATACATTCTTACGAGAGAAGAGAATTAAAAATCCATACAACCTAATTAAAAACAAATTTCGGAAATTGTTCAAGCAAAAAAATTATTCATGCTGCAACTAGTTAGTTATCTGCTCATGATTTTCATCTAATTAATTATATATTATTCAAATATAAATCCTAAACGGGAAAAATGATCAGAAAGACAATCCGACAAAATGGATCGTAAATCCAAAGTTCTAGCGGCAAAGATGATTGGTTCAACTTAATCGACAAGGATTGAGTTATCAATATATCGGAAGAAATTTGGGATTGTCTCACTTGACCATGCGATACGTTATTAAAAAATGTATCAGTTGGCAATAAAAAAACACTTCGGCAGAAAATGAGTTGCCATAGTGCGTGAATCACGTACGATTGCGCGAAAAGTAGGAAAAAATACCCTAATAAGAGCTCTGAGGTTTTCACATTTTACATACCAATGCTCAAACCTAATTAATTTATTAAGAAAAAATAGTAATTTATGAAAGAAAACATAGTAGATTTTTTTAAGCATAAACGACAGAATTTTATTTTTCGTTTCACATTTTTGCACTTTTTGGCATTTTTATTGCACGTTATACAATTGTTTTACTACACGAAATCCGGGCTCTAGCTATTAATAATAACGTGTAAGTTTAAAAGACTTAAGAGCGGTTGAATTTTTTTATCATTTTCATAGTTTTGGATGGTGTTGTAATAATTTCTATCAAACAAACATTTTTTTTTCGCACATTACTTTTATAAACGTCAGTAATATCCAGAGTGCCAGACTTATTTATTAACTTAATTATTATATTAATTAACTTAATTCGTCGGAATAATCGTTTGTAACATAGCCTGAACTTTCTTTGTTAACGCGAAAACTTAGTGTATTTTTAATAATACATTCATTAAGATCGCAATTAGACTCACTCCCGCAACCTTTAATGGTTACCTTCAATCAGATTTTTCCCTTTATTGTCCTAGCAGTCACTTAGATCTAGAAGGAGAAGATGCTTTAATTAATTGCTAAGCTCGTCTCAGACCAACACACTTTCTCAATTACCATGGCCTCTTCAACTGCTCCAAGTCTAATTAAAAACAGCATTACGCTGATGCACCAAATTTCAAAAACACGAGCATACATTGAAAAACTAACTAGATATTTGTTTCCTCGATCAATGGAATCAAATGTTATTATGGTCACTTTTCCTGCGCTTATGCGCCGCGGTTAAACGGTACTTTAGAACAA
This sequence comes from Rhaphigaster nebulosa, assembly GCA_948150685.1. Taxonomy (NCBI): domain Eukaryota; kingdom Metazoa; phylum Arthropoda; class Insecta; order Hemiptera; family Pentatomidae; genus Rhaphigaster; species Rhaphigaster nebulosa. The sequence goes on along the minus strand of OX411312.1, from coordinate 14,191,064 downwards.
ATATTTACATGCTTCTCTCACCTCCTTGGGTTCAGAACTACTAGAATAATACTAAGGTAAATATTGTATGACAGTGGTCATACTATGAAGTAGTAGGATAGCAAGCATATTACCTGGAGATGCTCATCTAAATGTGATTGAAAGGGAAAAGAAGTGCATAAGGAAATAGGTTCAAAATGCCTAGTATAAGTTCATAAATAACCGTAAAATTTATCTGCTATTAGTTAAAAAATAATACTGCTAGGCTAAACCTAAGGTACAGAACTTGTGTTAATTTGTAGGGTTTATCTACCTAGTATTACCTGTCCTGATAGGACTATATCAGTTCGGCCTCCACTGATTGAGGCTGAGCTGACGCAGATATAAACACACACACACACACACACACTCACACACATACATACATAAAAGTTTATAATCCCGACTATAGATCAACCAATTTTAATCAATTGTAAATTATAGATTTTAATTATAGAATTTGTAAAATCAATATCTCTTTTGTACTTGTAAATACCACCCAAAAGTATAACTGTGTCCACTCACACGACTTTCCTTATTTCACTGCTTTTTCTCGGGGATGAACTAAACATACGAATAGTTAAAGGTCATTAATGAGAAGACTTTAGGCAAGTTTCATCAAAATCGTTAGAACGGTTTTGGTGCAACAGTCTATTGAAAATCACCTTTTTGGCTGTTGCGCGCAAAGTGTCCGATTTGATACGCTGGCATTCAAGGACGAAACTCTACAAATCAAAAAACAAAGAAAAAAGCAACAAAATCGGTCTTCCAGTTCAAGAGATAATCATGACTCAGACCAATGGCTGAAATTACGTTTTTTTGCACTTAACGGACTCAAAAACACATAAGTCCGTTGAATCCTACACATCGAATATTTGATCCGATTACAATACTTTCCTTACCTAGTCAAGGTAGAGGACGTGATGGCCGAGCACGTTGGAGCGAGGGTCCCGGCGGAGTCCCTGGTTCGGAAAGTTGTGGGTTCGATCCCCACTTGGTCAATTAATATATATTTCGCAGTGGCCCCGAGAAATGAATCTTGACACTCCCAATCGGTTAGTGCACCTAATAAAGCCGTCAGGGGTTGACAAAAAGAACCACAAGGCCCACTTGCCGGACTAGTTTCCTCCACCAATTCCACAGTATCAGTACCAGTACCAGTATCAAGTAGCGGTAGGAAAGTAAAAATCGGTAGAATACGACTTATTCTCATTTACGTTAAATTTTCCAGGTGGATTTAAATACATCTATAAAAAGTTAATAAATCAGCTAGTTCTAGTTAAAGCTTAGATTCTCTGACAAAATTGCGTGTTCAAATTCACCTTGCGCGCTAAGGTACTTGCAGGTAATCATGGTTAATCAACGTCGAGCGTGGTTAGTACTTGGAAGGGTGACTGTGAACCGAGGGAAAGCCACGCAGCCCGTGATTCCCTAGGCGATTACTTTTCCCTCCCCCGGGTATGTGAAGATCGTAAGCCTATTGGAGGCAACTCACGACAAGGCGTAGGAGTGATGAGCATACCCTATGTTCCTTGAATCGCGTTTTAGTCTTCCAGAATGTCAAATAGCCGCTCGGAGATTTGGTAAAATTTTTTTTAATTCTAGAATAAAAAAATAATTGTTGATTTAGCTTTCATTTTAAATTTATTAATTTTTTTACAATAATGCTAAATTTTTAGCTTAAGGAAGGTTTTCAACATTCAGTTGTTATATGACAAAGTATCCACTTATAATAGTTTTTACTATATATAAAAACTATTAATAAGAAAAACTAAGCTGTGAGATCCTCCAATTAGTCCTGAAAGCTCTCATCCGACAGTTTCACCTCGGGCCGGAATTTCGGATCTTTTGAATATTCACTGCCGTCCTTCGTAATGACGACCCAACTCAACTTTTTTCATGCCTTCCCTTTCAGCTCCGGGTCCAGTTACCAAAGCATATTATTGATCTAGGCTTTCTAAGGCTGGTTAGCCCAGAATAAATTAGGAAAAAATAAAGAAAGGGAAGATCTTTTTTAATTATTTATTTATTGTTTTTTAAACGGGCTTGGACGATATTCAATGTTTCTTTATTTATTTTGCGTTTGCAATTTAAATAAACAATAAAAACTACGAGGAAGCCTGTTTTTCGCTTACCAACCTATATCGGATTGATTTAAAAAAATGGTACTAATATTAAAACTTTAGATGAAGTGCTTGACCTTAAAAAATATAAAGGGTTACCCAGAGCAGATTAAGGTTGAAATGACAAAACTGGGGATAACAAACGAGAATTGTTTGGAAAGGGTTCGATTCCAGAAAAAGGTTAACAAAATGAGAGTCCCTGCCATGAGGAAATAACAGAAGAAGTGGTTGGAGGACAGGAAGATCCAGCACTCCGAGAGGATGAAGGAAGTCTGGAAGGAGAGAAAGGAAAAGAGGAAGACGAATGATTGGCGTGGTTCTGAGTTGGCCTATTTCGAATATTATTATTATAACCAGCTGGTTACTCGTTCTTGGTAGAGGAATGATCACGGTTCTTAGCGTCATCAGAAAAAAACTCGGAGGAGAGGGGTGGGGGAAGCATTTAACATTTATATGACAGTTTTTCATCTTTTACTATTTTTAATTTAGTAGAGCATTGTTTTTTTGCTGTAATTTCTGATAAATAACAAACTAATTATAAGCTTAACTATGTTATGATTTATAAAGTCGTAATCAAAGGGGTATTATATATGGTTTTACCGGAGGGCCTCCTGATAAACTATGCTGGATATCCTTTCCTCTGGGGCATTGAGAAACAGATTGCTTGATCACCTGACACAGGAGAAGACCACGCATAACAGAATATCCTGAACCCGCTGAGCTACCGTTGCCAGTTTCCCTGACGCACTCGTCCGATGGTCGACTAAAAACGGTTGTAACTATTTAACGACATATTCCCAATTTATATGGGACCAACTGTGGTCCGGTGGTCTGAGATTGCTTTATCTTTTGGATCAAATAAAAACAGTAATCATGTCTAGCCAATTCGGTTCACATGGCCAAACTGCCTTATTCTGTTTCAGTTTATGATAGCCAGAGGTCATAACAGAGGCGGTTCCTGGTTAGTGGCAACGGGGGTCGCAGAAATAACCAACTCAAAAACACGACGTAAAATATCCGTCACAAATAGAGACGCCTTCGGTATTTGTGATTTTATTATTCCGGAGTTTCAAACAACTAGAAGGTATAAAAAGGGCTAATTGTTAACAGAGCTATTTTTCACAGGGAAATAAAGAATAATTTATTTATTTTTAACATGTTTATTGATACCATGAAAATGAATAACTAATACAAAAATTGGAAATGAAATTAACTTTTGTAAGCTAAATTAGTAAAAAATCCCTGCACCCGAGCGCTGAATGAATGTATAAAAAAATGAACTTTATTCTGGGACATTCAGTCCTCTATGAATAACATAAATGTACAACATAGGCAGCATTTGTCTGGCTTCACTTTGGTAAATCAATTATATTCTAACTATAATTCAAATAACTGTTATTTATAAAAAGAAAATACAAAAATAACAGTAAATATAATTATGTACATATTTTCTTAGATTTGCATAATTATTTATACTTTACACGCACACGGAAGATTGATCATTCAGGAGATGGAGAAATAAATGGTGTTTAAATGAGGTCAGAGAGGAAGCTTGATGAATTGAGATGGGTAAGGAATTCCAAAACATGGTAGCACAAATGATAAAGGATTTTTCAAAGGAAGCAGTTCTATGGGAAGGGATAGACAAATCAGTAGGCTGAGATCATGTATTTAGGAGATGAATGGAAGAACGTAAGGATGAGGAGGTCAAGAATACAGGAAGGTTTTTAGCTCTTAAGGATTGGAATAAGAAGGTATTTTCGTCATAAATTAGGATTATATCAGTAATATTGTGGGGTTAATACCAGTGAGATATGTAAGACCGTCTGTGGAGGCCGAAAATGAATCTTATGAAACAATTCATTAATCGTTTTAGTCTCATCTCGTCTTCACCAGACAGTCCTCCATACACTAAGCATCCTTAGTCAAAGTGGGGGAGAATAAGGGAGGATACTAGAAGATGACGGGAACTTCGAGGAAAAGAATCAAGAAATCTTAGTGTAATCGGGGAAGTATGGTTACTCCATGCTAGATTTGAGTCTAAGGTAATTCCGAGGTTTTTTATAGAGTTCTGAAACTGAATAGGAACTTGTTGAACAGTAGGGAAGACCATTGAGAGAGGGTTTGGAACCAATTAAACTGGTAGGTTCACAAATTTCGTGTGCACAATAATGGACCATAGCAGACCGTACCCCACTAGCACGAAACCCAGTCCCCTATCCCAATCTAGGGGCAGCAGATTCTTACAACACTGCTCATGCTGTCTTCCAGAATAAAGGCGTTTCGTTTTAGTCGATTTAATCAATCTCAAACAAATATTTTCTATTTATTTTTGCTACTATAAAATAATTGTATGTTTCTTCTATAAAGCTAGGGGGATCACGTGCTCATGTGCACTGATGGAATAAACGTCACATGGTCAGGAGAATCTATCAAATGTTATGAGTCTTCCAAATCACTCCATTCATACCCCATTTTTCTGGACCTTATATTTCGAGCAATACTTTCTCAGTAATTTATCTAACTTACGAGTATTTATTTTTATTTTTTCATATGTTAGTATTGCATAAAACCCCAAATTTTCAGACTTCTCGGTTGCAATTCTTTCATGCAAAATTTACATTATTTTCTATACCAATTCCTCACATTCATTTAAACTTATTATTATTCTTTTTTGTTGATTGGCAGCCTTCACCTTTTTAATTGATACGGGATACCTAATTTGCAATTCTAATGCACTCTAGAAGCCGTCCTATGCCAGCCTCGGCTCTAGAACAGAATCGATGTCCATGAAATTAGCATGGATGTAGAAGCAATTTCATTATCTCCTCGGATAGATGCACGGGCACTGGGACCACAGAGAACGTAATTAGAGATTGCAAGGAAGGCAGGATGGTTTTCAGGTTCAATTTTACTTGATTTTAAGAATCCTTTTATATTTTCTTGCTACCTAATTTATTGAATTCGTCCTTTCGCGGTTCTTAATTTAGTAGGTATTAAGCGCAAAATTTAAGATAAAAATATACAGTATAGTATAGAAGATAAAAAAAAAAACTTAAGAAAACAGCAGGTTATACAGAACAAAAAAAGTAGAAGCGAAAAATGAGAGGATAAATTTTTCCCAGTAGAACTATAACAATCCTAATTCCATGTCTTTACCTCAACGACTGGTTCTCTTCGGCTGATTGAGGCGAACTTGGACTTGATAGCTTTGTTATTGCAGCACGTTTATCTAATCTGTGGCATTTGTCTCTAAGTGATCGTTCTAGGGAATTTGAGCCAACATGATCTGAAGTTTATATCCTCAATACCGCCTATAATGACGAGGAGATCGCGGGGGTTTTAACAATGGAGAGGTATATACAATAAAAAAAAAATCGTAACTTTACATTAAAAAAAAAAAGAATGTTGATCGAAATTCGCTGTTACTATGCCTAATTCGCTAGTTGACAGCGGCATAAAGAAGACAGATGCAAACGATGCGACGCATTGGGGCGCAGAGCCTGTAAGGACTGCAATGCATAAACGGATATACTAGAAAACATTTCAACCAAAATAAAAAAAAAATTAAAAAGAATTATTTATTTATTTATGACGAGCCTGTTAATCAGGATTGATTTTGTCACGCTTTCGCTTCAAAAGTATTATTTAAATAATTATAGCATAAGGGGTAAGGATAAAAAAAAAATTGGAGGGGAAGGAGGCGAACACACAGGAAAAACGCTTACCTTGGGGCCCGGTCAACCTTAATTACGCAACAGCTAATTGAAACCAATAATTTGGCTTATTTCTTTATTCCTCCATGTTAGAAAAATTTTCATGAAAGTCAGCTGAGAAAAAATGAAAACCAGGATAGGTTTATTAAAAAAAAATATATTTTTTTTTTTTTCTATTTATACTTTAGTTTTCGTTGTAGTTAAAACATATATTGGGTAAAGGTGTAAGTTATATGCATTTATGTACAGAGTGATGCCATATATAAATATATTGATTGTTATTTTCTCAAATGTTAATAATATTACTTTTTTGAGGATCTTGAAGTTCAGTCCATAAATACAACTATATTTTGGCGACGTTTCTTTATTGTTTATTAGACTTTATTGTTCTCATATTCATGCCTTAGATGGACCTTAAAATGGAGAATAAAACTAAATGAATCAAAATCTATACATATTGATTTCACTAACAAGAAATTGAACTATCTTCCGATTACGATAAATAACCAACTGATCCCCTATTCTAATAAGGCCAAATATCTCGGGATGACATTGGACGCAATGCTCCGATGGAAAGAGCGTGTAAAAACAAAATTAATACAGCTAAATCTGTTGTATCAAAAAGTGTATTGGCTTTTAGGCAGACAATCCAATCTATCTGTAGAAAACAAACTTGTCCTGTACAATCTAGTCCTGAAGCCTATCTGGACGTATGGAATCCGATTTTGGGAATGCACGAGAGATTCCAACAGACAAATTTGTACAAAGGTTTCAAAATGAAGTTATTAGGGAGATTGTCAATGCACCCTGGCACATCCGGGATGAAGATCTTCATGTAGCTACAGTTCAAGAAGAAATAAAAAAAATCGCTGAGTCACATCAAGAGCGACTACAAGGGCACACCAATGCTGAGGATGTCCATCCCAACTATATTACCCTAGCTAGAAGATAAAAACGACGAAAGCCACATGAGCTTTTTTAAAGTGATACCAAATAGTGATAGTTTGAGGCAAAATTGAGACAGTTTGAGGCCAACTTGAGAGAAAATTAAAACAATATTATGTATATTAATTTTTATTTTTTTTTTTTTTGTAAGTATGTTAGAACTAAATTGTTAATAAGCTCATTACGAACTTGATTGTAATCTCTATGAATAATATATATATATATATATATATATATATATATATATATATATATATATGTATATTAATGCCTTAACAGTGAAAAAACAGATGCTTTTAGAAAATATACTGTAAATAATTATTAGACATTAAAATTACAAACAAATAGAATGCATACAAATAACTAAGTTGATTAAGTTGAAAAGGACTAGTAAACAGAATACAAACACTAATTACATTTTGGAACACAATAACCACCCTTAACAATCACCAATTCTATTTAATCAGTTTTACTTTGAAATTTATTCATTCAGTGTCACCTCTGTTATCCAATGTAGTATACTAATTTTTATAAATTTATAAGTACACAATATGTAATTAGTGTTAATTTGTTTTCTATTTACTTGACCTTTTCAACTTAATTCATTATTATATTTAAGTGCTATATTGCATTCTATTTGTTTGTAATTTTATTGTCTAATAATTGTTTGTCGTAATTTTTTTAAAAACAACTTTTTTTTTCACTGTTAGGGCCCGGGTATAAGAGCAATAAAGTGCCGAAATGTCGCCATAAGATGGCGATAACTCAGCTAAAACGCTTTGCAAAAATATTACTCAGTCTATTTTAATTGTTTTACTTGGCAAAAAGGACTGAGAAATGATATTATATTATTCTGTCCTGATAATGTCTGATGTTTATCAGTTTTTGAGAGCATTGAGGGTTTGTTTTTGGAACCTTCCGAAATACTCTAACAATAATTTAATTTATCTATTTTGGAGTTAATCAAATTATATGTATATTATATATACATACATATATTCTACACTTTTATTACTACGAGTTTGCATAAATCTTAATTGAGTTTCAAGCAATTGTTTGTTAATCATTATCATCATTGTTATGTAAAAACTGGCGGTAATTTAAATTACCTTATTGTTTAGGGATTGATGAATTATTAGATTGATCCTTCTATACCATCATGCGGATGTCAACTACCTTATTGGTAATTTAAATACTATTACGAAGGGTATAAATGTAAAAGGCAATTCAAAGTTCTGTCTTGTTTAGTCTGGATAGGTTTGTTCAAGTCTGTTGGAAGCCCGAACTGTCTGGACCAGTAGGTCCCATCCAATTTGGTTGTGTCCAATTCTTAAGTTTTATCCATTAACCAACAACTTTCCTTTCCAACCAAATCGTCAAAGTTTCCAGACGAATCCTGTAGTGTTTAAGTGCTTAGTCAATTCGAGATTAAGTCCTATTTTTTCATAAGTATTCAACAAGTTTTCATAAGTTTCGTATTTAGATATAATATATTTTTTTTAAATATTTTATTTGGTAATAAACATCGGCTTATTACGTTAAATTGTTTTAAACTATTTTTTATTTTGACCATCACCCTGACCTGGTAATATATAATTCTATATAATTTAAACGTAAATAATTACTTTATATTTGTATGCTTCAATTTTAAATATTGCTCATCAAAAGGAATTTCGTATATACGTAAAACATTTTGACTCCAAAAATTTATATATTTTATCTATCATTTTAGAAAAAATAAAGTTATTTTTTTTTAAATTACCAATATTAACATTTCCCACACTTCTTTGTTGGCAATAAAAAATTAAAAATTTAATATGACTTAATAAACTGTTAAAATAAAAAACAATAGCAAATAAATAAATAAAAATAACAAACATTTCGAAAATAACTGCATTATATGAATAAGTATGTATGTTTCTTATTTTAATTTATTTATTTGCTATTGTTTTTTTTATTTTTATTTTATTTGTGTAGTTTCTTTATTTATGCTAAATCATATTTGTATGCAATGGCATATTCCTATGTTTTTATCCGAGCAGCTGGTAATATGGTAAATTCTCACCTATGCGGTCAGTCGGTAGTCAGCAACGATGGCGGTTATTAGAAAATAACCGGTTATCGGTTTGTTTGTTGTTTTGTGAAAAAATTATTATTTTAGATATTAATATAATCATTATTATACTTGAAAAGATATATTTTTACAATATAATATAATATATGGTTACTTATTGTTTATTTATTTGTTTATTTGCAATATGTACAATTTAATTAATTTAGTGATAAGTAATTCAAGCATTTGTTTTTATAATTCAAATAATTTGAAACAAATTTCTAATTTATATTATACAAATAATACTACACTAAGGGAAAAAAAACACATTCTTAAAAAGAAAAAAAAAATCCCATTCTTAAAGAGAAAAAAAAATCCCACTCTTTAAAGAAAAAAATCCCACTCTCGAAAATATGGTAATTAATCAAAATAATAGTTGAAATTAGTTAAACAATAATTAAATAAATAAAAATATTATTAATTTTACTTTGTAACACAATTATTATTCAATTTATTAACGAGATATTTTTACAATTTAATATGCGGTTTTTCAGAACTAAATGGTGAAATCAGTTAATCAAAAATAAAAATGTCAAAAAACCGAATGTGTTTTCGGTATCCTTTTCGTGAATACCCTTTCAATAATGCGTTGATCGGTTAAACGGAAGCTCTCATCCAAAACATGATCATTTATGATAAATTATATAGTTATTTATATTATATAGTCGTAAAGGTGGTGAAATCTTTCCAATCCTTGTCAGATAGTGTTTAACGAGTAACGAGAATTTGAGACTCGGCATTGGTAGATTGTGAAATGTGGTTCCAAAATTGTAGCGGTAGCTGGAAAAAAGGCGTTCGCGGTCTAACGCCCTTATTTGGGAGATAGCATTTTTGGAATCCTCGATATCCGTTTTATTCCTTACAAAAGCCTCAAAGTCGTGTCATAACTCATAAAGCTGATAGAACTGTTTTAATGAGAGAAATGTAAATGACCTTTATTCAAAGAAAGCTTAATTGGTGGTTTAGAATGGATTTTATTTCTTGTTTTTGTGAGTTTTTAGAAGAAAAATGTCGGAAAATCGATTGCCTGCCTTTTCTGCTTTTCAAAAATATGACTATTACTTTTTATTTAAAAAGGAGCATGTACAAATTTTAGTACATTTCATTCTATTTATAGTGTTACTGGCGGTATTTTGTAGATTTCGTTCTTCTTGATTTGAATGGTGTATTGTTCGTTTTGTTAGAAAAATAAAGAAATATCAGAATTTTCATAAAAAAGAAATGCTAGTTTGTATCTGAATAAAATAGTGTTTGTTATACCAGGTTTTTTTTTCATTATACCTTTAGAAAATTTATAAAGGATATGGTCCGTGTGGCGATAAAGAATAACAAAAATAGTAGTAATTATTTATTAAATGCTATCTTTCCGAACCACTTTGTAGGTCCTTATCATAGCTCAACCTCAGACAAGTAAGCTGAGACTCAGTCGGCATTTAATAAAAAGTTACCGCTAATCTATGTTATTCTTAGTTGACGTCCGCATGATGGTATAGAAGGATCAATCTAATTAGGGATTGATAAATTAAATTAAATTTAATATATATAATAATACCAAACTGTATTTTTAATTGCTTATTTTTGAATTTTTGTGTGTTTTTAGAATTGAAGATGAATGGATAACATTCGAAACAAGTTTATAATAAAAACAAAATTATAGAAGTGGCAAATAATTTATCAACTCCTATGTTATTTTTTATCGCCACCCGGACTATGTACTTGATGTGTACCATATGGTCAACCATCAATAAATAAAATAATATTGAAAATTTATTTTCATTATTTTGTGAGGTCTGGAAAAAAGGCGTATGACCACTTACTCTTCTTTGGTATGCATTTTATGATATACATTCGACTGTCTTCTAAAATTAAGTGTTTATTATTCTGTGATACACAGTATCGAGAACTAGATTAATTATATATGTCTAGTTAGTAACATATATGTATAACTATATATTATGATAGCTATATGTTCATATATATATATATATATATATATATATATATATATATATATATATATATATATATATATATATATATATATGAACTAACTATTTCATATATAGTTCATTTGAGTCGTTTATTTCCAAAATGAACCCTAAACATTTTTTTTTAAAATTGCGACCTTTTTAAAATTTAAATGCAATTTAATATAATATAATCAACGATTTTTGAAAATATGTGCTAGAATGAAGTTTTTCTAATATATTTTTAACAAAAATTTGGTTTTGATTCTACAATTGGAATGGAAAGTAGTGTTTCGCGGTACCTAAAAATTTGTCAAAGATTCAGAATTCATTTTGGAAATAAACGACTCATATAGTCGTTTATTTATTAAACAATCCCTTCCATCATTTACAAAACTTCACATGGCAATTCCTATGTATACGGTTTTCGGGCAGACGCTCTTTTTACCAGAAATCGTGTCAATTGTCAAATTTAATACTACGGAAAATGAAAAGAAAAAAAAACTAATGCCTTTCCAATACTGCTAATAATCAGATATTTTTGCCGGCTACAGGCCGTTTTTTCGTCCAATTATTGGATTGTTAAACAAGAACCGGCTATAACCCAGGCAAATAATCGAGAAAAAAAAGACAATTTACCTAAAAATACGGCTTTCGTACTCTCTGACCGGTTACTCCTATCCCTAGCCGGTAGTCTAAAATTGACCAGTTATTCGTTATCTATTTCTGTTAATACGGCCTCGTTTTTTGTTTGTACTAAACCATTCTAATGAATAATTTGACTTTTCTTGTTTTGTGCGGTCATGCTTGATCGTGAGCTATTTGCGTATCCATTGGATTTTTCTTTATTTTACTCTAGACACTTTTTTTTCTATTCTGTACTTCAGTTGATTGTTTTTTATAAATTTGAATGTGGATAAAGTATATCTTATATCGTAATATAAAGTATATCTTACAAAATATTATGTTTAATATTACAAATATAAATAAATAACTTTGGCCTGATATATTTAATTTTCATGTACGCTTAGTATATATCTTTATGCACAAAGATTTGTTTCCTTATAAATTTTATTTAACTTAAATCGTAAAAAAATCAGACAAAAGTTTCTTTTTATGAGCTTCATATTAAATATAAATGAAAAAAAATAAACAAGAAGAAAATAGTACTAGTTCCAATGAAGACTATAAAACAAACAAGAAAGATACCAGCATTTTATTTATTTTGGTTCAATAAGAGAATAGAGAAGATGGTTGGAGGAAATAGAGAAGAGAATAGAGAATAGGATCATGTTCTATTCATTCCAGTAGAATAGGATTTGGAACTGGCAGGAAGGTCTTCATTAGGATTCTATGAAGGGTGGTGTATGCAGTATATAGGTGTATAAATAGGTGAGCATAACAATATTCTACGAAGAGTGTTGTATGCAGATTATAGGTGTATAAATAGGTGAGCATAACAATATTGCTCATGAATTTATAATAGTATGGATGAGAATTTTATTGAAGAATTTATATGATTTTAAATAGTGTCGACTTCATCGTCAACATTTTTATTGGTCCCAGAGACGATTTAAACATGCAAGGACAACGAAGTAGTATTTTATAAAGTTATTGTGCAGTATCAGTATTTTACTTTTGAAAAGGTCTATCTTGCTCTGTTGTCCTCCAGTTCCTTGTTTCCAGCAAGGATAGGTAAAGCATCCTGGTTAACGGCGTCAATAAATCTTAGCCTGGGCCTACCTCAAGCTCTTTTTCTGTCCAGGATTCCCTCTAACAACTTCTTTGCGACCTCTTCATCAGCCATTCGCGCTAAGTGCCCAGCCCATCTCAACCTTGATAATTTAATCAGGTGCACCACCTCTGATTCGTTAAAGAGCTGAGAAACATATTGGTTCTTGCGTCTCCTCCATTGGTCTGTTTCCTTTATGACACCAAAAATGCGTCGAAGAACCATTCTTTCATAAAGCTGCAGCTTTTCCTCTTCTGTTTTAGTAAGGGTCCACGTCTCTGACGCATAAGTCAGCACCGATCTAATAAGTGTTTTATATAGTATGACTGTTGTTTGCCAAGAGATTTGTGAACTGCTAAGATCTCTAAGCAGTCCGTAATAACACCTATTCGCATTCATCGTTCTTTATCCAATTTCTAAGTCTATGCTATTAGAGGAGCCCACTATTGATCCCTGACAGAGAACTGGTCCAATCTGTCAAAAATATATGGACCTATTTAAATATATTGCTCAGCATCTGCTACAAGTCCCCCATTCATATATTTCGTTTTTTCCTGGTTTATAACCAAAGAAAGTCTCTTTTAGGGATTTTTGTGATCTAGATATAATGTCTAGATCATCTGCAAAGGCGTGATTAGTAAGGCTAATCCATATCCTTTATTGGATAAAAACAACTAGGGTTTTTTTATCACTAAATGTCAATATAACTAAGGTCAATAGACTATATCGCTCAGACTTTATAAGTCTAAAGGGTAAGCTATGAGAGATCAACTACTATAACTAACTGCTAGAGGGCCTAATTTCAAAGGGACAACTGACATGGATTTAGTCTTGAACCACACTGGGCTTACTCGGGGTTTTTGATCGGAGCATATGAAGGATTTAGAAGTGGAGGGGAGATTTAGGATCAAGTGTGAGGACTGCTGATGTCTGTAGCAGGTTGCTTCAAAGTTGCCGTAATCAAATTTCCAAAAAGTTCTTGAGATAACCACCGGGTTCTTGAGAGAGACTAAGGCATCATAATTCAATATTTTCTAAATCTCTTTCTAAAAAATAATGTACGAAGAAGAGGAGAATATAAATGGAAATATATTTTTTCTAATGAACCGATAATTTAATTAAAATCTGTAGACCAGTCAACTGAGGACCAGAAAGCGGTCTCAGAGGAAAGTTTTGGAGAAGTTCTGAAAATTTTCTCTTTCATGTTTTTTGGGGTTACAAAAAATTTATTACAAATTTCAACGTTACCTCAAATGTTTCCCTTACATATAAAAAAAACGTAGAAACCCTAAAAAATTAATTGTTTTTAGTTTTTTTCTCATAGTATGAAAACCACGCATTTTTTAAGCAACATCAGCTATACTAAATTAAATAGGAGTAAACACCTTACGTTTTTATATTAAATGATTTTTTCGTTCCAGACATCATTTAGGAGCATCCGCTAATGAGTCCAGTCAATTGGTAGTCTTGTGAGGCCCAATTAATTTGGGACAAAAAGGGATCTTGGTGGAAAATTTTGGAGTTCTTAAAATTTGCTTCTTTATGTTTTCAATGGTTAAGAATTTCAACTTCGTAACCTCGAATTTTTCCGGAAATAATTCGATCTAAACAAATAGTTTTACATTTGATCATTAAAATAAAGCATTTATTTGCAATGTGAACTAATGATTTTTAATATAAATTTGGTAGATTGTTAGAAGTATCATTTATGGAGGTTTTGTATTAAAAAACGTTTCATAATATTGCGTTTTTAATAAATATTACACATTTTTTGCCAAATTTTGTATTTAAATATTCCTCTGCCATTTTTAAATAAATGAAGACCCGGGCTCTAAATGTTAGTAATCGTAATAAAATAACTGCGAACACAAAGATTTGATTTCCATACCGCCAATCGTTGTCTACACACTTCCCTCCAAGAACACCCCATTTAAACCCCAATCCGCAAGGCCATCCTTTTATGTTTGCGAATTTTATAAAATTTATACTAAACCATTTTTACACTAGTCACCAAATTTCCTCCAACTTTGGGTTGAATCGGAGGAGCTCTTTTTGAAATATAGGAGCGTTAAAGAAAACACGTTTGCTCATGCGTAAGCGAAAGTAGTCGAATGGAATTTGATAAAATTAATGCTAACCCATTTTTAAACTAGTCCCCAATACTCATCCTGCCCTGGGCCAACTCGGACGAGCCGTTTTTGAATTATAGGTGTGTTACGCATGCGTATAAAATTGATATGGGGCCATATAGGTACCGACCTGAACAATCTCTGTAATTTCATCAAAATTCGGATTAACGGTAGTGGTGTTATTAAGCCCGTCACATGGATTTGACTACACACACGAGACCGAATTTGTTCTTTGGTGTCTAAAAGGTAAAACTCGAGTTTAAATTGTTGATTCTATGGACATGAAATGGTTTCACTTCCTGCTTTAATTCAAAGCTTCCCACCCGTGAGAAACAAAGCAGAATAGGGGGAGGCCGACTACCGATTACGAAAAGTTGTAATCCCTATTTTCGCAGTAACTGTAACAAGTCTATTAGGCCTCGCTTTTCCAACAAATACATATGCCTCACTTTTAAGAACTTGAACAAAAAATATGGTTTATATTATCTTTTAAAAAATAAAAAATTGATGCAATCAATCAATTTACATATATATTGCACATCATAGGCATATAAGTCAATATTATATCTTTTGTAGCCCAAGAGTGTTAAATTTTTGGTTTAATTTTAACACAAAAATTGTTTAAACTTCGTTTTAGATAGCGTATTCTTCAAACAATTCTCCAGAGGAGTAAAGAATATTCCCGGATTCCTCTCCCAACTGGGAAGCATGGAAAGACCTCTCCGGGACTGTGGACGTACACTCTATTAAAGGATGCTGCGCACGTCATATTCGTGCACCCAGAATGAAAGAAGGATACAATTTTTGCAATAGGAGCGCGTTATCAATCGTTCCTTCCGAACTTACCCGAAGGTCGCCGGACTAGCATACTTTAGCGCCATTTATGTTAACTAACTGCTTTGCATTCAATTGTAACATTCGTTCGTAATTATTAAAATTATTACTGCTTTAATTAGATATTATTTAAAATTATTAGTGTTGTCGAATTCCGCTCATTACGTTCGCCCAAGAAATAAACAAACATACTTTGCAGATGAGGTCGGGGTCTTACCGTAATTTCAATTATTACTGCTTTAATTAGATCACAGTTGTCGACTTCCGCTCTCTACGCTCGCTCAAGAGATATTCAAACCTGAAAAGTTCCTTTCAGTTGAGGTTGGGTCCTTACCGTAATTTAAATTATCACTCCTTTAAATTATTACTGTGACTTCTCCAGATCACGGGAAGTCGACAGCACTAAATGATATGTAATTAAGGTAATAATTTTAATAATTCTATTCTATTCAGGTAAGTTCGGGAATAGCCAGTGATAACGCGCCCCTATTGTAAAGTTGTACCGAAAGAAGCACAACTAAAAAAATGTTTTGTTTTTTTTTCGGAGAAAAAAAAATACGAATCTGGATAATCTGGGTTTCGGATAAGCGGGTATCATTATTTTATCATTATCATTTCAATGGTATCATTATTATATCAATCAACGTTTTAGTCAAACTTTGTAGGCTATACTAACGACTAGATAGAGTGAAGAAAGTAGCCTAGTTTTGCTGCTTTACTTCTTAACTTGGCCTATGTAGTTAAGCCTTATAAAACGTGCTGTATAATAAAATAATAGAAATACACTGTTTATATTATTATATTTTAAACATTCATATTCAAACATCCAACACTTCTAAATATCACTTAAGATTAGATAGTATTATTACTATTTAGTGATAAAGCCACAATAATGTCATTGTATAAACAACCAGAAAGCTATAAACAAATTATTCCACCACCGATCAGTAATTATTTAACACTAAGCAGTGAATGAGGAGAGAACGACAATTTCTCTAAGTGTCGAAACGTGTCAATTATTGCCTGCGGGAGGAAGAGGGAGGGGGGGGGGTCTCACAGCTCTCGGCGTAGTCTAATTGAAATTAAACTGACTAAATACAATAGCTCAGCCATCGCCTCCCCCCTCTCCCCTCGATCAATTAGACTTAAGTGGTCCTAACTGTTTAATTATATTAAGCCACCAGGTCAGCTACGCGCGTTCTGGTTTACCCCTCTCCAACTAGCATCCTCTACTTGGAAGGAAAATTCAAGCAGTTTGATACTCTCAAGGTGTTCGACTGAATTGATTCGATCATCCGAATGAACCGCGATGAGCGATACCTTGATCGATACATCAGATAACCTCTCTCTTGGTCGAGACGTCGTCATGGAATTGGAGACTAGAGAGAGGCGAAATTTTCAACATTAAGGTTTTTTGGTGTGCATAATCAAAATCTTCCAACGTTTTTGGAGTGAAAAAATCTGTGAGGCTAGTTATAAATTACTTAATAATTTAATCACTGTTTGAAATTTATTTGACTAAAATAATAAAGTCTAAAAAAATATCCCGAACAGCCCCCAATTAGCATTCCGATCTTCTTAAACCAGAGTTATTTAATGTTGAAAAATAAATATTTTGTAAGCGAATTTCTTGTAGAAAGTTACGTTCTGCCCGAAATGCATTTCGAAAACTTTAACTAAATATTACATATCAAAAAATTATATTTCGATTATTGTGCACAAGAAGAATCGAATATTTATTACGCTATAAATTCTAGGAGAGGCCTGTTTCCTAAATTAGAAATCATATGTGAAACATTATAAGTATGCCATAACAGACACTCCTATTAGCTATTTGTTTATAAACCAAAACGTTTTTTTAAAAACTTACAAAATAGTTTTATGGATATTGCGTATGACAAAATAGAAGTGATATAGATGTACGTTTATATCGTATTTTTACAAAATAACTCGAAATATTATTTCAATACTGGGGTGCCAATTAAAGCTTACAGATTTGACTGGTGTTAAAACTTCTGCATTAGACATAGCCACAGGGCTATTCTATATTTTAGTTATGCTTAATATAGAAGTATTAAAAATAGATAGATTACCAAAGCATAAATTGGCTCTCCTGTAACGAAATCATTTTTCAAGTTATCATAGTTATGTTCCAGACTGAAATATATGGTTATATCATAAAATTAATATGAAAAATATGGACTAATAAGTGTATTCCTCAATATGATGCTATTCAGGAATACACTTATTAGTCCATATTTTTCATATTAATTTTATGATATAACCATATATTTCAGTCTGGAACATGGCTATGATAACTTGAAAAATGATTTCTTTACTGGAGAGCCAATTTATGCTTTGGTAATCTATCTATTTTTAATATTTCTATATTAAGCATAACTAAAATAACACATAACGTTGCAACACTAATATAACACCGAAACGTTGAAAAATGAAATATAATAAGCATTGAATAATACCAATAAAGAGGAAGTGGTTTAAAAATGTTTCACTTTTAATTTTTAATTTAGGCGAATCGAAATTTTTAACTACATTCGAATATCAACATATATTTTTGATAACGAATTTAGAAGTGGACTTGTAGAGACGGGTACAATTATGATAAAGAATATTTGTCATTTCACCCGATGAACTGAACTAACTACATAGTAATAACTTCCCCACTGTATTCTATGCGTCATTTGCTACAGAAACTTGAATTTATGTGACTTATTTACGTGGCAGGCGCTCGTCATTCCTTTGTGGGATAGGTACCATTGGTAAATACACAACAACCTACACATAACAGCATTAAAGATGCACTTAACCGATTCAATGTGCGCTTTACTATATAAGTTCGATTGGTTTGCTGAGTTTAAGATTTATGATATTGGAGGAGTCTATGCTATGAAATGAAATATGTAATTTCATCCTCAAGGTTGCAGATTAGTGATTGGACAAATTTTAATTGGAATTAATCCATAAATCTTAAAGCATCTTCACAGTTGAGAACAGCGAAAAAAAAATCGAGGTTGAATAACAAATACTGACCTAAAAATAAAACAGAAGTCATATGAATGGAATATGTATACATTTTATAATGATATTATAATAAAAACAAACAATACACCCATGACAGACAATTCACAATAATAAGCACAATAAAACTAAGCATACCACTCACCTTAAATAATATTCCGATGCCTAAGTTCATGAACGGCTTTGTGAAGTCTATGACGCTTTCTCTGGCGTAGTTTATTGTCATGGAGGCAACAGCCAAATCCGCTCTCTGGAAATTTCATATCAGAACCATTATGTTATGTAAAATTATGTTAATTTTGTTTAGTATATAAATTATTATTGAAAAAATGCTCATTAGAAGATGTGAATATTGAATATGATGTTGAAACATAGAATAGAAAAAAACACTTTATTCTGGGACTAGGTCCCATACTTAATAACAAGTACGAGCAAGTAAAAAAGAAAACAAAAAAAATATCTGGCTAAAGACTGCATTAATAAAAGTCTATTGATATTTTCTATAATCTCAATTATAACATATAAGTAAAAATAAAATAAATAAATAACATTCTTCTAGTAAAAAAAATAAAAATAAATTTAACTGTACTGAAAATAAAAAGAAAGACAAAAAAGAAAAAACAATATATCATCACTAATGAATACACTTGCACTAGTGATGACGCAGTAGAATAAGGTAAAGAATAATACAATCCAATAGAAGAAGGTAAAGGACCTACAGGATTTTTAAACGATTTAATCCTAAATTTTTAAAAATTGGATTTTTGCATCATCCATCTCTGATTGGTCAGATCTATTTATGGGTAAAATGTTGTAACCCTCAGACAATGTTGTATTACGCTGTCTGAGGGTTACAACATTTTACCCATATTTAGATCTGAGCTTTCAGGTCGAATAATGCAAAAATCCTTTCTTATCCCTTCATGAGAAGTCTTTCTAATCTCTTCCTTCATCCAAAGTAAGTTTGGAGCGATCTCTTGGGTAACATTCTAGGGTCTTTTTGGACCTTTTGTCATCTTTAGTTCTTATTATATGGCCTATCAATTTCCATTTTCTATTGTAGACACTGTGAATAATATCAAGGCGCGTTTACACCGAAATGTTAGTAGCAAAAATTTTATTAGCAAAATGTAACATTTGAATACCTGCCGTTGACACCGGCCAACGAAATGTTATTAGCATTGGTATTATCAATAACATTAATCAATAAAATTTTTGTTATTAACATTTTGATACTAATATCACCGGTCAATAGCTAGAGACAAGGGAATATCTCCTCTATGATTGTTTTTGAGCTCGGATTCCATCCTAATATGAATCTTCTATTTATTTCAGAATCTTTATTCGAATTAACATATTGCTTGCTCACATAGATATATTAATAGATATTGCATATATAGTCATTTTAAATATTTATGTACCATAATTACATGTATTGCAATAAATAAAAATGTTAGCTCTCCATCCTCTCAGTCAATGCTGAATATGAGGAAATTTAATTTATTTTTAGTAATTTGCAACTATGAAATTAAAGCTAATAAACGTTTTATATATCTGAAACTCTTTCCATGTTTTCATAGAACCTGGTATCTTGAAAGTGTTAATCATAGCAAATGCACGTTTGTGCCAGACGGTGGGTAGAATATAAACGAGCCCTTAAAGGGGTCCTTGCCTGCAGAGGTGAAAGAGATATCCTCACAAATATATCATAAAGTACCTTGTGAATTATAAGGAATGGTATATGTGTAACTTATATCTATTTCCTGTATTCAATTTAATCCAACATATTAACTCAACTCCTCTACCATAATAACCTGTCAAAACTTTACCTATAAAATGTTTATTCAGTTTAATAATGTCTTGTTATGTATGTACTTATACTCGTATAAGGTAAGGTAGGGTCTAAACGGTATAATAATAGTCGAATACTGTCAAAATAAAATAGTAACCTTAATATATATTTTTAATTAATAAAAATAAGTGGTCTTACTTTTGGGATCACCTTCGTATAAGATAAGACAGGGTAAGTGCGTTACTGGGGTAAGTGTATACACCGAGTCTAAACAGTATTATCATATATTAGTCCAATAATAAACATTTGCCGAGCATTTTAACATTATTGTACTAATATTACCCCGTTTAGAGGCTGACTAAACGCACTTAGCCTACCTTGCCTTAAGTTATGTCCTCACAAGTCGATTTTCGAAGCGCTTTCGCTTTCGACATCGAACGAGAGGAATGAGAGGGTTATTCCTTGAAAATTTGAGTTCCTTTATAACTTATTTCTTATTATCTCATTATTATCACTAACTATTTCATTCGTCACACTTTTTTGTTCAACATATAATTCATTTATGTTCCGAAATTATCAACTATTAATAAATTCGATTAATTAAAGTTAGAAAGTAGTGCCAAGGTAGCGATGTCGAAAACGAAAGCGCATCGAAATCGACAAATCAGCAAGGAATCTAATTTCAATTGTATTTTAGATTAAGGAAATCCACAAATGTTCAATTCGATCTTCATTAATTCATCATGGTTCTGTATATTATAATAATATCTATAAATTCTTCATCGATGGAATTCAATATCTTATGGTTTATTATTCGCAATTCAGGCTAATATAATCTTTGGCAATATAACCTTATTGGGTTAGAATATTGTGGGCGATGTTTGAAGATTTCCAACTATCTGTAATTTCTAGTGTTAATAATGTCGTTATTAACAACTGGTACTAGTACAACTAGTTCAACATTAGATCTCATATTTGTTATCAGCTTTGACATAGAGGAAATTTTGGGCATATTGTTATAGATTTTAGTCCTGATCTGCTTTCATATTTTATTTATATGTATATATATATATATATATATATATATATATATATATATATATATATATATATATATATATATATATATATAGCCAAAACGTAGAACATCTCACATTCAAAGTCTAAACAGAAATATCAACTAGAGACACCACCTCACTCCAAGACATTTGTACACCTACTGAAAGAAAAGGCAGGTTACATGACAACGGTAGAAAAAGATTAGATTAAAAACAGCTGATCATAGAAAAATATTACGTGCACATACCAAATAACCATAGATGTATAAAAAAAAATACCAAAACGAAGAAAACCCATCAAGACATGATGCCGGAATTGACGAAATATCAACAGGTTAGTTATTTTCATTTATTCTAGTGATTTTAGGCTTCGTGTATGTAAACTTTCATTTATATCCTAACTAAAAGAGACATAAAATACTCTTTTCAAATTTTTTCTCTTTTATATTAAAATGTTTTGTGGAATAGACGTGTATCCACTGCTTTCTTCATATAGACCTTTGCTCTGCATTTTAATTTCGTATTTCTTTCGATTTTTTTTTCTTTCTCTTTTATTGATTTTTTTTCTTTTGGTATTTTTTATAAATGTATTGTTATTTGGTATGTGCACTTTCTATTTTCCTATGATCAGCTATTTTAATCTAACATTTTTCTAGTGTTGTCATGTAACCTGCCTTTTCCTTCAGCATGTATGTAGATGTCTTAGAGCGAGTTACTATTTCTAGTTGATGTTCATTTTTAGACTGTGGATGTGAGCTGCATTTTGTCTCTATTTCTGTGATTTTTTTTTCCCCTTCTGTCCTGATGATAACTAAATTGGCGTCATATCCGCATGTTAGTTGCTTTCCATTGTTGTAGTGACTCTTGGCTTCATGTGTAGAATCTTCCATTTATATCCTAATAATTTCATATATTATTTTTTTTAAATAATAAATTCACCACCAAAATGCTAACTGTTGTTGTAGTGCTCTTGGAATAGTTTATAAATCAATCATTTTGATTATGGAAGCATAGTTTCAAATTATTATATCTGATTTATGTAAACTAAATCGTTTTCCAACATATTTTAAACTGAGTTATCAAGATCAAGATTTCGTTAGTTTGGCAATCAAGCCGAAATCGAACTCGTATCTAGGGATAATTATTATTATTATAAAAACAATTGTTATTAATTACTGTGACCACAATCTTTTGTCTGAATTCTCCGGCTAATAATAGACGAGATAAAGATGTGATCCTTTCTATGGACTCTTATTTCGTTTTACGCTTAAATTTAGA
Organism: Rhaphigaster nebulosa; assembly: GCA_948150685.1. Lineage (NCBI taxonomy): Eukaryota > Metazoa > Arthropoda > Insecta > Hemiptera > Pentatomidae > Rhaphigaster > Rhaphigaster nebulosa. The sequence goes on along the minus strand of OX411312.1, from coordinate 14,168,320 downwards.
GACCTAATTTTTTTCGATTACACTTTTTTTCTGTAGAAAACTGGATAGTTTTGATGAAATTTCGATACTTTAGAGTATCGACTTTCGTCGAAGGACGAAAGTTATATTGAGTTCTTGAAGAAGGGTTTTGATGATATCATAATATTTAGCATTGATAATAGTTTGGTGGACTTTTCGTTTGTCTGCTGTTTCAAACAGTCCCAGTCTGAGGTGAAATCAGATTGATTTCAAGATTTTCTTCTATATGAGGAGTTTACTGTCAACCGAAAGAGGAGTCATACTGTTTTATTGTTTTTTATTTGGATGAATCTTTTGTTGAGTTCTTGTATTTTTTGGAATAAATAACATGAATATCGCTGAAATATAGGTAGAATGTGCGGTGAAGAGCAAATTAAAGTGATTTTAATCCGTCATTGATTACACTAAACTTCAGTCTGATTAAGAAGAATTTGAAGGTTAACGTAAGCATTATAAGGTTTATTAAGGAGATATAAGAACTTTCCATCGGCTGAACCGACATTTATCATAAAACTTGAAAATAAACATTTTAATTATAATTTAGATGAAAGCCTCGAATCGTTGATGGGCTATGAGATACTGAATGGCATATGACATTATATATATATATATATATATATATATATATATATATATATATATATATATATATATATATATAGTCGCCTTCACGCTCAGGTAATGAATTTGGACGTTTTTTATGACAGAGAGTGGTGTCCCGTTGTCCTGGTTGGCCAATATTTTACCAGAGAGGAGTGCATTATTCAAATTCAGGTGAAAACTCCTGTATCTGTGGCAGCTGCTTTAGGTTGCCGAGAGTGTTTCCAAAAATCTCTTTAACTTAAAATAAATCTTCTCGGATCCTTTACCGGTTATTATATTTGGAGCGATTTGGTCCAATTCTAAAAATGTATAATTTCTTCTTAGAGAAACTAGTCCTTCCTCCGACCTCACCTTGGACCGCCCAGATGGCTGTTATCTTGAAAAACTGGCTAATGGTTCTAAAATCGAATTATCCTTTTGTCCTTTATCGATATATATGATAATATAATACAGCTTCCTACAAATGATATATTGGATTTGTTATGGCATTATTATAACTCTTAAACAGACTCTTAAATAGTGACTGTGCACCTTCCTTTTTGTATGTTTCTATATTTCTGTGACGAGATCTATTCGCATCCAATCAACTCGTCTATTATTCTGATGGTAGCTCACGACCTAGGTGGTCCTTTTTTCTATTTCAACCGACCCATTTAAGTACCAGGTAGCGCAAGGAGTCAGAGCCAAGCCTCCCTTTTCATAGCGGTACGATCAAACCTTTGCCAAATCTTGGCAAATCAAGCGTGTAAAGGGATCAAATTTAGCTTGGGTCAAATTGGCTTGTTTGTGTTTGAGTCCGATGAGGTTCTTGAGGAAAGTGCCACATAAGCGCTAGTGTAGCATCCACATATCGGTGTATTTATACAAATTAGATATTTATATATTTTCATTTTACATTTTTAAATGTTTCTTAATAAAATAAAAATAGTTTAAACCCAAATTAATAGCCGAGATAAGTTCTAATGGCCGGAACATTAGCGTGTAGATAGGCTAGTCTGCTAAGCTTTAGTAATCCCCCCCTTACACGAAGGCTTGGCGAAGGTGTGAATGCACCTTTACCAGACTGTTGTCACTCATTCAATGCAATTAACTAAATCGTATTTACGGTCTAGTTGATAGATATCAATTATTATTCAATATAAGTATAATACAGTTAATATAAAAATGCCAGGCACACATTAAAGCAGTATTATTGTGTGTTAATTATACATATTCTACATGATTATAATATTTATTTTTTTCAAATTAAAAGCTAAAAAAAGTGAACTAATACTATTCTAATGTTATTAGGGTGATTATAAATTAGAACTCCTTATTCTCTCCGCAATTCTTTATTACCAAATCATAAGGAAGCCAAAAAACAGTTCCAGGTCGAGAAGAATTAGTAAAACAATCGGAAAAGAAATTTAATAAAACCTGGCGAGAGGTTTCTATTGGATTTGTCACAGAAAGATATGGAAAAGCTGACTGTAAAATAATTTTATAGAAAATAAATAATAACTGTAAATGATTATCAAATTAAAAACTAAAGAAGAAATAAAATATTAGAAATAATTTCGACAATAGCAAATCCATTTTATACAACCTCTTTGCTCCCTGCCAGCTGTTTGATGCTAACCTTCCATAACTTCACTCCCGTCTCACTATCTTTATTATTTACTTATTTTTTATTTATAAATGATAAAATATTTCATTAACGTTTAGGCCTTATTTTCTCCATTTTCAAAAAAAAAAAAAAAAAAAATCTGCATTATTGAACAAATTCTTAATTTATCTATTTCACACATTTTTTTATCAGATTATTTACAATTGATTATAATAAGTTATAAAAAACATTTTATACTATCTTTAATTATATATACATTTTATATACTCCTCCTCGCCAAAGGATCCAATTTTTTTTTTTATAGTTTATTTTAATTCTGTTAATAATGTCCGCATAATGGTTTAATGCATTTTTAGTATTTGTTTTGTAGTATTTATTTGTTATGTTTTGGATATTTTCTGCTGTTATTTATATATACTGTTTTCAATTCAATGGAATTTAAAGTTATGTCATAATTTACTATTTTGTCATAGTGAAAGTTTAAAAATAACCTCTCATCCTGTTAAAAATACCTGTGAGTTAACATTTTTGAAAATGATAACTATTTTATCTATCAACTACAACTATGGTCGACATGCCTTATACTAAATACCAAAGGGTTTGGTACTTACTTTCTCAATGAGCTCGCGAACTATGCCATTCCACTGCTTGGTCTCCGGGTCGTATACACCATACTTGTGGTCCGGTACGAGGCGGATGGCGTATTGGAAGCCCACTTCAGTGGCAACCCACTTGAGGAGGTCGATGCAGAATCCCTCGTATCTGGCATTACCCGTGACGTTGCCTTCTCGGACCATCACGTAGGGCCGTTCCTGTCAAACACAACCGAAGTCAGTAATCAATTACAACCAGCAGTCCAATTAGGCAGTAGCATGATTGTGATATATCTCATGAAGTGGACTGTCTTAATAATACAGGATTAATACACTTATACATGATATTTATGTTAATAATTTATAATAAGGATTATTTTATGGCAAGATCTTATAAGGAAGAAGAATTGAGGATCATTTTTAAACTACGGAAAGAAAAGATGCCGCACGGAGGAGAAGCATGTGAGATCAATAACAAATTCCCAGTTGAGTGGTAAAAGATAGGGCAAATCTTTGGTGAGACAGAACAGTTTTATATAGCCTATATAACCAAGCCATAACGATAACGGCATATAGCCGACGAATATCTAAAGGAGAACCTCTTACAGATAAATGTTGCCATTAAAAAAAAAAAAAAAATTATATATATATATATATATATATATATATATATATATATATATATATAAGCAATAATTAACTAATCATAGATTAAAATAGGACCGCTATGAATCCCAAGAAAACAATTGTATTAAAAAATTCCAACACATTTTGATAAGTTACATTAAAAAGAACACTGACGTTTCGACCTTTTTTTTTTTGGCCATTTTCAAACTTTTTTAGTTCATTTATACAACTAAAATACTATCTTTGAATATCTGCGTTTCTTATAAACACAGTTATTATGGTCAAATAATCAAATTAATGATAAAACATTCTAAAAATTTATAACTGAATATTAATTTAATACATAATTAAATTAAAAATCTGGAGCGCGCATCACACAACTTTCACTTACTTCCCTATTTGAAATAACTATTACGAGTTTATATATTAGATAATAGCAATCTGGAAAAATATTTCTGCTTTTTTCTCATTTAGTTAATTATCAAATTCTTTCATAGTTCATATTTATTATTACTACTAACGAATGGTTTATGAGTTCAAATAAACTAAATTATAGGTAGCGTGATGTGAGAATGTTACGAAGTTCGACTCTACAGGATTGTAAAAATTATATTTTTAAAGCTAGATTTTTTTTTTTTTAATGTTCCTTAGACTATTATGTTTAAATATTACATGCAAGCCTACGTTTCAACCACCTCTATTTTGATGAGATTGATAATTTAATTCAATAGTAATTCGTACGCACTTGCCCCTCCCTTAAGGGGTAAGTGCGTACAAGGTATCTGGAAGACTCATTATCCAAGCAGGAGCTGTTTTGGAACAAGTGCAAAATAGTTCGGTTTGTTATACCGATACAGCTGTACTGCAAGAGTTGAAAGACAGCTTTATCAACAGGTTGGAACTAATATTTTTACAACTCGTTATACTTAGCGAACATTCGTGGGTGATTTCTGATACAGCAGTGTTTAGGCTACATGCTCGGTAAAGGGCAGCACTTACCAGTTGAGGATTTGAATTTAATGAGACAATTACGAATTTGCCCTGAAAACGCTATTACCCCACATCATCCTATTTTAAAGGAAGACATTTTGAAAATTCGGCATTTAAGCCATATCAAACTACTTCAATAAGGTTAAGACCTTGCTGACATTAAAGACAATATAATTATACATTGATATAAAGAGTTTGATCAAAATCGATGGAGCTGTTGTCGAGAAATCGTAAAAATGTAAAAAAAATCGATGATAAATAGTCGATTTTGACGAAAAAGTTGCTTATTACATCACAGCATTATACCTACCTTAAATACGCAATTTCAGTTTCGTACAAATTTTAGTTTTGGTGCTAGACTTATTACATAATGACATACAAACATACACACATTGACCATTTTGCGAGACTTGGTTATTTGGGCTCAGAGGAACTTAAAACGTGTATTTCAGTTGAAAAATAGGACTCAAAATTGTTCACGATCGCAATACTTTTTCTTAATGTACCTATATTTCGTAAATAGGTAAGTGAAAGTAAAAATATAAAATTACATATAGAGAAAAATGTATTTGTTTTTTGTATGTTGCACTGAAAATTGTAGGTTATAATTCAATAAAATTACCTCATTCAAAAATATCCATCACTTATATTTCTATTGTTTCATTATTAAACAAAAATAGCCTTTCCAGGCGACAGGTCCTGTAATCCAGTAGTATTTTTCAAATTAAAAATTAGCGTATAACTCATATAATAAAAACATAACAACCACGAGATATATAATCGTGTACAAACATTTCTATACCTCTTTTAAAATCGATGCAGCGTATAATTTACTAAATTAATCAAAAGATTTTTTTATAAATTTACATACGCTCAGCAGCTTCCATATTTGCTAAACGGATAACTTTTAATCACTGGTGAATGAATACATAATGAATGAAAAGATGGGAATGTTTGCAAAGACTGCTTAGTCTACTTTGGATAAAATACCTCTTCATTTTAATATTAAAACTTTCAATTCTTCAAACTTTCAAATTTTCAACGGCTCCAAAAGACGCTTCTAGTCCATCAACAACATCGTTCCTTACCTTTTATGCTTGAATATAACCTGATGCATTCTAATTTAACTACTAGTAACTATTTAACTACTAGCGTTATAGGGATACCCACACTATAGCGGGGGCTGAAAAATTTAAATCATTGTAAGAACTGTACAAACATGTTTGTAATAAAAGATGCTTTATTTGAACAAGATACAGTACATCAATAACACAGGCCAACAAAAAATTTTTTTTTTGAAAACTTTTTTGATTTAATAGTTTATCTTTATAGATTTTTATGTGCTGAATCTAAATCTGGCCTTAGTTTTTTTTTGTATCACCCATAGTTTTCCGTAGGTTTCAGGCTCATCAAACATCCTAACTTTTTAAACTTCTGTAACATGTTAGCTACAATCATACAAACATACTCTGGATCTTTTTCATTTCCCAAGAACTTTGTAACGACTTGCTTGAATGATACCCATGCTTCTTCCTCATTTAAGGTCATTGTGGATTCAAAGTTAACATTAAACATCATTTTTCTAATGTCAGGTCCGACAAAGACGCCTTCTTTTAGTTTAGCTTCTGAGAGGCATGGAAACGTTTGGCAGAGATACTTGAAACATGGTCCATCTTTAGGCAAAGCCTTTACAAATTGTTTCATGAGGCCTAAGACTGAAAGCTGTTCAATTCTTTAAAAATCGCTTAATTTAATAAATTTAACTATAATTAATTGTGGGTGATACAGATTTTTTAATATCATATTTGGATTCAGCACCCTAAAAACTATAGGAATAAGGTATTTTCAGTACAAAAGTTTTTTCATCATTGCTCTGTATAATCTTTGAAATAATAATAATAATTGTACATGTCTTAAAATCATACTGAAAAAAAAAGTTTATCTATATATACTTTGCTAATTCGTGTTATTGTTTCACAAAATATAAGTAATTTTAAGTTTTTTTTTAGCCCGTTTACTTCGTCTTCATAATTGTTGATTTAATGGAGGCGACTTTCAGCAATGGGCTCAATAGGCGATTTATGCCTCTCCAATAAGGCGTCAATTGCGGAATGGGCTTCTTTATCAGTAGGCATTGTTGTGGGTCCAATATCTTCTTCACGGTCTTCCTATTCAATCGTTTCTTCGACAGGTATCAGAGCGTTTACAATTAGAAGGTCTCGTTTCGAAAATGCATTTCAGTTTAATAACACTGTCCGGAAGGGACTGATAACAGGAATGAGATTTTGACTTTGAAATCAATTTAGGATGTATCTTTCTTGCTGCGAATGACTTAAAAACAAAAATAATCAAATATATAACAGAATTTGAACATAATTAAGGATGAATGTATAACATTCGAAACTAGTTTTCAATGAAATCAAATCGATAGAAGAGGCAAATAATTTATCAATCCCTAATTAGATTGATACTTCTATACCATCATGCGGATGTCAACTGGTTGTTAATTTCGGTTTAAAATAATTTTATTTTATATAGAAACAATTAAAAATATGAAATAAAAGTATTCAAATATATAATTTATACAAAAATACAAATATGTGGATACAACACTAGCGCTGATGTGGTGCTTCCCGCAAGAACCGGATCGGACTCAAACACAGAGAAGCCAATCCAAGCCTCCCTTTCCCCCCATATTTGATTTGCCTAAGCTTGGCAAGTCTAAAGCATGTATAAAGGCATCTTTAGATTCAGGTTTTAAATTCTCGATTTTTTTCCTAACACTATGGTTTAATTTTTATACGTAGATTACAAGCTCGAAGAATAATTTTAACATTGCAAGAACAATAGAAAATATGATGCTGAGGTAGAAAAAACAAAGTCGCGTAGCGGTTGCAGATTAGTTCTTTATCGTATCCGGTCCATCCGAAGACAAGGACACTGAAGAAGGATTGCAAACTCCTAAGCCCGCCGCATACCAAGCAGCCCGGGAACTAGGGGCATAAATATGTCTCGTCGTCTCCGAGGGTGTCCTATTAAAAATGTATGGGCTCTTTCCATCCGCTTATCTGACAAATATCTTCTAAGTAGGTTGATATTTCCTTCTTATACCGTCTCCTTGTTCACTTATTTTTAACATAATAATGTAGCGATCTCCTATATACGAAATTTACATAAATTGAACCAAACTGCTGGTTCAATTTATGTAAACTGAACAAAGTAAACTTCAAGAAGGGAACAAATCCAAAAATTACTTTTTCGGGAAATAAGGATAAACTTTCAAACTTTCTTATTTGTTACTATATCTTTATCAAACTTTAATGTTACTTTGATTACACTACCCCGTTATTCCTGTACCTTGGATAGATCGGTTGGACTGTTCTAAAAGAAGTAATAAATATTGAAATCAGTGAATTTGTTCCCTTCGTAAAATTGATAATGAGCCAGTCATAAAAATATGTTCGCTATTAGCGCTGCGGCACTGACAACAGCGCTAATGGTGAATAAACTCATTATCAGTTGGAATAAGGAAACAAAACCTGAACAGACCGTTTAAACAGGCATAAGAGTGGTTTTTGTTTCTATTTTATACCGTACAATAAGCGTCCATATGTAAACCAACAAATGTCACAAAAATACGAATTTCGTTTTTTTTGCGCTTTATCAAACTTCTGATTCAATTGTGGCCATGAAAAATATAATGGTAAGTAACCATTATTATATAAATTTAACGAAGCGGAATGTTGGATGCCGAAAACGAAAACTAATTTTGCCTACGTACATTTACTCTTTACTGGACCCTGTCATTTAAGGTAAGACCTAACGAAATACTTCCATCTACGTTTAAATATGTTTTCCTGATGAAGGTTCGGCGTTTTCAAGCCGTCTAAATTTTCGTGATGTTTCACCCTTTTTTAGGCCAAACATTCTACGAATTGCTTTAAACATAATTTAAGAAAGTGAGATGTTATTTTAAAAGAAAGGATTTTGTTTCTAATCGGTTAAACATAGTTAAAATAGAGCCGGTTAATCGTCACTTCAGAGTAGAACTCTACTATTACTTATTCAGACTACTATACCGAAAATTTTCACGGTTAAAATACTGTCTTTACTTTGTAAAAAAGTAAAAACAAACAGCAAAATCGGTTCCTCCGTTTAAGAGAACATAGTGGCACAGACATAGTGTCACAGACACCCACACCAATGTCCAAAAATGCGTTTTTTGGACCCAGAGGGTTCTGAAACGTATAGATTCGTATAAATCTGCAATTCGAAAATACATTACCTTCCTTACCTGCTCTTTAACTTCTATGCTCTGACTCTTTGTGCCTGAAAGCGATTGATAATCGGAGTGAGATTTTGACTTTAAATTCAATTTGGATATATCTTTCTTGCTGCGGATGATTTAAAAACAAAAATACGCTGCAATTATTACACAATGGTTTATTATTTCCACTTAGTAATATTTCAAAAATATCTATTCTGTCCAAGTCAAAACAATTATGCAATAGGCACTAAAGGAAAAGAAGTTTGAAGCTTGTCCTAAGATGATCGCCGTGAGGGCCTAACTGGGAGTGTTAAGTAAAAAAAATGATATTGAAAATAATAAACCAAAAGCGTTTACAGATAGAGATTTTTTTTATTTTTCGATTTTTTTTTTTTAAATGCCTTGTTTTGATGATTCCAAAACACCTTACATTTCCCCCCTCTCTTTACAAATAACCGAGTTATGGGCTTATAAGATCTCTAATTGGCCGCCATTTTGAAACCAACTGACGGATGTTAATGTAGATTTCCGAGGATCATCATGGGGTGACCTGTGACATTGGTACCGATTCTCAAGAAAATCGGTCCATTAGTCTCGTGGAAAAGCCGCAGACGGCGGACGGACGGATTTTTTTTTATTCGATGTTAGGATTTTACGTACCTTGAAACGTAAAACCTCAAATTTTGAGGGGAGAGTTACAAAAATGTTTTTTTTGGTCGATTCCAAAGGTCTATTATTGAAAATAATAATGCAATATAAAATAAACCAATAATCAAATATAAAACAGAAGTTGAACATGACTTACCACATGGTACCTTACCTCACCACATGGTAAGGAAAGTAAAAAATCATATCGCTAAATATTTTGTACCACTTATCGATGCACCCTTTAACAATAATGTGAAGATATTTAGTCGATACGGTTCCATTAATTATCTCAATTTACTTCCAGCCATTTCCTTTCCGCTACTCGAATGCAAACTAATATTGTATAAGGATAGAACGTTTCCCTTGTTTGAGGGATGCTGTGCAAAACCGATTCGACTAATCTGGAGGATTCATAGATTAAATTTGGCGGAAATCTACCACCAGGCATTCCCATAGGTAGATCAAAGCTCTTTTGGTCCAATGAATGTATTAATCTACCATATAATCCAACCGGAGGTTTAATTTCGTGTAAGCGGTGTTTTAATTAATTTGTAATGTTAGATATATAGTTCAGTCTTTCAATGATTTGATTTAGCTTCAGGTCTCACTTGAAACATGCATCGTACAAACTTGTTATGACAAACACAGAATGGTTATAACAATAATCACAGGCCATGGGTAATTTCTAAATATTACAAAAATAAGTGAAAGAAATAATAATAAATATAAAGAGAGAAATGATTTATTTACAAGCCATGCTGTCTAGATACTTGCTGACTGGATTGCTATGCACACAGCATAATATTTTTATTATTATCTCTAAATTATCATAACTTCCTTCTAGACAAATGACTAACATGGATCCCATCTTGACTTATATGACATAATAATATGTATTGATATTGGACAATATTATCGTTATATAATTTAACCAGACCAGGAGCGAACAAAAGATAATAAGGGACGAGCAGGTAGAAAGAAGGGTAACTGACAGGCGATGACAGATTTCACCACACCTCTTACCCTTAGAGATAAGGGATAAGTTAATTTAAAGCCCCTACCGAGAAGTTAACACTGTAACAAAGCCAAAAGCTGGGATACCTAATCAATTTTAAGAACTGTTCCCCTTAGGCTTCGGCTGGCCTCGAGGAAAAAGTGGAGACCGCCTGGAAAAGGTATGATTAAATTATACTAGTAGATACCGGCTGTCAGGACAAGGGGTGGAGCCATCCGATGAAATCCCAGAATTTCCTCTCTCTATAAAACTAGTCAGCCAATGAACAACGTTTTCGACCTCCTCTTAGGCAGAACAAAAGAGAAAGGAGAAGAGAAGCAAGGTGGTGAAAACAGGTACTTCTTCACTGATCTCGGCTGATGCAAGACTTCAGCTCTGAACTCTGACCTCGCCTGATGCAAGCCTACCTAGCTGATCTCGTTTGAGGGCGGAACAACGGGACTCTGAAGATGAGAGATGCGCTCTGGCTCCATGACTAAAGATATGCAGGGGAATCCGAGGGAGAGATGCTGAGGAACTATCAACACCAATTAGTACAGATAAGAGATTTGTGTTAAAACAATTAATGGCTAAGTCTAGGCTGAATCATTCCATGGTTAACATTTTATTGTAATAGTTTATTATTTTAATTTTGAGGAATAAAGATAAATGTTCGCAAGGAGGTTGTTCTTTAGTAACCATGTCCATATTTAATTTGAATATATTTCATTAAGATAGCAGTAACTTTGATTAACATTAGTATTAAACTTAAAAGTAGGAACATTATCTTGGTTAATTATTAAATAATGGTAACCACAAACCAGGCTCTTGGAAAGGCATCCAATTTAGAGGACAAGGTAAGAAATTCAAAAGTATTCATAAGCTTACTTAATTTTGGTATAATCATCCTCAATGATTGCCCAATGGCATCCCTATATATATAGACTAATGTATTAGCAGCTAAATAGATATCAAGCTCAACTTAAGTTAGATAAAACATAGCAATAACAATGACTAGACTTATGAGCCCTTAACCTTATTCCATACAAATCATCAAACTTTTACAAGAACCTTACTCCTAAACTTATTTAACATAATCTCTACCTAGCTCCAACCATCTACCCCGGCAATGGTCCCGAGACATTTTTTAAATATGCTATTGGAGTTCTAGCAATGACCAGCTCCTCCTCTGAAGTTCTGCGGGTCTGCAACCTTAGTGCTCTCACTCAGACTCCACTGGCTTTCAATACGGATGACGCGGCTGGGAGAGAAGAACTGGGAACTCCCAGATTCTGCTTTACCCTCCTCGTGTGTCACACATTTTTTAAAATTATTTCTTTTCGGGACAAATTTTGCCGGATCCCAAGGTGTTTAAGTCAGTCTCTGTTCGTAGCAGGACAAATATTGTGATTGCAAATAAACACACTAACACAGATTGTTTTACTTCACTTCAGTCAACTTTATTTTAGACTAAATTAAGAATGTAAGAAATAAAACCGGGTCAGTCCCGGCTATCCCTCTCGTATATATATATATATATATATAAAGGAAAGAAAATATATTCATCTAATAATCAAACAAAATTAAAATAAAAAAAAAACATTACAGAAAACAAATTTATATCTGCATTAGTTATATAAAAATATTTCAAAGGATATATACTCACAAACATATAGCAAAAAGAAAAAGGAAAAATAGTGTTCGGGTTGCAGTTATTGGTAACAGAATTCTCCCTACACAAAACATTAAAAAAGGATTACTTTTCTTGGTTAGATTAAGAACAGAAATAATTGAATTTTCATCAAGGTTTCTTCTATCACTTTATCTTTGGATATTTGGTGCTCTACAAAAAATACAATCCTTGAAAATCCTTTGTTTTTGCGATCTACTGTTGGTATTTTCTGTGTGTTGATCCCCCCCTTTAATCTCCACAAATGTAAACTAAAAACACAAACAACTTTCTTTATTAAATCTTTTCTTCATACCTATGGATTACCTATGAATTATAGATTGTTTATTAGTTATATCCGATTAATAGAAGGGATATTCGTTTTCCTTTTTAGCTGAATAGGTTTAGTTCAAAACATTTTGAGAGAGTTTCGAAACTAAATCTAGATCACTGCTCTAATTGGAAAGGGTATCGAATCATTGGCTTAGCAATTTCTTCAAATAATAAAAAATGACGCCCACTATTTTGAGGAGTAGGATTAATATTTAAATTATAAAAATGTATCGATCATTTTTTTAAAACTATATAAGCCCAAACTTTAATGCAAATTTTCTTTACACTCCAATTCATCTTTTCTTTCAAGTACCCCTTATAAAAATATTTAATTACTGACTTTGAAATTTACTTTTTAGAATTTATACAGATTTTTTTTGACAACCTAGATAAGATAATAATGATTTAAAGGATTTTCTTTTAATAAAATGTACAGGATCGCATAAATCCAGACAGAAACTGAACAAAAAGAGATAGTGCAACATTCCAAAACATATAAACATATACTAATATTTAATATCAATCATATGCATATTTTTATTTTGTTCGCGATTAGGTATTCTTCATTAATAAAAACTCTGATGATCCTTCTTACTATTAACAGAAAAATATTAACATATTAACTAACAATTTGTATTTAACAATTTTTCTACCTTAATAGCTAATATATCACATTCTTTGTGAATATCCATAAATTTAATTACAGACTAATGTGCCAAAGTCTTAAAAAAAATTAAAATCTACGTTCAAAAGGTCAAGCTTGAGTGGCTAAATGTTAACTGAGCTAGTTTTATCTATTAATAAGCTCAACGAACGGTCTACAGTAGTATATATAATTTATATACACTATATTCAATATTATAATATTTTTTTAACCTTATATAATTTAATGGCATATGTTTTATATCGCCATTTAGCAAACTTTGCAGGAAACACATGAAACGATCTTTCCCCAAATATTTTTTTAATTTTATTCTTTATTGTATAGAGTAGGAGTTTACTAACCCGGCAAAATCTTTATAATTACAATATATTTTAAAGGATTCTAGCACTGATTAAGGCCAGAGTGACTACTGAAAATCGTTAATATTTGGCGCTTACGTCATCAATATTCGATTTTTAGACCATTTCCTAATTTTTTTTTCTCGAGCGAGAATCGATAGAGGTGATGTTTACGTCCTAAAATCAATTGAAACCTAAATTTCGAATATTTGGCACTTAAGCCTTTTTCAAAAAACGACGTTGATATGCTCAATCGCATTGTTCGGTTAAACAATATTGCTTTGTTTTAGTAACAAAAAAAATCAAATTATTTACCTTTGTTGGCTTTAAAAATGTTAAAAATCATTATATTTATAATAAAAAAATATATATAGAAAGAAAAGTGCAGAACCAGGCTTGTAATCATGCGACGAGATTTCTGAGAATGGGGCGGCTTCATTGCTCGAGTAATATCTGGAGGCAATTGAGGTTCTATTTCAATGATAGAGGGGCTCCTTTGTCGAACCTGAAGTACACCATCGGTTCTCAGGTTCAAACCAATTAAGGGACCTAATAATAGGCAATAAGGGCACGTGCTGATACTGAATCCAGAATTTACAGCAATCGTCGTTAATAATCAATTAACTATTTGATAACATTTAAGTGGTGAGTAAATAATTTGTTTCTATCGAAATTTAAACCATGTATACTGTTTCTGGCCATAAGTCCTATTAACACATTGCAGTCGGGTGTTTTGTGCCGTTGCATTATGGCTGGAGCGGTAATACTATGTATGAGAAATGGCAGCAACAAACATAAGTAATCAGTATAGTAGGGCTGGAACATCGAAAGTAAAATTCGATATTTTGCTATATCGCAAAACCAAATATCGATATCCACCTATAATCGCTAGAAAAATATCGATATATCGAAAAGAAATGGTTGAAAAAGCAAAATAAAGTGCTTCAAATGAGTGTAATGTTAAACTGAGAAGAAGGTTATGAAATAATATAATTATTATTATTTATAAAACAATATATTTATTACCCATGAATCATTATAAAAAAATAATAGAAAAGAATTATACTTTTTAAAAAAAAATGTTATAAGATATTTTTATTTTGAAGACTTATAGCCATATTTGATATATTATAGTCTTCTAGAAGTTCTTCAATAATAAAACCTTCAAACTTCTAACAATTTTATTTTATTTTATAACGCTTATATTGCATTCTCCAAACATCCATCTAAAAGCATGTAATTCACTTGTTATACATCTCAGTACAATAATCTTTTATATAATTATCAATTTATCTTTACATGGGATTAATTAACATTATTTGTATATAAATTTTATCTTCTAATTAATGTTTGGTAATTAAATATTGTTTATTGTTATATTTGCAGGTAAAGTTCCAAAATCTTGATCCAAACATAGCGAACGTCTAAATTTTTTAGAAATGACTAATCTTTAAAATCAAGACCTCCGCCATGTTGGAGTTACGATTCTGGAGTTTTACCTAATAAAGAAAATTGTAATTTAAAATAAAATACAGTAGAATCTCGATAATTTGTATGGTTAACGGTTCGAAAGTTAAATATGAAGTATCGAGATATTCAAATCATCGAGATTTCTAATAATCGGTGATAAAAAATAGGAAATAACAAAACTAATACAAAATTGTATTAATATGAATGGATATACAAACGATATAGTTAGATCAACAAAATCTAAAATATCACATTTGAAAAAAAATCGGTTATTTTCTTTTGGTGCAATCCTTGAAGACGGGTCTTATCGATTGCTTCGTTCAGAGCAAATAATACGTTTACACAAACATCAAGAAATGATGCAGGTTGTAGATATATTATTTCGCCATTTTAGAACTAATCCTCGGCACATCAATTTATTTGTCATCCCTTTTCATACGGAGCCAAAATTTCCTCGCCAGTTAGGATCCTAACCTGATCATAATCATCTTGTCGTACCTATCATCATTGATTCCTTCCAAGCTTCACAATAGCTATAATCCTTCTGGAAGGATAAAATGGTATTAGCACCGATACCTCTTGAATATACTCCTGAGTCCTGAGTATTAAGGTGATGATGGCCTTTAATCCTAGTGATAGAGTTGAGAGAGAAGCCCTAGGATCTACAAGAGGCCTTGCCTTCCCTCCAGTATCTGGTGCGAGGATCCCTGGACTGAAAATGAGTTTATATAAAGTATAACTGAGTGAAAGAACTGTTTAATTTTAATTTTGTATGAATGGGGACCTTAAGCACCTAAAAAAGTGAATTGGTTTCCATGAAAACAAAATGTTTAGTGTGAACAAATAAATTAATATATAGAATAGCAAAAGCTCAAATAGAGAAATCAAATAATTGTTAGGATATGAATGGAAAGTTCCAAACACGAAGCCTAGAATCTAAAAAATAACGGAAAACAACTAACCTGTCGATATTTCACTAATTTAGGCATCATGAGGGAAAGAGAAGGAGGGGAAAAATATATATAAAACAAAATACAGCCCATCTCACATCCACAGTCCAAGAAGATACCAAACAGAGTCAGAACCCTACCCCAAGACACCCACACACATACAGCTGGAAAAGGTTAAATTACAAACAGCTTATCAATGAAACACAGAAAATAAACATAGTAAACAATCAATAATGTACCATGCGATTTACAAAGCCTCAAAAATAACGAAAAACAACTAACCTGTCGACCTCAATAAAGTGTTTGTAACTTTCCATTTATATACTAAGTGGCGAAATAATTTTTTTTTAAATTAGTACCATACCCCTCAACCATTACTCCTTTTCCAATCAATTTAATCACTCTATTCGTACGAATTGAAATGAAATGTTTCACACAAACTCTAAACAAAAAGTTCCTATCTAATGTAACCGCCACCCAAGAACATCAACCTAGCAACTTGAAATTTTGATTTTCCAGTTTTACACATTATTGACTGATGTTTAATTACATTATATTTTACATTATACTCGTATATTATATTCAATCATATGAAAAAAAAAAGTGTTATTATATAAATATAAACCCTAAAATAAAATCTCGGCTAACATTTCATTTTGTGCAGTAAGTATTTTATGTCTTATATTTTATTACAAACATTTATTTTACACAAATTCATTTAATATTTATTTATAAATAATGTTGAGTAAAGGTGCCGTTTAGAATCCAAAATGGCTCAAATGTACTGCCAAATTAATGAGAATTATTTCCATTGCTACAGGATATGGAGAGGGGAGGCATTATCGCGGAATGGCGTATGAACATAGCGACGAGGGACTATTACAGGATGGTATATGGGTGCTCTCTCTCCCCTAGGCTAAATATGTGTCAAATAAACTGACACAGTAATCAAGGTGAGTGAGTAGCTGTGGGAACACCTCTACGTCACGCCGCCCCTAGGGGCTAGTGGGTGCTGGAGGCTTGGGGCTAGGGGCTTGGGGCAAGGGGCCACACCTCTCACCTGCCTTTCTATTATTTACTCCAGGTATATGCGGGCTTAGTGGAAACAACTCAAGTATTTTTACATTAGTATTATACCGCATCCAAATGAATGTTTCATTATGAAAACATTATTATTAACATAGTCTCCCTCAACAGTTAGATGCATCATTTGATAAGATTATTGCCATTAATTCGCAAAATTAAACTATTCGCAAAAAACTACTTTTAAGATATCATTGAAAGTCTTCAAAAATAACGCCTTAAATTTATCAAATGCCATTAAATAAATTACCAGTCAACGTTTTACCAATTCAGGTATCTTCAGAACTGAAAACATAAGATCACATAAATGCAGAGCAGAGACAGCATATCTCACTTCAACATTATTAAAAAACTCACCAAATAAACATAACGCGTCACTTCCAAGACAATTTAACACATACTAAAGGAAAATAGAGATATTGAAAAGTAATATTCGTACAACTGATTAAAAAAAAAAAAAAATTAACACTAAAAATCCTTAAACATATTTTTGATTTTGAGGATGTCTGTTTGATTCAAGATAGTGGAATGGTTCAAAGAAAAAGACATTTTAAGCTACAGGCATTTCAAATATTTTGGATATTTCTTTAAATTATAAAACTGACAGGAGAAATTTGATTTATCTTTACTCTGAAACGGGAAGTATTTTAGATAAATCTAACTAGATGGTCTTCTAAATTGATTTTATTGATGATGCTGAGTTAATTATGTTTTTCTTAGCTGTTTGAATCAGGACTCGAAATAGTTATTGATTTTTTTCAAAAAATTTCAATTTAACTGTTTTATAGGAACTTTTACAGTTAAAGTATTAACATAAAAGTTCTACACAAAAGAACCTTCTGATAAACAGTTCCTTAAGAACTTATATAATCAAAAGTTTTTGATTAAAGTTCTGCTAATATACGTTAAGTTCTTGCCAAAACAATTTTTATAAAATTCCTGTTAATATAAGTTCCTACTAGTACATTTTAAATATAAGTTCTCAAATATAAGTTTTCACGTACTAATGGGGCAAAGCCTGAGATGAATCTTCGGGAAGTGGTGGAACTTCGGGAGACAGCAGTATTGTTGAAAAAATGAAAAAAATCTTTTAACATAAAACATAGATAATAAATAGAATTCGAAGTAAAAGAACAAATAGAAAAACAATTACCTTTTTATTTATTTTATTTAACATTTAATGTTTAATGCCATTAATTTTTTTTATTTAAATCTCAATTAAATCACCTACTGAATGTTTATTTAAAGAAATGGCATTTTATGATGAGAAGATCTTTAAAATTTTTATTATAATCTCACTAAAAACTCTAACGAGAACTTTTTTAATATAATACTTAATATGTTCTTATGGTAAAGTTCTTCAAGAACTTTTATCATAAAAGTTTTTACGATATAGTTTTCAAAGAAATTTTACTATATAAGTTCTGACCAAAAAGTTCTTGTACGAACTTGTAATAAAAGTTTTAACATAAACGTTCTTGCATGAACTGTTTCAAAATTAAAAGTCCACAGTTACTTTGGAGCCCTGGTTTGAATGTAAGGCAAGGGGTCCAAATATCGCCTATGTTCCTAATATCGCATACCACGGTTGTTTCCTGATTAACACCGGAAAGAGGGAGAATTTCCCTTCAAAAGTTATGTCTGAAAGCCAGATGGAGCTTGGTTTTGTTTCCTTCGTTTTATGGATTTTCAATACCGGTGAATTAGTAAACATGTTTCATTATATTTAGTGTAATATAATGAAAAAATTGATGTGATAAGCGTTTTTTTTTTTTTTTCATTTGAGGTGTTTTCTAGGTTTGCGATCTAATTCCGAAGTTGGGGATCGCTATGTTTGAGATTTAGTTTGTACCTTATGTCGTCCTAAAAGATATTTCCAACAATTTCTGAATGTTAATTTATATATTTTTATATATAGAGAAAATTTATACATATATTATTCCGTTCCTTGAAAAGGTCCTTATTTCAAAAATAGTCGGTTTTAACATTGATACAGGTATTTGACCTCTTTAATATATATAAGTAGTGGCCCGGACATACAATTAATTAAATCATAAAGTGGCCGACCATATTTTGGTCATCATATGACCAATCATTTAATTGCCATTAATGAATGTCCCTACAGACCCCCTGGTCCATAAATGATGTAATAAAAACCCAAATATATTTGGGACTTATTAATCATTCTTTTAAGTACAAAATTAAGTACTTACAAACAAATTAGGCATTGCTTATGTGCTAACGTAAAAAATCGTATTAATTTTAAATATTAAAAAAAAAATTCAATATAAATTAAATATAAATTGACGAAGTGCCTGGACAGCATCATCAATTCGTAAATATCAACACTTAAAGTTATTTCTCAACTTATGAAAATAACACAAATTTAAGACAAAAACAAATATATATATAAAATTAAGTATCTATTCAGTAGATATAAAATTGCACATGAAATGTGACACAATAAACGAGAAAAATAATGAGAAAGCGACAATTAAGCATCGTTATAATGCATCGCAAATAAACAAATCCTCTAGCGGTGTAGTTTATTACTATTTTACGATATGATTATTAGTAATATTTCATGAAATGGTCGGTCGCCTGATGATGTGGATAATTCTACGATCGGGCTGCGACATATATGTTTAATTATTTTATATACTCGTTTTTATATTTATAATTGACATAACTTCAATTAACTAAGACAATTACTATATTAAGGAGAGCTAAGAAAATATTTGAAGAGGAAGACAAGTTTGGGAAGAGGAGGCTAATTCCGCTAGCAGATCCATCACTCTCCCCGACAGCGCCTCCCCCCATTTCCTAAACGATGGAGGACTTTTTAAAAGCTGCTCTTCCATTGGTCTCTTTGTTTTACATGATTCCCTTTCGGCTCTTTTGATTCGCTCATTTATTTCCTAAGTAAAGGCCCATTTCCCAGCCATTTGCAGCTACCAGGGCCAATTTCCTTGATTCTTCCCTATTAACTCTTCCGCCTTGTCAAATCTTATTGAAGCACTTATAAACTGCGGCCTAATTTTCCTTCCTAAATTTTCTGAGCCATGCTTGGATTAGTTCTTAAAATTTATGAGAAGGGAGTAAAGAGTAGAGAAAAAATGAATCACTCACCCAGGATGGGCGCCAATATAAGCTGAAAATTAAAACAAAATATGGTGCGGTGCGCACATCACACAATTTTCACTTACCTTTCTACTTGAAATCAATTTTTAAATTTTGCATTTACTTTTTAATTAAATAATATAACAATAGAAATGATTTACCATAGCATTCACTTACGTTTATGCGTTTTTCGTCGCCCTCCATTATCTTCTATGACTATTTATGTTAGATATTAATTTTTTTAAATATATTGCTTTCCAACGGTATACTATACATTTATATTACTACTCTTCTTTCTGGAAATTTGTTTTCCTTAACCTAGAAAAACATTTATATTTTTTTCTCCTTTAGTTTGTTTGCCAAATTCTTTCGTAGTTTATATTTACCCATTTTTCATTACTGCAAACAAGGAGGGACGGTTAATTATTTCAAGTAAACAAAATGAAAGGTAATTTAGACCATTAAATTGCACATTGATATAATGAGCTTGATATCAAAATCATCAGAGCCTTTTTTAAGAAAATTGTAAAAATCTGTAAAATCGAAGATATAAAACGTCAATTGTAGTATGTCGACTTTGGCGAAAAAGTTACAGTAATATAATACCTACCTTAAATTCGCAATGTTAGTTTCGTACAACCGTTCGTTTTCGAGCTAGATTTACGATAACACACAAACTTGTCTTTTTTTTTTTTTTGGACTTAGAGGACCTTAAAAAGTCTCCGTTGAAAATTCGGATTCGAAATCTTTCACGATCGCAATACTTTGCCTTATGATAAATATCATAAAAGGTAAGTAAAAGTAAAAATTTAGTCCAAATCTAAACTGTACTAAATATTAATAATACAAGTTTATAAGAAGTGCACCGAGGAGCGAAAATCAGCCATCGGATGGAAAAATATTAAAATATTACCTACTTAGGATACTAGTCAAAACTTTGTATTTGATCAATTAATCGTAGAATGTATGTAGAAATAAACGCCAGAGAAGAAAGTATCTCAATTAAAATTTAATTTTAATTTTTTTTTTAATCTATACAAATAAAAAATGTTCTATATTTAAATGTATATTAAAATGCACTATTGTTATTTTGTTTAACTTTTTGGATTTACAATAACTATAAGAAGCGAAATTACAGAGAAAATAAAAACAAGGTTAAAGGTGGTAATGAGGAATTAATTATTTGTCGAAATGGTACTTGACCACTGGCCTA
Source organism: Rhaphigaster nebulosa (assembly GCA_948150685.1). Taxonomy (NCBI): domain Eukaryota; kingdom Metazoa; phylum Arthropoda; class Insecta; order Hemiptera; family Pentatomidae; genus Rhaphigaster; species Rhaphigaster nebulosa. The sequence goes on along the minus strand of OX411312.1, from coordinate 14,147,134 downwards.
ATAAGAGCCTTGTACAGTATAGACTTAGTGGTACCACGTACAAGTCTGCTTTTAATTAATTTCGGAAATAGACTCTATTTTCTGAAGTGATTCTCCTTCTATCCTCTTCTTCTCTTTAGATTTTAACCACATCAAAGCTGTAGGAACTCATTTAATGGTGATTCTGACTGCTTTATATCCCTTTGATAATTTTTAATTAAGTCTCAAATAAAATACTTTACATTCCTCTATGTCTAAAATTTTCAGGACCCAATGGAAAAATTCAGGTAAAATCTATTGGTAATGATTAGATAAACGGTATTTATGTTAATTTCGATTAATTTATAATCATTCAGGTGGTATATCTAAACCAAAGGATCGATAGGCCCTTGGATGAGATAGCTTTAGTTGAATTCTCTCGCATGGATTAGACATTCCATCCCGATCGTTAATCACTCCAATGGAGTATATTGATAACCTAGAACCTAGTTAGCGCTAGAGCAAACTGATAACAATAGAATTGATTTAGCGTCAGTTGTTGAATATCCCTTGGGATATACGATAATAAAGGATTTATCAGTTCAACTATCAACTGTATCAGAATGCATTCGTTTATAACGGCATAAAGATATATTCCTCATACATATAAACATACACACAGAAACGTAAAATTTGTTCGCTCTTAATATATTTTTATTAGGTTGTTTTTATTTAAGTACAATTAAAGTAGACTGAGAGAGAAATGCTTTATTTACAGCATTGCTGCCCAAATACCTTGTGTTGCTACACACACAGCATACTAAATCAATCTATAGCCAGACTTACAGTAATATTATACATACTATTCATAACATTTTTTTTTCTCTTACATTCTAGCTCCAAACACATTATAATTATCACTACATTATCTGATCCTTCTTATCTTCGTTCCATCTTTTTCTTTTCCTTTTACTTGCTATAGACCTATTGTTCTATAATCCATCCGTTATTTCTCTTTTCCGCTAACTCTGAACCATTTCATAACATAAAATAACGCTTTCTCTTTTTTTTTTTATACATGCAAAACAAAAAAAAACAACAAACAATTCGAAAACTAATCTAATGTTCAAATTTTAGGAATGCACACTTAAGCATCAAAAACAGTATAATAAATAATAATTAAATAAGTAAATACGGATAAACACAATGTAATAAATATATTTAAAGAAAACTAAATAAACAATAAATAATAATATAATAAATAAAAAATACATATTAGATATCCACTCAGTTGACTACAGGTGATGGTGCATAATCCCAGGGAGTCCAGTATAATATTCTCCAGTGAAATATTTTTCATACTTTGAAAACATTTCACACTTTAAATGATTCCTAAACCTATCAAATCCCACCGCTAATCCTTCATCTTGCCCTCCTATAATGGCTAAAACATTTGAAAAACTATTTCAATTGTATATAACCCAACCTGCAAAAACAATAATTCTGCTATCGTTCATATCACTTCACTGTACAATAGAGCCATCGTTGTAAAAAAGCATTTGATAGCGTCTGACTCAAGAGACGACTATGAAAAATAAAATAGCACTTAGCTTCTACTTCTTTAATCTTTCTTCCTTGGCAGATTTTACTGTATTGCCGTTGATTCTTCTATTTGCTCCTTCTTTCCTCAACATGCGGGCGTACCACAAGGCCAGTGTAAGCCCTCTCATCTATTCTATTCCCTTTACACTGATATCTTTGAGCATCCTTTCCCCATCCTATACAGCTTCGCCGAACATAAATAATTCTCTCTTTGCAAAAAAATCCGATTATCGTATCTATTACCCTTCAAAACCATTTATTCAATCTTGAAAAGTGGTTCCACAAAGGAAAAATTAAAATAAATGGTACCAAATCAAACCATGTCAGTTTTTCCCTACGGAAACCTTCATGTCCACCAGTAACAATTCACAACAATCCAGAACCTTGAAAAAAAAACAGTATGCGGTATGTCGGACTAAACTTGGACAAAATAGATACCTGGAAATACATACAAAATAAAAACAAAAGCAAGATCTGGGAAGACGATACAATAAACTGTCAAATCTTCTGGACTACAGATCTTCATTTAGTTGATATACGCATGATGGTATAGAAGGATCAATCTAATTAGGGATTGATAAATTATTTGCCAATTCTATAATTTTGTTTTTATTGAAAACTAGTTTCAAATATTATACATTCATCTTCAGTTCTAAAAACACACCCGAATTAAAAAATAAGCTATTCAAAATACAGTTTGGTATTATAAATTTAAAACTATTTTGCACTTTTAGATTTTGATTGAGTAGGCCATGGATACAATCTCGATAAGAGATGTAAACTTAAGATGAGATGTTTGTTTATGTTTGTACTATATCTGTTAGTTTTTGTTTATAAGTGTTAATTGTAAGGAGTACAGAGCTTGATTCAAGAGTGTATTATTAACTTTAAAAACCGATTTATTTTTGGGTAAATTGTTTGTTTTGATTTTGATGAACAGATTTTGAACTATTGTTATTGTAAATAATGCTAAATAAAATTGTTATTTTTAGGATCAAATCAGTCTAAAGTTATTGAAGAATTCAACCCTATTTTACCACATTAGGTACATATTAAATTAATTTATATTACATTTAATTTAATACGTATAATAATACCAAACTTTATTTTGAATTGCTTATTTTTGAATTTTTTTGTGTTTTTAGAACTGAAGATGAATGTATAATATTTGAAACTAGTTTTATATAAAAACAAAATTATAGAAGTGGGAAATAATTTATCAATCTAATTAAACAGTATATATATTTTTTTTTTACAGCACCCCGACAATAGAATCATTTATGTGATTCACAAATAACAAATAGTTTGTTAGGTAGACATTTTTTCTCTGAATTTATTATGAAATTTCTTACAATCCTGATGATTTACGGCGAGGCACCATTTACTGTAATGTATAAGTTCCCTCAGTAATCTGTTACAATTGAATAGAAACACAAATAGAGATATGAGGCTCAAAGGCTCCGACTTTGTTAGATTATCTATAATGCCGTTACTCTGTTCCCTTTCACATTGAGGAAATCCAATTCCTATCCACTCTGAACAGGTTACTAAACTTTGTGTCGCTTGCTAAGATCACTGGGAGTATTGGGATCTCTGCCTCATTTTAGGTTGAGGAAGCTATCTGAAAATTTCATTATTAAGATTGTTAATGGCAATCATTTTCATAATTTGTTAACAAGAAGAAATAACTTAAAATCTTTGGATTAGTTCATACATTTATTTATTTGATAGTATATTCACGATACATTTTAACAGTATTAATATAATGCCAGAATTATTATTTATTTTTAATCGAAGGAAAGTTTTTGCAAAAAGTAGACTCGTCAATATCAAACCAAGTCCTGTTTGTACTGTTTCTTAATACCGAGGTATATAAGAATAGACTAAATCCGAAAGACGTACCCAAGCAATATGTGTGCCACAATATGGGATTGGCACGCGATCAGCCATTAGGTTTTTAAATTTTTATTCATTATTTTGTCATTTTGTATTATCAATCACGTGAGCTCTTGTTTCCCTCTTTATCCTATATTACAGGGGGAAAACATGTCCTTATCCCGTCAACCAACAGATTATCCCCTCCCTATCTTCAATCCTTTCCATGTTAATATTATCTTTTGACCTCACAATTATTTTTAAATATTATTTTCATATTACTGATAACAAAAGTTTATTCATTTTTTCATTGAAACATAAATAAAATTTCTGGACCTTACAATTTTATTGCAAATCTGTTTAGTTTCAAATTTTGCTATCATAAAATTTAAAATGATTCATAAATTAGATTAGTTAGGTAGGTACACTCATAAGTGGGTTGAGGAACTTCAGTGAGCACCTTATCATCGCTAATTATAACTCCTCTATAACTAATTATAACTAATTGTAACTATAAGCCTCGTAACTCCATGGTTACCTGTATGGAGTTACAAGGTTTAATAATTAGGGTGACAATATGAAACAAACAGCCATTACATAACATTCTTATTATCTTATCTAGTAAGATAAGAGCAGAGATATTAGCCAAGTACGACAAAAGATATTTGTTAGCGCTCTCATATTTTTTAAAAAATGCTCTGGGTACTAAGATATTAAATATGAATTGTATTCATAAGTTTTCCTTACTTATTTTTTTTCCACCAGGATTAGTTTAATTTCTGTTGTTTCAAACAGATAAAGTTTTTCACAAAAATGAACTCGAGGCGGACTTATTATTGTGTTTCCAGAAATATTAAAGAGGCAGCAGGTTATTAAATCTCGTGTAGGAAATAAAGCCGTGGTTGGATCTCCGGTAGAGGCCAGTGATATTCATAAATGTCTAGAATTCAGTATTTACGGGCAGGGCCAAAGTTTATATTTATCTCGCTCGGTTTATTAGATACACGCGTGCATATATTTCTTGTTTAAGAGCAGTGTGGGGTAGATTGTACTAGCCTTGCTTACCACTTTTCAAATTTAACAGATTTTTCTATTTTTGTATTAGAAAATTTCATAGAATTTTCTAAACTGTCGCAGCTCACTGACATAAAATAAAGATAATGTCAACCACTAGGAACAATAACTGAGATTGAATGATTTATTTCGTTTTGCAGAACCCCAGGTCCAGAAGCACATTAACCAGCCGATAAGTAATTTTAATGTAAGTTATTTGTTTAAATATAAAATATATTTTAAAAAAATCAAGTTTTCAATTTATTTTCAATTTGTTTTTAATGGAGTGAGATAGTTCAGTGATTAAGGCATTATACTATTTTTTTTCGAACTCGGGTTCAAGTCCAACTGTAGCAGATAATTATTTACTCAGTTACATCAGCCGTGGATCGACCCTGGGGTTGGGAGACCCTCCTGGGGCTCACCCTGCTTCTATAACGTGGGCATCCTTAACTGGAGGAAAACCGTTGACCTAGAAATTACGGCTATTATGGTCCTATTATGGTCCCAAGACCTATATAGTGAATAGGAGCCTGTGAATGGACAAATCTGCACCATAGCAAATGAATCGTAAGATCTTTATGGATAATTATATCAGTCACATTATCAAGAGATTGTTCTTTGCAAGTGCGAAACCTGACCAATTAGATTAAAGGAAAAACAATGCCTCAAGTACTCCGATAATAAAGTTTTGGATCGAATACTTGGCCAAAAAAAAGTGAATCCACTGTATAATCTATGAGGCTACACAGCGCGGAATGATGGAGCATGCATGGGTAATAACCTCCGTTAGCTTTAATACATTTCTACCTACGCCCAACAAGATTTTTTTATCCCTTGTTCGAAAAAAAAAACTTGTTTAATTCGAATTCGAATAAAATAAATCTTGAAATAAATATTTTACCTCGTTGTCAGTTTACTTATCTTTTTTTTTTAAATGCATCAAGCGCTCTGAAAAAATGATAATTAGACAAGTCGAGTATCTGTTTGAACTTCAATTTTTAGATCACGTAAGTTTTTCTCAAGTTAACTGACGAACATATTACATTACGCGCTCTAAAAATTGAAGTTCTGCCACTATATTCACCTGAGTACCCTGCAGAATCGAAGAGGCTATGCAACGCGGAATTGCGGTGAATCATATACACTCAATTAATATGATTTAAATAATCGGATTTATTAATATCCAGATCTCAAAAAGTGCCCGAGGGATAATCCGAAATGTAAGTGGGAGGATTGCGTTATGGTTGATCATGCGGATTTGGATTCCCTAAGACTGTTATTGTCATTATAAATATATATATATATATTAAAAAAATATAATATATTTAATTAAAAAAATAATATATTAATGAGGTTTATATATATACTTTTTTAATTGCTTGGACTATTGAATATGCCTGAAGGGCTTTTGTGGAGATTATAAAGGACCGGGGGGTGGGGGGGAGGGAAATGGGAGGAAGATGAGGGTTTAGAGTCCGTCGAGTACCTGCTCAGCCGGTATTACATTAATCGGACTCAGCTCGCCGCTTAAGCCTGTGTACGCAATCCAACATTACAAATTAACTATAACTATATTTTCAATAATTATAGAATTATTCAAATACATCGATAGCGTTTCATCTGGGCTTATAATGGCTCTTCAAGAACATCGCCATGATCTCATTGTGTTTTTCTCACTATGAAATATACTAAGAGGAAAAAAAAGTTGTTATCCTTTATTATTAGTTCAGATTTTCATTTAAATAATTATAATTTTCAACATTGTATTTTACAATAACTGACAGAAGCCATATAAAATAAATTAGAAATATGATTAAATCTAGAAAATAGAAGAAAAAAAAATCAATTCTTTGATATTGAATTACTGTGAAAGTTGTGATCTTGAATACAAAGATTTCATAAGCCCCATTGTTTGGAAGCAAAATATTCAAAGATGACTTATTAATATAAAGCTTTTTGGATATCCTCATTTTATCAAGTCTTACTAGAATATACTAAATACTTTTAGCCCAGCACCAAAATTTTAATTCAACCTGCTTTTATAAAATCACAAAATTTCAATTTTTCCTCAAAAACCACTCAAGTTTAAATTTGCGAAATATCGTTCTGAATTATTAACGATTTCAGAATTAATACTAGGCTGATTTTTTGTATTACCGAAGAAATTTGAAATTCTTTAAAAATTAATATTATGGCCGACAATTTAAGCGGAGTAAGACGTCATTCCGACGCTCTGAATATGAAGTCATAGTCCAATACAGCTAAATAGATGGATAAATAGATGAGATATTGTATTCTTGTTACACTGAGGATCTAGTAGATCGGGAGCTGAGGCCAAAAAACGTGTCTGATTCTCAAGAAAAGTTCTGATCGTGTAGGCCGAAAGTACTCTCATAATAGACTGGAAATATGAATGTCTGCTACCCTAGATCGGTTGCAATCAAATTTTATAGGTCAACGAATTCGTCATTTTCTTCAGATTTTCCTCAGTACCTCACTCCCAGTGCATTTCAGGCAAAGTTATATATTTAGCATTTTTTAAAATTCGGAACAACTACTGAGATATGGGGCCGTACAAATCTAAAAAAAAAAAAACACAAAAAGTTAGATTGTTTTTTTCCCCTTTCTCTGAATTTATTTTAATATTACATAGCGTTTTTTAGAGTAATTATAAATAGTTTGTATGGATATTGTAGGATATTTAATCCTCTACTACATTTTGCACTAATTTGTACTAAAAAGTAGTTATTGAGGTGTAGCCACTGAATATTCAACTTTTTGCGTTTTCTTGACATTTTGCAGATGCTTACGATCCCGCAGTCAGCAACAGTTCCGAATTTAAAAAAAAATATTACACATAAAACTTATATAACATTTAACGTTCTTTAAATTAGCCAAGTCAAAAATTCACCTAAAATGCACTGGAAGCGTGTTGCTGCGGAAAATCTGAAAAAAGTGCTCTTTCTCTAAAATTGTTATTTCAATATTTCTTGATGTCTGTTGAGAGTAATGAAAATATTTTATATGAATTTCACCGTTCGCGGCTTTTCTCCGAGACTACTGAACAGATTTTCTTGAGATTCGGCACCAAAGTCAAAGGTCACCCCTCGAATGACATTGAATCACACGATCCTCGAAACTTAGCCATTAATCGTTTTACACATAAATCTCTTATCTATACTAATTGGTGTTGATGGTTCCTCAGGCGAAGGCTTGAAGGCGATGGTTGTAGGCTTGCATCAGGCAAGGTCAGGATTCAGAGGAGCAGTCTCGCATCAGCCGGTCTCAGTCTCCAAGTCTTCCCTCAGCCTCGGTCAGTTCGGCAGTCCTCCTTTTTTCACCTCCTTGCTTCTATCCCCCTTTCTCTCTTATTCTGCCTGAGAGGGGGTCGAAAACATTGTTCATTGGCCGACTAGTTTTATAGAGGGAGGAAATTCTGGGATTTCATCGGATGGCTCCACCCCTTGTCCTGACAGCCGGTATCTGGGAACCATTATCCAACTAGTATAATTTAATCATACCTTTTCCAGGCGGTCTCCACTTTTTCCTCGACGCCAGCCAAGCCTAAGGGGACCAGTTCTTAAAATTGATTAGGTGTCCCAGCTTTTGGCGTTGTTACAGTGTTAACTTCTCGGTAGGGTTTTTAAATTAACTTATCCCTTATCACTTATATGCTGACAGCTGTCATCGCCTGTCAGTTACCCTTCTTTCTATCTGCTCGTCCCTTATTTCTTTTGTTCGCACCTGGTCTGTTTAAATTATATAACGATAATATTGTCCAATATCAATACATATTACCGTATCTCTCAATTTCACTCTGCATCGGATTTTTCCATTTTCTTCAGCTTTTTTGTCTCTCCTTTTTCTTTTTTTAACTTTATTGATCCTCCAACATTTCCCTATGGACCATATCACCCTCTGATTACACGTTCTAACCACCTCAGCATACTTGCTTTGATACAGTTTCTTCTTAACACTCTCAGTTCGGCAATCTCACGGCAATGTCTGCTCCATAGGCTTCTACTGCTTAATTACTTTGCTGAACTTGATAGATATCTTTTAGCAAGTATTCTGCATATCCTGCACACCCCCAATGCCCATTTGAAAGATAATCTAATGATTTGAACTGTAAACCAAAGCAATACGGAAAGTCCTGTGAATAGACAGACCAGATTTTTTGAAATATTACTATTTGGAAATAATAAACCATTGTGTAATAATTTGCAGCGTTTCTATGGTTTAATATTTTCTAATATCAAACCTGGCCATTAACTCCGAAATAGTGGCAAGAATTTTGGGTGTAGTCGAAGATAGCAGAGGCGTAGTGTGTTAGGTGACCAGAATAGCTGTGCGAAGGACCATGCAAACGACCTGGGAGACTGAGCTGTACAGGAGTGGTCAGTTTGTGGGCGGTCTACAGCAACAAACCCTACTGACGACGGTTTTGTGATGAATCAGGCCCTCAGGAACAGTCACCAATGAGCTATTTAGACCACTCAAGCCCTGCGAACTGAGTGTGGAAACGGTGGGAAGGCGACTTGCAGAATGTGGGCTATATTCGAAGACGACAGCCACTGGACTACTGTTTTCAACAGTGGACCGGAGGGCCACTTCTCAGATGTGTGCAAAATTAACCTGTTCAACTCCTAATTACCTTTGCACTATTGTCAGAGTTGAACAGGTTTATTCTGCACTCATCTGAGAATAGTCCACTTTGCATCGGTCTAGTTTCTGTGTGGCTGAGCAAAATTCAAGCGGACTCTCTTCGCGCTAGTGCTAACGCAGTCCGGTGGCTGTCGTCCACGAATTTAACTTACCTACTGCAAGCCGTTTCCAGACAAAAACCCACTTGGAAGGCAGTTAACAGGGCTTGAGTGGTCTGAACAGCTCATTGATGGCGGTTTCTGAGGATCTGGATCATCAATCAACAAAGGTGGTCAGAAGGATTTGTTGCTCTAGGCCGCCCACAATCTGGTAAGAAAAATGGAGTTAATTGAAAACAAACACCCATTAAATCGAACACAAGCTCTCGCAATTCCAGAATTGAAGAAGTGATATTATGTCGACTCCGCAAAGGGCCCTGTGAATTTTCTTACGCATACCTTCTGAAGGGATTTGAGGCTCTAACGTGTAAGCTCTGCCGGTTCATCAGAACTGCTAAGCATGTTCTTTTGCCGAAAATAGTCCAGTATCCGTAGAAATTAGGGAATGAAAGGCAGCCTTGAAGGCATATTAGAAGATGTTGAAGGTTCCGTCTGCTTTGCGTGCACAAACAATTTCCTTTGATGTGCCGACATGAAACGGATCCTAGTAATGCGCTTTCGAAGTTGCACAAGATTGCTCGGTTCGCTATTTAACCCACCGCATTGCTCGCCTTTGTTTAGTTCTGCGCGCCCGTTATGTACGCAGTAGGAGTTATACTTAGTAGGAGAAGTAGGAGATAATCGCTGTTCTCGAGAATTCACTGAAGGTGAATCATTCTATAAGTTCCTTTGAGTTCTTCTATTTACTTCATCTTGGGATTATTTAAAAAGAATACGGGTTTCTTGATGAAGATGAGGATTTTTCACATTTTCGAATTAGCTCTGCCCAAGGGCTACATCGTATTAGTAATGGAAGAAGAATTACCCAAAATTACCAACTACCCAATTCTCGGTTTCTCTCCAGGAGGTTCTCACGATGGTTCCAAAAATCTTCTCTTGCCTAAATCAATCCGTTCTTCCGAGAACGTAGGTCTCGGAGATGCAAATTATCTTCCCACGGTATTGTCTGGTATAACAACTTTTGTATCAATAAGGGTTTTCTGTCTGTTGGGATACTATTATCCTCTATAAACAGACCTCCCATCTCCCTAACCGGGTTTAATATTTTACTGATTAAATCAATAAGTGCTTCTGAGAACGAAGGTTTCGGATTTTGGAGGAGTCTACCGGTAGAGGGTTTCTACGATGCATAAAATGGGGTAGAAGCTTTTATTTTTTTAAATTTTATATGCGGGTGCAAACATGTAAAAAACAAAAATTATATGAGATTTGGGTCCGTACAAATCTGCCAAAATGTCTATTTCTCTGTAATAACTATTTTTTCAGTGCAAAATGTCAAGAAAACGAAAAAAATTGGATATTCAATGGTTTCGCCTTTATAACTATTTTTACTTCCTTGTACGAAGTAAAGGAAGTATTGTAATCGCGAAAATTTTCGGTTTTCAGATTTCAACGGAAATATCCATTTTGACCATCTCTGAATCCATTTTGACTAGTTTTGCCGTGGCGTCTATAAGTGCGTACATTCGTACGTACGTTCGTATCTCGCATAACTCAAAAATGGTTAGCCGTAGAAAATTGAAATTTTGTATTTAGGATTGTTGTAAAATCTAGTTGTGAACCTCTCTTTTTGGTTACTGCTTGATCACCGGAAGTGGTACTTTACTTGAAGGTCATAATTGATTTTCATCAAAAATTATATTAAAATACTATGTAAAACTTCTCAAAGGTTACAAACGCAATTTGGTTTCCAATCCAATTAAACATTTTTATTACTTGTCTTAAGTGTTAAAATTCAGTGTAAAATACTGGTTTTCCTCCCCATTTGTTTGTGTGTGTGTGTCAGATGGATGTCGCGACGCCGAGTGTCGTTTTTGAGATAGTGTAATCTTCGGAAACTAGTAACCAAATTCAGAATCATTTTTTGAGGCACCGATTTATAGTTTAATAGGCGTACAAGGAAGTCATGTTTTGTCCACATCAGATATTTTAGTACAATTTAGTGAAAAATGCCAATCTTGTAGGAAATACAATTTTCTACAAGATTCATGTAAAATATTACTTTCATCAGACGCCAAGATGTATTGAAAAATAATTTCTTAGAATGTCGACTGAAAATTGAATATATTATCTGCTGTTCAAATTAGTATTCCTGAATATAATATCATCATTAATTCATTATGCATGTGATAATGAATGCATTAATGAATAATGAATACACGTAGTTCCTACATACAGAGTGAGTGAATAATGATATTACATTTGTTGGAAAAAACAAAAAAAGCCCTAAAAAAGCTTCGAGGTTTATTGGCTGACAAAAGGTCTCTCGAGGTCACCCGTGTTAGCATTTGTTTTTTTATATGTTTCCACACATATATACAATTTTCAAAAGCTTCTACCCCACCTTTTACATCGTAGAATCCTGTTTCTCCTCTATTAATTGGCCTATTTTCAAACATGCTGCTTTTTAGTCTTATCTTATCCGAAAATAATAAACTTTTGCACTGTATCGTAAGTCATGGAATGAGGCATTTTATATCCGTTTCATAACTCCGAGAACACGATTTTGTGGGTTTTATGAGCTGAAATTTGGTAGCCGGGTTGCATTCTACGGAGAACTATACCACAGAAGTGAGCATAAGTTTCATTCAAAATTTCAACAACTTTTAAGACATTAACTGTTTTTCCCAGTTATGCATGGTTTTGCAGACCTCTACAGCTTCTCAAAATTGAGTTAGAGAGTTCAATATTTGTAAGGTAATTGAGTTGGTGAAAAAGTGCCTTTTAGTTCGCTAAATTTTTCTCTCCCACTCCTGACATTTTAATATTATTGTATCAAAACAACTTGCGATTCTGGAAAAGATTGATCTGGACATTATAAACATAGGATTGAAGCGTTTTCAGTTTGCTCATATGTAACTTTAGGGCGTTTTTATACCGTTGTATAAATCGAATGTCGGTCTGACATTTTACATATTTCTAAACTTTTCTGTTGTTTGAACCTATGTTCGAAGATTTATTTCATTTGCAGTTTTCAATAAAAGCATAACGCTTAATGGCGACGCATATAATTAAAGAAATAACATATAACTTACTTCTCTTGTCATCACTATGAGTGTGATATTGGGAGTAGTTGTCTCATAGAAGGCGGTGCTGTCGGTGATGTTGAGGCCTGACGAAGGGCTCCATTCCCCGACCTTTCGCAGTTCCTCTCGCTTCAGCTTCAGCAGGTCCATCTTGAAGTTGCTCCTCCGTCCTTCTGTGAACTCTATTCGGCCAGTTAGACCGTGGTGGGTAACCTGAAAAGTTGTGAAGTTGAAGTATATATATATATAAATATATATATATATATATATATATATATATATATATATATATATATATATATATATATATATATATATATATATATATATATATATAAATATATATAAAATAAATATAAAAATATTATATAATTCATATTATAATTGAAGGAAACTGTATTTACACTTTAAATAAATTAGAAATAATGACATTGGTCTCTTAGTTGGTTCTGTAGTCAGTGCTGTGTTCATTAATCCCCTGAGCCTTGCCCAATAAGTCTTGAGGGTCATTTCATTCATTTAATTTGATGCCAAAAATTTAAAAATAAAGAAAGTTCTTTAATGATTCTATTAAAATTAAATATTAACTATTATTATATAATTTTATAAAAATAAGTTTACGAAATTATCTATCAAAAATATTTTCTTATACCTATTGTAAATAGGAGCCAACTAGAATCTAATAAAATGAAATTACAATCGGTATCGCCAATTCGAATAACAAGCAGGATTTTTCGCACCATGATGGAAGAATTTAGATCACCATGCGACGTAACGAAGTGGGATCAAATATTTTTTTACGGAGAAACAAAGTTGATATTCGTTTTTTATACCTTCAAAAACCCTTAAATACGAATTTTCATCGAAAAATACAATATTTTTACCTTACTCTGAACCGATGAGAAAAATCGTGATAACTTCAACGCGACTCGACCGATCCATAAGAAACTTGGAAGTGGTTTTAGGACCCTATAACTTACATGAAATCGCACAAACCCGACCTCCGTAATCAAATTAGAACCAGAGGTCTAAAATAAAATGTTTGATGAGTTTTTTTTTTACACTTCTTTTTCTCTCTTAATTAAAGCATAAAATCTAAAAGTTGTTGATATGAGTAATAAATCAGAAATTCAACGATTGTAGTTAAATTAGAATAAAATGCTGAGGAAAGCCAGACATCAGCAGACAAAAAAATCCTTCAAAAAATCAAGTCTAAAACTTTCTATTTTTTTATTTCAATTAAAATTTAAAGATTTAAAAGGACGCTAGAAACCAATCTGACTTACTTTTCCCTAAAATATTCTTTTTTGATCTACTTTACTTTCGGTCTTTTGGTTTTTATACATTTAAACTCATCTAATACAATCTGTAATATTTTTTCTTATCTTTCTAAAAAAAAAAAAAATCGATTGGTATATGAGAATACTGAAATCCATGCAGAGCAATGACAGAAAACAACATAAAACTTCTTTAAATTATCTAAAATAATTTTTTTCTAGGATCCTCTGGCGCATTGGCAAGAACCCTCGGAAATGTGTCTAATATTTGTATTTATTTTATTATTATTATTTATTTATTTTATTTCGACCTAGTATCCCCCAAAAAAGTATCAATGAATTCGGTGATGCCAGGTCCATAGTCTTGTTAGCGAAATAAGCACACGCGCGCCGCATTAACTCAACTATGGCAAGTTAATTACTTTTAGAGTGGCGAAAAGTATTGAAAATTTCATACAAATTTATAGTTAATTGGCATTTAATGTGTTCCAAACCCAAACTTAATGATATCTTCATTTTATTATTAGATGTGTAATTAGCAACGAAATAGTTCTCTTTGTTCCACTAACATTCTTCATTCTATTAAAATCATTTAATAATTACTTTAATTATAATTTTCAATAATAAGAGAGAAATATCAATTCTTAAATATTAAAAGTTAGTACAGATATATGTAATTAAATTTGAATTATTCAAAAATGTGATAAAATTGCGACAATTAAATTTTCTACTGTTCCGTATAGATGCGACATGAACCCCTCCTCCTCTCCTTACTCTCCTTAAAGCAAAGGGTGAAAAATCCCTTGATGTTTTTCGAAAATAAAGTATTGCATAGAATATTTAGACTGAGGAGTAATGGAGTCAGGGACTTTAGACAGCTACACAACGCTGAATAGCTTGACCTGTTCCTTGCAAAGATAAATGAAGTGATAGAACCATGGTATAAGTCAGCGCTATCACGAAGGTCATCTGAGCAAGCGTTACAAGGGTCGACCGAAACGCAGATGGGAAGATTTCGTTATGTCTCATCTTATGGATTTGGCTTTTGATGGAGTTCAGAAAAGGGAGGTTTGGAGATAAAGATTATTGGAGTTACCGGCTACGAACATCTTTTCGCATATTATTTATTTTATATTAGAAAATAGCATAGTTAAGGTAAAATAATTTTGTTTTAATTAGGAATTGATAAATTATTTGCCACTTCTAAAATTTTGTTTTATTGAAAACTAGTTATGAATGTTATTCATCCATTTTCAGTTCATGATTTAATTCATTGTTAGTTCAGTGCGAGAAGAAACCAGTATAAACTTTTCTGTTTGATATAATCCATTTAAACCTTGAACTGAAGATGAATGCATAACATTCGAAACTAGTTTTCAATAAAACAAAATTATAGAAGTGGCAAATAATTTATCAATTCCTAATTAGATTGATCTTTCCATATCATCATGCGGATGTCGACTAATTTTGTTTTTAAAATATTATATTAAATTACATTAATAATTGAAAAATATCGATTTTATAGATACTTAGAGTAATTTAGGTTGTAAATTAGTAAACCAACAGTTTAATAATTAAAATCCTCTTAAATAAAGTAAGATCTGATGTCAAAATCTATTAGTACATTTACCCTGCATGCCATCATATCATTTAGTTAAGTGAATTGGTAAATGCGACACCCTTGGAAAGGATCTCCAATGGTATTTAAAATATTCCAACCTAGTAAACATAGCAGGGGGGTCTGCGGTCTCTAGCCTTTTAATTCAAAATACAGTTTGATTGATCTGTTCCCTTTTGGAACCGATGAAAATACAGAGTACATTGAATAAGTAAATGCAGTTTCTGGAACCCCCACCTGCCTTAGGAAAGCAGTTTGCCAGTAACATAGCAGTGTATATAATTTTTATTTAAAATTAAATAAATTATTCCTTTTTCATAATGCTGTAGGCTGCGTTTAAAAACAAAAACATAAATTCAAAACCTCAAGGTTCTTAAGAAATTTTTCAACCGTAGCTTTCAAATAAAATTATGCCCGACTTGAAAAATAGAATAGAAAAAAAATTTCCACTGAAAGAATATATTAATTTAATTAGTCCAGTGAAAAAACGAGAATTCTTCTTTGTCTACTTTCTCTGCCGAGAAATGTTTTTATGAAAATCAGCGGGACCACACATTCTCAACCCGAGTCGTTTCGTTCCTCCTCCTCCCTCCCTTTCACTCCCTCGGGCACACAAAAGGCCTTAAATTGCAAACGAAGGAGACGTACCCTTAGCTTTTTTTCAGTTACATCCCATTTTCGTCCTTTGAGTCCTTTGTACTTGGAAAGAAGGCAAAGGGAGGACTATCATTTTCATTGAACTCTAAAAATGAATGTCTCTACTCCTCAAAGGGAAAACACGAAAATTAGCAGTCGCAAATTGTAAATATTTTATATTATGAATTATTGCGAAAATTTGAATTTTGTATTATGACGTGAGAGTGTTTATAATTATAATCCGACTAATGAATTGAAGATTTGATAAAAAATGTCGGTTTGACAAAAAGCTAAATCGACTTAATAATTTGCATCCAAATCCTATTTGGCAATATTCTTTTGAAAAAAATATATACATACATACATTTATTTGAGGGAAAAAAAATAAAGTTAACAAATTGTAAAAAAAAAAAAAATAAAAATGACAAACTAATGACTAAAAATTATTTTAAAAAAATATTCTTTAGAGTTGTACTTCACTGAATTCTGCACTGAATGTGTGCCAAAAAAATTCTAATCTTCTTAATCTTTTGTTTATACATTTTTTTTTAGAAATTTAGTCTCCTCTTCTGGTGTTAATTCTTTTTTTCTTTCTTTCTTGTATTTACATCATCTGAAAAGGGTATGGCGTGGGTCTTCTGACTCCTTACATAATTTACAGTTTCTCTCCTTATCAATTTTTATAAGGTTAAGATATTTCTTAGTGCACCCGTGATTTGTCCGTAGCCTTACTTTTTGTACTATATCTTGTCGGTTGAGTCGCAGAGTCAGAGAAAACCAAGGTACATGATTTACTCTTTACTTCAAACAATCTATAAAATTATCGATAAACTTATGAATTTTTAAAGTATTTTAATTGCACTGCACAGGGCCATATAGAAGAAGATTCATTATTTTCCACCAAAGCAAATCATAGCCAAAACCAAATTATAAAGTGTCTATTTACAAAATCGTTATTTCACCCTCGATTTGTGTAGCCCTAAGTCGAATGTCAGAGAAACGTGATCAAGACTGAGAACGAGGGATTTCCTCAGTGAATAATTCGGCCCAAGGTCTCCCATGTAATTTTCTATTGATTGGGTTATATGATTCACTTCAGAAAGTGCCTTAGTCACAGAGTATTCCGTCTTGGGAAATAAGTTGTTGAGAAAACAGGTACTATATATGATGATGAGATGGAAAAGGATTATATTTACTCTTATAGTACAAATATAAGAATATTCACGATTTGTAGAGGTATATAATTTATTTATTTAATATTTATTATCTATGATTATTTAATCAGAGAGTGTAACATGTTGCAATCAAGATAATAGTTCGAGTAATTAATCTAAAATCTCAGTTTCTAAAACTCTTAAAGGGATTCAAGACCCTTTACATGTTTTAGTAGTGAACATTTTTAAATTTTGTTTTAGATTTTTTTTAATCTAGAATAAATCCCTGAAACTACCCGCTTGATTGCATCTTATTTAAAGTTTTCATTTTTTTAAAAATTGAATAAATAAAAAATAAAACCTCAATCCTCAGATTCGGAACTGACATAACCCTCCCATCTAGGTCGACCTCTTAAACGCTTGCCGGATTAGCGATGATGATCCTTTACCATCACAAATATTTCACACGCTCATTTCGTTCACCGCGATACTATCATCTCAATTATATTTACCGGATTTAATTCACGCAATTTGTCTTTGTGTAGCCGTCTAAATTCTTTGGCTGACGCATCCTACTTCGCTCTAAATATTCTACTTTAGAATATAATAATTAATTTAAAAAAAAAAAACTTCTGTAGAAGATACCATAGTTGCAAGAATATTTTTGGGATTTACTGAATCCAAAAGAAAAAAAAAATCTAATATATAAGTCACATTGCCAGGATAAACAGTGAACAATTTATAATCAATTAGTTTTAATGGCAAAAAATAACCGACCGAATCGCCATAAAAATAAGTAACTTCTACAGATTTTTATAAACAAAAAAACCTGGAGATCTTCAGGCATTTAGAAGATATTTTCATGATCCATAATATAAATTTCATCTTAAGTAAAATCTGCCTGAAAAATGTTTTTATTATACAAGATTAATTAAGTTCAACGAAAAGCGATTCTCGATCATAGTTAAGGAAATAAAACAGTAATAAAAATATCGTATTACCGTTAAAATATTTATGTTTAGAGCTCCTTGGAGATAAAAAAAAATTATTTTCTGGTCCTGTTCCATAATATAATAAGTTTTTAACGTTTCTTTAAGTTGCTTCTTGCATAACCGTCACTTATAGCCAAATCTAAAACTATTATTAAGATTTTTTTGTTGTTGTTTAGTTTTACTGTAAGGCTGCTGGGTCGTTGCTCATGCTATGCACGTGAGTGCGTTTTCGTCTCGTCAAGCATGCGAAAAAAAAAAAAAACGATTCTCTTTTCCCTAGTTTCACGTCCGCATGGGTCGTCAAGCTGTTCTACGTTTACAATTAACGTATGCTGGAAATATATGTAAATTATATCGATATCTCATACAGCTGGAAGAGTATTATTTTAAAACATATGAGAGGAAGGTTACACTTTGTAAACTAATTCATATTGTTATATGTATGTGGTGAACAAACAATGTAATTTTATTTATTCTTTTCAGGTAATATTACCTTGAGTTTGTTGTGGTACTATACCTTTCTTATTCTTGTAATTCTTTTGACATTAAATGTATTCTTTTCAGACTAAATATTATCTTGTGTGTTTACAAATTTACATATATAATATTAAATACTCTCAAAACAGGAGTGAACGAAACTTTTTGAAATTTAGATGTTAATTACATTAGCATAAGTAGCATCTACGTTTATATCTACTAATGCTAAAAAAAAATAATAATAACAATAAAGTAAATGAAAAAAATGAGTTATTTCAGTTGTAAAAAAATGTTGACCTGGGTATTCTGCCCTGGTATACTGGCTCAACTTTAGTTCGATGAGGTCTCTTGAGAGACTAAAATGTAGTTAGATCAATTTCTTAATGTAAAAATTATAAATTAAAAAAAAACATTTGGTGGAATAATAATTTCATCAATCATAAAATAACTTATTTCGTGAAATAATATAACAGGTATATTCAAGTATAATTATGAAATAAATTATATAAAAAATAATTCTTTTAGGTTTTTCAACGATTTAGTTCTCAAATATTATTTCAAATAAATTTTGACCAGGTTTAAGGTGCGCTGATGTTTCAGCTTTTACTTTTTCAGATAATTCTTCACAGCAAGATTGTAAATGCGTTTGTAGAGTAGGAGAGTTCGTAACCGTTTTTTTTTTTTTTTCGTTTTTCCCCTCTCTTTTGGCCCAAATTTTAAGATTTTTAATTATTGCTCCCATCGTGTTTTCCACCCTGAAGATATCCACATAATAATGCCCTTGTAGACTCAAACTTAGCTTATTATAAATGCACATTGAACCAGCAACAGGACACTGCTGAGATGTCTTGGAGTGAGGTATTGCTTCTAGTTGATGTGTCTTTTTAGACTATTGATGTGAGATGTGCAGCATTCTGGCTGCCAATAACGTCGCTTCAGAGCAATAGTAGCTTAACTCCGAAAATTAAACTATACAGGAGAGGTTTTTTTTTTTTTTACTAATTGTATGATATGAATGTACAAACCATTTTGTTTACTTTCTAGCTTAGCAGAACATTTTGGGAATTTTTTTTAATATTTAAAAAAATATTTTTAATTTTAAAAAAATTTATTTAAAAATATATATTCCTAAACTTGGAAGAAAATTTGAAAAATAGAACTGTATAATAAGATTAAGTGGATATAAGAACTGTGTCATGTGTGGACTCATTGCGAATTTTAGGGTTAAGTATTATAGATAGAGATAGGCTACTTTTGTACTGGTCTGAATTATCTTCTGTGATAAAACAAAAAAAGGCAAATTTGGAGGCAGGGCAATTCTGCGGAGATGTGTGATATTATTTTTTTTCGTCCCAATGATGCCTGAATTTGCAAAACGTTGACTGGCAAGTTGTTTACTGCAATTTGAGAGACTTAAGGCTTCGCGAGTTGTCTTTGCCATTTATATCCTAAAAATTAATTTATATCTCTTTTTGAGTGTTTACTCATGTGTATTCGTGTATACGTATTTAGTTATCGTATAATTTTCTGTTTTGACTATCCTAAAGTGAAATTTAATAAGTATTATTAATATTCAAACGGGACAGCGATTCTGAAAATACACCATGTGGTTGATTGGAAGGATTGGAACAATTGGCAACAATTCTCTTTGTCTCCTGCAATGGAACGAGCTCAGGTACCAGTACCAGTAACGACATTAATGAATCTCATAGTGGAATGTTTCGATTGTCCCACTACAGATTACTGATCAGACAATGGAATGGCTCCCGTAGCGACTAATTCATTACGTCTATAATTATGCTGATTAGTTGCTCATTTACATTAGTGATACGAGCGATAACTATTGGATTCGGCTCAGGTATCAGTAATTAATTAGTTCTGATATCGGATAAATTAATCTTATCATATCGTTTATGAATTATATATTAAATTATGAGTAAATTTTATTGGATGATATAGAAGGTAAAGCTAATTTTTGAATAGATTAATTATAACTGTTTTGTAATTTTGTATGCTTACGCAATCTAAATAAAGCACAAATCCAGCTCATTTTTCACTATTAATCACTTAAATTAGGTGATTTGGTAAAAAAATATTTTTACTTTCCTACCGCTACTCGGCAAGTAAAGTACCTCTTGAAATCGGGTCAAAATTTTGATGTCCACTTTTTAACGAATATAGCTTGTCTGTCACGATTATCTCTTAACGGGCGGGACGATTTTGTTACTTTTTTTATTTTGTTTAGTAGGGTTTCGACCTCCGATGTCTGTGCACTATATCAGGCAACCTCTGCGCAATTGCCGAAAAACGTGTTTTTCTATAGAGCATAGCGGCAAAACGGCTCTAGCGATTTTGATGAAACTTATCCAAAATCGTCTTCTTAAAGCCCTTTAACTTTTTAATTAGAAAATCCGTGAGAAAAAGCAGAAAACAAAATTAAAACGAAAAGTAAATTTTATAACTCGAAAAGTTTACTAAAAAGTATTTTAAAAAAATTGAAGTTTATTAAAAAAATAACTATATAATACCTTGAAATGTAACCAATCGTGGTACGGAATGATATGAAACAATAAATAGTCATTTGATTGGATATAGAACAAGTCACTTATAATATCATTATAATATTATATAATATAATATCATTATAATATTCAATATCAACTCTCTCTATCAATTTTCTTCTAAAAAATATTTTGTCATTGTCTATATTTAACCTTCCGAATGTCTGGTTCAGATGACTTCACTGATTCATTTGTCAAAAAGAAGATAAATAGAAAATAATACATTTTTTACTTTATTTATCATATTTTCATAGTTTAAAAACATAAAACTCAATACAATAAAATTCTTATTAATTAAAATGACTATATATTTTCTGTAAGAAATTTGATTTGCGTGCAGTAAACGTCCAGTAAAAAAATTAAAATGTTCAAAATGTGCAGTAAGATCTTAAAATGGATACAATTGTTTATCTTAACACCTTAAACATGCAAAGCTCTAACCTTGTGACAAGCCATGTCTACACTACACACTGTTCGACCCTTCGTTCGACTTTGATTAGGCGAATTGGCCCTAATCAGTGTTGAGCAAATTTTGTTTAGAAAAAAAAAACATGCATTCGTTGTATTAATATTCAGTGTATAAATTTATTAATCATTTTTCGACCAGTAATCAAATGAAAATAATTATTTCACACCGCATGCCTCACGGCCTCTTACCCGTTTGTCATGACGAATCGAAAGTCGAACGAAAAGTCGATCAGTAAGGACATAGCTTTAGAGTTACAGTCCCTGAATTAAAATTGCGTGTAACGTGTAGAAACGTAAGGAAAAACCTAATTTTAAAATAATAATAAATTAAGGTTAACCTAAATCGAGATGAAAGAGAAACATAATCTGTAAATCTAGTAATAGATTTAAAAAGAAAAAAAGAAATATTTACGTAGATACCTCTAACGCTATATACAATATACATACATGGAATATGGGAAATTTGGTTTAAACGCTCAAATGTATGCTATTGAAATAGATGTAATAACATTTAGTCCGAAAAGTGCAACATAAAAAAATGTCTGATGTGGACAACACATGACTTCCTTGTACGCCTATTAAATTATAAATCCGAGGCTCAAAAAGGGATACTGAATTTGGTTACTAGTTTCCGACTAACGAAGTAAAGAAATAATCCAAGGAAGAATAAAATAGAGATACGAGGAAGTCAGAAGCCCAATAAATAAGTCAGGAAGCAGGATGACTAGCCGCCAGAAGAATCAGTCTCAGAAGTTCCTTACGCAATAGCTCAGCTAATAATGGTCTGATTTAAATGATTTCTTTCGTTTTGTAGGGAATTTCATTAGCTTTCGTTTAAATACAATAAAAGCACCAAAATTTTGCTGACGGATTTTTTTTTGTCAAAATGGATATTTCCGTCGAAATCTGAAAACCGAAAATTTTCGCGATTACAATACTTCCTTTACTTCGCACAAGGAAGTAAAAAAAAAATTTGCGGACAATTTAGACTAAAATCTAGTATGTTATTTAAATCAATATATAAGTTATAAATACTTTTGCGTTACGTTAAATTTTGCGGACGGATTTTTTTTTTATTCGATATTTGGATTCTACGTATCTTGAAACGTAAAACATACTCAAATTTTGAGGGGGGGGGAGGGGGTTACAACAATTTTCTATTGAAAGTCTAATATGACCTTCAAATAAAGTACCTCTTCCGGTTTTCCAATTTAGACCAAATTCTAGTATGTTATTTAAATCAATATATAAAGTATAAATACTAAATTGGAGAAGTTTTGCATAATATTTTAATATCTTTTTGATGGAAATCAATTATTACCTTCAAGTAAAGTACCACTTCCGGTGATTAAGCAGTGACCAATAAGGGAGGTTCACAACTAGATTTTACAACAATCCTAAATACAAAATTTCAACTTTCTACGGCTAACCCTTTTTGAGTTATGCGAAATACGAACGAACGTACGTACGTACAGACGCCACGACGAAACTAGTCAAAATGGATTTAGGGATGGTCAAAATGGATATTTCCGTTGAAATCTGAAAACCGAAAATTTTCGCGATTACAATACTTCCTTTACTTCGTACAAGGAAATAAAAAGGTGCAATTTATCCCAAAATGAGCAAAACGTGAAATTTTTTCCAATATCAAATGTTAATACATTATTCTATAGATCGTGAATCGGATAGATAATCGGTTTTAAAACTGTTACACGAAAGCTAATAAAATATGCAATAAAACGGAAATCCGATCTTTATTAATGATGTCTCTAATTGTTTGATTGCAATAAAGATAAATTATATTAGAAGTTTTATTGCGAATTTATCCGGTACTTGACTCCTGGGTGTTTTCCGTATAATCTATAATGAACTCAGGCTACGCTGTCAATAAGCAGTAACGTTAAAATTCAATATGTAATGCATTCGTGAAAACTATTTAATATGCAATTAAATTGAGGTTAGTACATGATAGACTACATAATACACGAAGAGACAACCATAATTAATCTGGAAATCAAATCAGTGCTCAACTTCTGGTTATCAAATATCCAACATTCTGTGACATTTTGAATTTTAAATTGATCATGTAACGCTAATTATAAGTGAAATTACTGAATTTGCAGAATGATTTAGTAAAATACTAGCGTGAATTAAACATTGCATTTGATTGAAAATTATAAATTTATTTTATATTTATTGTATAAATTATATTTAAAGGGTATCTCCATTTCTAATGGCAAAACTCAGAAAATCAAATAACAAATTGCCAATCCTAAGGTTTTCGAAAATTTCGTCATTCAGGAAATGATTACATTTATTTTTTTTATTACAATACTATAACTTTTTATTTCCATCTATATTATAAAAAACTTGCATAATTGGGTAGTGTGCCACCTTTATTATAATTGCATACGTAGCTAATGTCCGTAGTAGGCAGATATCCCGTTTTGCGAGTTATTACTCGAAAATAAGGTAATTTGGAGCTCGAGTGGTAAAAAAAGGGTAAATTTAGGGTATAATAAAGAAAACATAATTAACTTAAAAATAATTAATTCTAGAATTGGCAATAAGTAGTAATTTCCAATTAAGTAATCTATGTATTTTATATTAATAATGGTAAGAAGGAAGAATCCTAATGTTGTATTAGTGAAATAATTTCTTCCTTATATCTCTATATTCATTTACTATTTTTTGCTGCATTGTTCCACCGACCTTTTTACCAAGGGGGTACTCCCCGATTCTCAAAGTGTTATTTTTTTTTAAACTACAAACATCACACAACAATTATAACAGTCAGAATTATTTACATAACAACATTGTAACTAAGTAATTGTCTGTTAATAATTACAAATAATTTTACAAGAAAAATTGTGTTTTACATCTTTAAAAATATTGTTAGGAGTATGTTATATCTATTTTCGTCATTGCCACACTGCTCTGGCATCTGCTCAAGTATATCGATAAATAAATAATAGCAGAGATAAAATTACTAGATCTAATACCAGAGCAGTGTGATACTGATGAAAATAGATGTAACACTCTCCTAGCAATATTTTTAAATATATAAAACACAGTTTTTCTGGTTAAACTAATTGTATTTATTAAAATACAAAATCTTGACAATACGAGTATAGATGTATTTATAATATGAAATTATTTATGTACAATGTTGTTATATAAATAATTCTGACTGTTATAATTGTTGTGTGATATTTGTAGTTTAAAAAAATAAATAAACATCTTGAGAACGGGGGAATACTCCGAAACATTAGCGGAACAATGTAGCAAAAAATAATAAAGGAATATATAAATATTAAGGAAGATATTATTCCACTAATGCAACATTAAATAATCAATTACATAGTTTATATATCTGTAAACTATATCGATTATTTTTTGGCTTGGAAAATAACCAAGTTGACAAACAAAAAAAAGTGCAAAATCTTTAAATAATTTGAAACGAAGGGGGTTGGAGTTTTACTGGTATCGAAAACGTATTCGAAGACATTATTAACCACCATTTACACGTTTAAAATGTTTAGTCATATGATCATAGTTTGATAAGTATATTAGCTGATGATTATATTTATTTTCTCTATTTTTTTTTTCCAGAATGTTTATGGGTTTTTTGATCGACGCTCGTGATTTAAACTACAGTAAACATATAAATTTATAAGCCATGATAATGAATATAACTCTTAAAATCAAAAGTGTAATTTGCCTTTAAAAAGGGTAATTTGAGTTCGAAGATAGAGTCTTTTCATGAAACGATAGTGGTAACTCAAACCTTTACAGTATTGAGGGTACTGTGTACCCTGCCCCGTGTCAGGGTCCGTGCAGTTTATTGTCGTCTGGACAAAATATATAAAAAAATTAATAAACAAATTAAGCCTAGTAAATATTGGGTTTTGTATTTATTTTTCCAGGGATTAAAATAGTTCTTGAGACGGTCCCTTCCACCCGTTGCTCATAAAAACTCCGATAATTTCAGATGTAATGAGTATCAAATCGATACGAAAAAATTCTAATTTCCGGGGGGAAAAAAAAAGCGCGAACCAATTAATTTTTTAGCTGCGAAATAACAAGTATTAGCCTCCTTTAACCTCGCCTATATTTCCGCTCGGATTTCGATTTTTTTCTAGTTATTGCAGAATCCCTATTTAATCCCAAGATACTTAAATAACACCTGAGATACTTAATTTCCATCTTGATATCCTGATAAGATACTTCAATTTCACAACGTGCAAAAATGCTTCCCCTGTTATATCTTTTTAACATTGTTCATCAACGTTGTTGTATTTAATTCTTTCGAGACTTGTCAAATTCGCACCTTTTGACTTTTAGATTGTTTTTACATGCATCTAATTATTTTGGAGTTGAATCCAATTTTTATTTATACACCTATTATATGTTAATGGTGAATGGCCAAAATATTTACATTTAAAGTAAATATGTTTCAAACTGAAATCATAGTAGTAACATACATGAGCACTCCTTTTCACCGTACCCTTGAGACATAAATTCTTGATGATTTCCTAACAAATAATGTTCAAAAAATGTAATACAATTTTTTAAAAATTCGAGCTAGGATTTTTTTCCCATCAAATTATGTCAATGTGGACAGAAACATACTTGAGAATTTTGAATTTTAAAATTTATAATTGACTTTAAATGTAAATATTTTGACTATTCACTATTTATTAATGATAGGTGTACTCACCAATAATATATACGAAAATTAGCGAAAGCCAACTCCATAATAATTAGAGCCATGTAAAAACAACCTCAAACAATAGACGCGAGTTAGACAAGTCTTATGAGAATGGTCTATATCCAGTACAAAATGAAGATTTGATGGACAGATTTAAAAAAACTAGTAACACAGAATGAATAAATTTCATGAAACATTGAAAAAATAGAATGGAAGCGATAATTAATGAGTATATTTCGATTTATGCGAAAAGAGAAATTTTTTAAAATACGATTTCCACTTATTTAATTTTTCCCCTCGGTTGTAGATATACCAAGTCATATTGGTGAAGAGAAAGCGCTGAAAAACAAACTTTATTGGGTGGAATGGAAAAAGCTAAGAGAGTGAATAATTTCACTTAATGGAGGCTATAAACCGCAGAGCAATAAACAGGGCACTTGGCAAAGGAATGAGAGTTTGAGAGGTGTCAACTATGGCTCTGGCTACTATAAACTATTAAGCCATAAAAAGTAAATGGATCATAATGCATTATTAATAAAGAGTCTACCAAGTAGGTCAGTATAGCTGGCTATCAAATAGCCCAGACAATAAACGTTTTTTGTAGCAACAAATTACGAGAAAATATATGATAGACCATTATCGTATATGTATTTTCTCAAACATTTATGAAAACGCATTTTAATGTTAAATTATTTTTAAAAAAACCTAAAACGTTTGAGTGAGTATCATACTTATATTATGGCTCTACTGTATATCTCTTAAATGTATTCAGCAATATTGCTTTCGAAAAAAAATGTAGATGCGTTAACTATCCATAACTGCACTTAAATATTTCTTTGAAAAATGAAATAAATAAATCACTTCTACCCCTTGGCTTCTCATTTGCCTCATCTGTAAAGTCCAGTTTTCCCCTAATTTGTTGAGACAACTTGTGGTTTTTCATGTTTATTGATTCGGCTAATAAGGAAAAACAAATGCAAACAACAAATATGTAGAAAAACAAATGTGTAAAGAAAAACAAATTTAATTTTTAATTGCTTATTTCGATATGTTTTTAAAATTAAAAAAAAAACTGTTCAAAATCCGATCCCTGTATCGAAAAAACTGAGATAAAATTTAATCGAAATGCGCAT
Source organism: Rhaphigaster nebulosa (assembly GCA_948150685.1). NCBI lineage: Eukaryota > Metazoa > Arthropoda > Insecta > Hemiptera > Pentatomidae > Rhaphigaster > Rhaphigaster nebulosa. The sequence continues at coordinate 14,119,767 of OX411312.1, read as the reverse complement.
GCGCGACCGAAAATCCGATTAAAAAAAACGGAATTGAAAATCCTCGATTATCTGATAAGCAATCCCTATATCGAAGGAAACTTCAATAATAACAGTGAATCAAAATGCGCATGAGGGGATCGGATTTAAAAAAACGGAATCAGAACCCTCGAATACCTCGATCCATACAGGAAGACTTTGGTAGAAAGGCCCGGAATTAAAATATTCTCCAACTCCAAAAAAAAAAAAAAAAAAAAAAATCTTTGGAAGCTTTTGAAAAGTTCTTGGGATAATATGCCATTTGAGAAGTTAGACAAGCTCATTAAAAGAATCCCTCGAGTGGTCAAAGCCGTCTTGAAAAGTAAGGGAGGATTTTTTTTTTTTTATGAAAAAAGTATGATTTAATTAATTTTATATTTTTTACTGTATTCCAATAAATTATATTATTTTACATACTTTTTTTTGTATAAAAGTTTTATTTGAAAAGCACTATTATTTTGTTTTAGCAATTCTAAAATTAATTTTTGTATTTTTTCAAAAAATTGGTATGGCGGTGTATAATTTTAGAAATTAATCATCATGTTAATCATTATGTTAAGATGAAGCCCTTTGAAAAGAAAAAGTTGGTTCAAAATGTAATTTATATTTTTTTTCCTTCCCCTCGTGGAATTGAGAAAATGAAAACCGTTTTTTTTTTTTAATTAGCTTGATATAAGTAGATTTAATTTATGCCTAGGATAGGTATTTTATCTATGATAAAGGAGAAATAATGAGCTATACTCTGGTAGAAAGAAGATAAAGAGGAGTTGAAGACTCCCTCACGTGAGGCTTTCAGTATTTAAATCGGGACACAGCCACATTACCAACTTTCAAAGGAATACATTAACACTCCAAAGTGCACACCGCTATAGAAGGCATCTTAATAGGACTGAATACTAAGGAACGAAACAATATTAATTAATACCAATGTTTTGAATTTAAGCAAAAATACTTCAATAAAAAAACCGATAAATAAGATAATAATAATAATTATTATCATGGGAGAGAAACTCCGAAAATATCAGGAACTGTACCATTTGGAAAGCGTAGAGATAACTCCAATTATGCTCATTAACTTCAAAACTTTGGCATATCACATTCTTGCCCTAAGCCCTTCAATTATATAAAAAATATTGTTTCTGTATTATTTTGTTGAATAACGACAATGATGGATGGAAATATATTTCATATAAATTTTAATATATTTTTTTTTACTATCTTTAAAAATGCTCCTGATTTGAGCTGAGTGTTCACAAAATTATGAGTATTAATTTATGAAAATATAGATTAAAAAATAAATATGACTAGCGATTTAATTTTTTTTTAATTAAACTAATTTCTAACATTTGCATATGAATAAGATTTGCATATAAATAGTAACTGACTTGGATCAATATTTCATCCAATACAATGAGATAGCAAAGGAGAAGATTTAGAAGGAAACTCGAATGCAGTGACACTCCAAGAGATCCCTCTAGCGAGTCCTAACAAAATAAGAAGAAAGAGCATTTCTTAGCAGGGATTCCCACCTGTTTCACTATTTACTATTTCTTCTTCACCTTATCCACCCTAATCCTTATTGAGTTCTCGTCTTAACAATAACATCTTTCTCTCAACTCTCAGCGCAAATCAGGAGCAGATTCAGAGGTAGGAAAAGCGCTTAAAATTTATATGAAATATGCTACCCTTTATCATCCTAGATGGTACGAAAACATTTACAAAAAAAAAATAAATATTTTATTTTAAATTTTAATATTCATTTGAAAAATCATTTTAAAACTCTTTTTAGTCGTATTTTTCCTGAAAATAATAGACTTTTGCACTGTATCGAAGGACATCGGAGGGGGTTAAAGGTGCATTTTAAAGGTCCTAGAACACGATTTTGAGAATTTCAGGAATGTCTCATACATATATAAATATTTTCAGCCCTCATTTATTTATATAAATCACATTTCACCTTAAAAAAACACATATATAAATGTTGATTGGGAATATTGAGGGGTAATAAGTTTTCTGATACTAGGGTGATTATTAATGTTATCCCAATCCTTTATTGGATCAAAAAACAACAAGAATGTTTTATCACTAAATGAAATGGTCAATAGACAATTGACTGACTTTATCGCTCAAACTACTAGAGGACTTAATTTCAAAGGAACAACTGGCGTCAAGGTAGTCGCGAAGCATGCGAAAGTAAAATTTAAATAATACTTAATATAATAGGATGATGATAATATGATATATACATATGCGTGTGCGTGTGTGTGTGTGTGTGTATTTTCCTTCTCCTTCCCCTTCTACATTTCGGCAGTACCAGCAGTCCCCTTTGGATCAAATGATCTGAAATTCAGTACGTAGGGTTGTTTTCTAGGCAGAACGACGAGGGTACATTTTGGTAAAAATTTCCGCTACTATTACGACAATAACTGGTTTTTAAGTTGCGCACCTCTACATTCCATCCAAATTGAGTTAGAGGGTTGAAAATTTTCATTTGAATTGAGTTGGTGTTACAAAAATGCCTTCTGGGGATCTCAGCTTTTCTCTCACTCTAGCCATTTTGATATTTTAAATTTCGTATTTTATTTTATGTATACTCTATTCATTGCTTTTCATGCGGCTATAATATATAATATTCTTTATCCTATGAATTGCTAATGTTTTTTATTATTTTTTTTAATTCTCTGTTTTCGATATTACGATAATATTGATTAAGATATTCTTTATGATATATATTCCTGATTGATGTTTATATCGTTATATATTTTATTAAAATTTGCATATAATGTATAATAATAATAATGCGTGAAAAATTATAGAAAGCCATTATTTCTACAATTTTACTGTCTTTTGGCAAACATTGTTAAATTTATTTTATTATTATATATTTATTATATTTTTATTTTTCCTGTACTGTTGATATACACATGTGTGCGTTCAAATGTTGTTGATGTTTGGTTAGTTCCATAAATTTTCCAATTATCTAGAAGTTGTACACTAGATTAAGAAAGGGTTGATTGTTAACTGGAAGAGAGAATTTTGGAGAGATGAGAAGGTAGTTGGATTAAAATAAATAAAAGATAGAAAAAAAATGTAGTGCAATCGAATAGAGATGAAAATGCTATGAATTATGTGGATGAATGATTAATTGATAAAAGGGAAAGGGAAGAGAAAAAAAGAAAAAAAATGTAAAATGTATATATTTATATATATTATATATATATATATATATATATATATATATATATATATATATATATATATATATATTTATTTATATATTTATATATATTTATATATATCTATATATAGGACGTTGTAGATTATAGCAACCCAATGTATTTGGGTAGCACTGATTTTCAATAAATCATTTCTCTCAGTATTTTTACAAACAATTTTATGTAAATGCTCTGACATTAGAAATTTTATAAATATTTTCTTATTAAAGCGGAATTAGTGACCATTGGTCCTCCTAATATAATCGAAGTAATGACATCACGGCGCGCAGTGTGACCGATTGATGTCGGTCGAATCTAGTGGGACTAAAGTCTGGAAGGCCATTGTGCATATAATGAAATATTTTTCTCTCATCAATGACTTATTAATTATTGTGAAAAATGATCGATAATTGATTTCAAACAAATAGGAATGTAATGTTTTCGTAGAAATTAAACAAAGGCCTTTTCTACTGTTGGATAGACCGCATCAGTTGAATTTGTTAATTAGGCCATGTAAGCCAACTTGAAGTTATTGAACAATTTTAAGCAACTTGATTTTGTTTGACGATGTTGATTTTGCTAATTGCTGTTTTAAACAAAAAAAAAAAATCCCAGGATTATACAGAAAACTTTGGCATATTACGATTAGAATATCATACTTTTTCTCCTACTCTTCGAAATTTTAATTCTAAAATGTTTATTAAATTACTGCAATGGAACAGTTCACCGTTAGTCTCCTAAGAAAGGAAATAGAGAACGATTTGTGAAGTTAAGTAATTAAATGCGACAAAAGACCAAGCAGAGATTTTCTTCTTAACTTGGATGCAATCTGTTTACTAGCAATTCCAACTCGTGTAAACACTTTAAAATTAATGCTTTTATTGTTGAATTATACAAATGGTGAAGGTTCTTCTGTTGAAGAAGAAAATAAATAAAAGAATTAATTTAATTTTCGAATTGATTTCACTATTTCGTCTATTTAACACATTTTCTCAGGGGCCCAAACTTGTTATTCGTAAGGCATAGCGGGAGTTCAAAAATTACATTCATATTTAAAGTATATTTTAATGGAATCTTGAAAGGAAGGGTATATAAAAAATTTATTATTTAAATTTAATAATCTTATTGTTGCAAAATACTACAAACCCTCATCAATGGTATAACTTTTATTATGGAATAATTGATTTATTAGATAATTGGGAACACTAAAGTTAACATGTTTTTTACGAATCCATTTTCTACTAAACATGCAATCGTGGCATGGATTCATACATAAAATCTTTAAATAAAAATAATACTTTAGACCGACTATAAGCAATCCGTTACAAAAATAATTAAGTAAATTACTAAAGTTATAAAATTTCTTCTTGTTCGATAGAAAATTCGGACAAAAAGAAAAAAATCAATGATTGATAATGCACAATTATGTTAATATTTTAGAATAAAGAAATAATAACTACTATTATAATTGTTAATATTATATTATTAATTATAATAATATATTATTAATTAGAATTAGAATGAAAATTATAAATAATTATCCATATCATACCAAAATAACTAAGATGCACACTTAATAGAAAAGTACATAAACAAATTAACCCATAGCTTCTTTCAATCATGCCCCCACTCTCTAAACTCTTTAATAGCTGAAATCGGTAATTATACAAAAGCTACCGCCGCACAGTGGAAAAAATTGTCGATTTAGTGGCCAAAATTCTGTAACTCTTGATTAAAAGACGATAAATAAAAAAATCTTTTTTCATTTATGAGCATGGAATGCCCTTTATTAGTTAGAGTGAAAAAATTATATATAGGGTATTTCCGGGCCTTTGAAATTAATTTTTGTTTGAATTATTTCATCACTTTATTTTAAATAAGACAGTTCATAAAGGACCAACAAAAGAGGAAGAAATGAACGAATATCCTTCTCTATAGATCTTTCTACGTATTAAATGCCTTTTTCAGGTATTTATTACCTTTACAAGATTTTTAAATAATTATTATTTCAAAAAATAAAACTTAAGTTAACAATATACTATTTTTTTATTTATTCGAAATTTATCGTGTGCACAAAAATTATAAATGACAAATAACTAGTTAGAAGCATATTTTAGGCTTACGCCTAAGTTAATGGCCTAAAAATATATGTAATGTTTAAAAATAGGGCTTCAGATCTTCAAATCTATATAATATTGATTGATCGCATTTAATCGATTAAATTTTATCATGGTATTTTATTACCAAAGACCATCTACTATTGTAAATAAAAATTAAAACCATCTGTTGCCATCTAAATTTTTTATTTTTTTAATTTAATAACTGATATATTTAATATGTCGAAATTATATCGCAATTGTTGGTTAATATTTTACAGACATTTCGCAATTTCTAAAATAAAGTAGGTGCAATAAAACTAAAAAATAAGAAAAAATAAAATAAAATGCCATAAAGGCCTTCGGTAGAAGAAAGATCTTGTTACGAACACATTATTGTGAATTTTATTTTTACTTAATACGAGGGGTAAGAAAAAAAAAAAATTTTCATTTTCTGTTATTTTAATAAATAAACAAAGTTGTTTTTATTTAAAAAATTCCCAATCTAAAATAAACCCTATTAAAGTGGGTAGCTCTGTGTTTTATATATATATATATATATATATATATATATATATATATATATATATATATACACACACATACAGTTATGTTAACAATATGATATAAATAATATGCTTTTGCATGGCGTATGCACAAAACTCTTAAAAAATAAACACCTCTTCTGTATTGTGTACTATAAAGGAAGAAAAATACGTATATCTGTGTGTGTATTGGAAAATATCCTTTTAAATGCAGCCCAAGCAATTTTATAATTCTTAAGAGATATTTTAATATTGAGAATAAATTTTATTAAGTATCTGTTGAGCAGTCTTTGAGAGCTATCCTACTAACTGTCCCTGGTTAATCCTTCTTTAGGTGTTGGTGTGAGATGTGCACCCTCTGATCTGCATTTATGCTATCTTTCCGTCCCTATGATACCTCAATTAGCGAAACGTTGCCTGATTTGGCATTTACTGTTTTTTTGAGAGACTCAAAAATTTGTTTATGAATTTTTCTGTAATATACTAACATAAATTTTTATTATTTCTTTTGCGTTTTCGTTCAGGATTCATCTTTTTTTTTTAGTTTAGTTATGTTTAAAAAAAAAGTTTACTTTTTTAAAGGTAAAATAAAATCATTTATAAGGGGTGTGATATGCCTAGTTTAATAACAAGAAGACTGCCTTTTAGCTTTTCGTCAACTACATGATCAATTTAATTAATCATTATAATAGATGATTACTAGAATTATTCTAGTAATCATCCATTTTTATTAAAAAAATGATTGATTCATTATCATGATTCTTTATAATTTAATTTTTATATTAAAATTAGGTTTAAATAAATATGAATAAGAAACCATTGTCTACTTACAGTTAATTCACTCTGCTTATTCTCTAATCCGAATAAATGTCCAAAGAGAGTGCGGATAAAAAGAAAAATATTGGGAAAGACGATTGAGACAGATAAACTAAGGAGGCACCAAACTTATCTAAATGATGCGCCGTTGAAGTAAATTATGAGACAGCTGTTGAGTAGATTCCAAGATATTATAGGTATAACTCAAGAATGGATAAAATGGAGGATGAATCAGGAAGATGGCCAAGATAAAAGATGAAATAAGATAAAATATAGCTGTGCGCTTCTTCCAGGGCAATGTGCGACGCTTAGCCAAAGTTGCAGTAAAAAACAAAACAGTGGGGATAGTTGGCGTAGATGCAAGATAAATTCTAGTTTTATTTAATTTATTTATTTTGCTATTATTTAATTAATTTCTGTATCTGGTTTGAATGAACGCTTTTATCTTTATTACTTATGGTCCTTGATTGAGATAGATTGTAATTCAATGTATATCGCAATAAAACTGTTTATTTCTCGAGGTAGCATTCCAATTACAGTCCCTTTAAAAGACTATACGGTAATGTGGAGTAAGTGCGCACTTAATTTTACAAATTTACAGGAGTGTAAACTTTTTATTTTTGCAGCTAGATTTTTTCTCTTTTTAAAAAAAATGTTCTTAAGACCATTAGCTTTAAATGTTACTTTCTAGTATACGGTTCAACCCCGTCCATTTTGATGAGATTGATAATTTAATTGAATAGTACTTAATACGCACTTACCTCTGCCTTAAGGGGTAAGTGCGTATCTACAAGGTATCTGGAAGAAAGTGCTAAGAAGCATTAGCGGTTTTGGGGATGCACAAAATAGTTCGGTTTCCAGAGGTGCAATTATTATATTATTATATTATTATATTATTATATTATTATATAGTGTGATAATCGAAAAAATATAAAGTTTGTCGTAGATTCACATTTTTTGTGAATGTAAATCTTCATTGAGTTAAGAAAGTGAGATATGGAATATAATTAAATAACTGTATTTAAAAAAAAAAATGTTATTATAATTCGCTAGTCCATAGTTGCCTCGAAAAACATGATAGTAAGTGTTCACCAATATTTTTAAAACTCTTTATAATTCACCTTAGCGAACTTTCGCTAACATCAATATTTAGGCTTCATGCTCCGTAAAGGGCAGCTCTTATCAGTTGGGATTTAATGAGACAATTGTGTACTTACCCCGAATACGCTCGAAAACGGCTCTAACGATTTTGATGAAACTTGCCTAAAGTCTTAATCTTTAGTTAAAGCTGTTTGACTTTTCATATACGTAGCAGGGTGCGTAGGGGTGAAAGTTCGCAAAGGAAGGTTTGGAAATACTGCGATATTTCTGTTGATAATTCTCCAATTGAAGAACCTTTTGAAAAAGATTTAGAAAAAGCCGTGCACAAAATTCTACCAAAGAGCCGCGTCAATTGAAGAATTATCAGCAGAACTATCGCAGTTTTTCCAAACCTTCCATTGCGTCTTTTTGTCCCTAAGCATCCGACATCCCCGAGAAAATGTAGGAGAATAAGTTAAGACGAAAAAATAATTTTATTGGTACATAACTCGAAAAGTAATTTTTTAAGGTTATATATGTTATCAAATGAAAGGTATGAAAAAAATCATCGAAATCGGGTCAGTTTGAGACAACTTACAGAGTATTACATAAGTACTACAAGATTGGATCCTAGATGGAACGCCGAGTGTGTCCGAAAGCAGACGTATGCGACCGAATTCCTATCACGTATTTAAACATCTACCTATTCCAAATCAAATATGAGTTCTCAACAATACGCACTGTTCAACTTTTCTCTTTTAATAAGAGTAAAGTTCACAAGCAAGACAAACAAACTTCACACTTATTATAATTATAACATGCTTCAAGATAATTATTGAACTCTGGCAAGAGAAAGTTATGTGATATGTGCACTGCTCCAGATTTTTATAATGTCTCAAGATACCAACTAATTCAAAATTAACAAAAAAATCTGTCATTTTTAAAGTATTTATATCTCTCTTTTGTGTTTATAAAGGTAGATTTTTTTATGCATTAAAATTAAGTAATTTATAGTTATTGTTTTTAGTATATTTTACATATTATTATAAGGAAAAATAAAGCAATATTTCAACTTAAACCCTATTTTATTTATATATTTTTACTACTTACTACTTAAAAAAATATATAAAACTTTCAGAATAGCATGCTCCATATTTAGTTTATATTATATTATAGATTAGGGATTGATAAATTATTTGCCACTTCTATAATTTTATTTTTATTTAAAACTAGTTTCGAATATTATACATTCATCTTCAGTTCTAAAAACAAACAAAAATTCAAAAATAAGCAATAAAAAAAATACAGTTTGGTATTATTATACATATTAAATTAAATGCAATATAAATCAGTATTATAAAGTATTTATGAATTATGAATTTAATTAAGACAAGAAATCAAATACACGTTGGTACTCACCAAGGTTTAAATAGATTATATCAAATAGAAAGTTTGTACTGGTTTGTTCTCCCACTAAACTAACAATGAAGAATGGTGGGGTGTTTATAGGTAAACGGTTTAAGGGTCGGGGATGTTCCAGTAATTCCGGTGAGTAATTGTTTTTTCTGTTATAGATGGGAATAAATTTAAGATTGGACTATTGGAAATATTTATTTGGTCATTTAAACAAAAATATAGATTGGATTTGAAGGATTTTATTATTTCAAGTGCTTCATATATATTTAATTTGAGGCTGTTTTCAACGTGATGTATTAATTTAACTCCTGAGTATTTGATGTATTTATGGGATTTTTTTCATTTAAATGAATTGCAAAGTTGTAATTCTCGGTCTTATTATTTTATGCACTCATATGTTCCTTTAATCTCTGATTAAAGAGATTAAGGAACATGTATATGTATAAAGGAATATTTATATTTTTTTAAAGTAGTAAGTACTATGTATAATAATACCAAACTGTATTTTGAATTGCTTATTTTTCAATTAAATTCATAATTCATAAATATTTTATAATACTAATTTATATTGCATTTAATTTAACATGTATAATAATGCCAAACTGTACTTTAAATTGCATATTTTTGAATTTTAGTGTGTTTTTAGAACTGATGATGAATGTATAACATTCGAAACTAGTTCTCAATAAAAAATAAAATTATAGAAGTGGCAAATAATTTATCAATCCCTAATTATGTTGATCCTTCTATACCATCATGCGGATATCAACTGATTATATTATAGATGTTGAGATAGTGGTCATACGTGGTTATTACTCATTTATTTTAGTTAAATAAAAAAAAACAATAACTTTTGTTAGTTTATTTTTTATCCTATAACAGACAAGAAAAAGTTTGAAGACAGAACCATGTTCAAAACGAAATTTTATGCGATCGAGAAGGAATTTCTCCTCGATAAAATTTTCCCGAGTCGTGTCCCCGCTTGGGAGGAAATCTTCAAAAGGATAGGACGACCGAGTACGTGCCCGAACTACAAGAACTTCCAGATTACAACGTGATGGATTGATGATAACCGCAATATGAAGAAGAAAAACTTTATACAGGAGAGCTTTCACCATTTTCTCTTCTCGGAAAGATAATTTAATAAAACTTCCGATGGCAATATAACGATAGATATGATTCAAAAATAACACTTAACAAAATAAATAATTTTCATCTACAGAATTTGAAAAATAAATGTTACGAAAATTTTGGAAACATAGAGTAATAAGTTTCTTTTTGTTTTGGTAATATAGGTACAGCTACTTATTAATTTCAATTATTTGAAAAATTAAAAAAAAAAGAATATATATATATATATACACACACATATACATATACATATAATTCAATAATAAAAATAATTATAAATATCTACTCACAAACATATATATATATATATATATATATATATATATATATATATATATATATATATATATATATATATATATAAACAATAAATTAAATAAATAAAAAGACTTCTATTATCTGCAACACTGGGGTAACCAACAATTACTTGGCCAGGCATTGTGATAATTAATTGCCATAGTGGTGGACATTTTTAAATTTGATGAACAAAGTTTTATGTATGGATTGTTTGTTTTTTTTGTATCAGCTATTTGTTTATTTGTATCAATTGCAGCCAGTAGATTTATTTTTATTTATTTATTACACCCATGAAAGTTTATTTTTATTTTCAAAGCAAGTTTTTTTTTTTTTCAATATATTGACTTTTATTTTTTATATATTTTTTATTATTATTAACGAAGCTCCTTGCATACTTCAAATACACATATTGTTTTATATATATATAAATATATATATATATATATATATATATATATATATATATATATATATATAAAACAATAATTCACTTTGACAGCGTCGGAAAAGCGCCTTTATTTGTCAGATAAATGGTTTATTTTAAAAGCGCTTCAATTTTCTTTGTGAACACTAAAAACTTACACTGATATTGCTTATGCACTCATTAATACTCAGAATTCATTAATAGCACGCATGTCGCGAATAATTCTTGTCAGACAGATCGAAAGATTTTATTTTTACGATTACAGATTTTCAATCGTATAATTATTTATAATTGATTTATAAAAATTTTATTCTCACCACGTAAGTCTAAAAGGGTTTGATTTAGAGATATTTTATTTTTGTGGAAATTCCATGCGTAATAATAATTTTTTTAATGTTTCTATTCGATTGTATATCATTTGCTCTAGTACATACTTTAAAAAAAAATACAAACAATATGGTAAAAATTTAAAATTTTAAACGTTTTTGTCTCTATTTGAAATGTTAGGATTTCGTTGGTAAATGGTTTCACACTTTTTCCGAAGACATTGCATTTTTAAATTTTATTTTCAAATTTTTTTAGACACTTGTGCATTTTTGAGTTATATTTTATTCCTCTAAGGATGGCTTTATACTGCTCTCCAAAATATTTTTACTTAATTTTAATACCAGCTTTTTCTTCACGCCGACTTCCGAATCATATTTGATGAATTTTAAGGTATATTGTTGTACACCATACCAAGTGGTCCAAAATTAAAAGTAAGAATACATTAAATATACTAAGAATATGTTTTTTTTAGTTTAAAACATTACCTTAAAAAATGGTGTTTTTAGCTAATTTGGTTGCTTGAACATTTTTTTTTGTAATGTTGTGTACATTGATTCCTCCATGATTCTAGATACTTTCTTTGACCCTTTATAAGTGCCATTTTTATTTGGTTCTACCGGCCGATTTCCATGAATGGAAGGATTTGCGGTTTCGTCGATAGTTTAAAAACTGTATGATTTAGAAAGATCAAACAAATACCATTTCTAAGGTAATGTTTTAAACTAAAAAACTAATTCTTAGTGCATTCAATATATTCTTACTTTTAATAGGATAAAAATTGGCCTGAAGTTTAAAACTCAAATTATAAACAATTTCGTTTTTAAGCCATTTTTTCGATAAGGAGTGCTATAAACAACTTACCTCTTTGTGTAGTGGGTTGGTCTATAATAGTATGACAACCAGAATAAATATCAATCCTGGTGTTAGTATCAATCCAAACACGGTGTTTGTTTGATTTTTCTGTCATATAGTTTTTGAACTATCATAGAAACCGCGTTTTTCCCCCGCATTTAAGTTTTTCCCCATTTCTCAATAGTCACCAAACTTTAACCGAGCAAATAAACAAGTAAGGTTTTAATTTTAACTTTACTTTTATTTTATTTTACCATAAACCTCTTCTAAAACACTGACTTTCGTGAATTTCAGATTCTTAACTTCATTCCCATCGGAGATATTAAAACTTAAATTTTGAAAAAAAATTGAAAAATTTCAAATTAAAAATAAAACACATAAAAACCAAGGATACATTTAGTAGGATTGATATTTATTCTGGTTAACCTTCTACGAGGGACCTGAACACCACAGACAGATGCAAGTTGTTTATAGTATTCCTTCTCATAGAAAAAAATTGTTGTAAACGGAAGTTGTTTTTAATTTGAGCATTAAACATTTGCTAGAAAATATTAATACAATTTTTCTCACTAAAATGTATCCAGGAGATAGTTGAAGGATAAAATATAAGAAAAAAGTAAGAAAGAAATATCGAATAAAAAAAATATACAGAAATACAGAAATATATAAATATCAGGAAAAATAGGACCCACCAGAACTTGGATGAATGCGTGAATAATCCGACGCTGAAAGTTTAAAATTGACAATTCAGGGCTGGATGCCTTCCTGGAATTTACAATTTTCTCCTTTTTTCAAGCAATACAATTACACAATTATGATACTTTCCGCTCGTTCTCATTCATATTCGCTATATTAAATAAATTAAATAATAAAACTAATAAACCAAAACATTGTGTTAATATATTAATGGCATAGAATTACTTACTGCATTGATGTAATTATATAGAGATGGTCCGTCCTGCCAGGGCACTTCAAGATCACAGGATAGGTTGGCAGGCCTGAGGGTGTGGCTGGATTCCAGCGAGGCTAGTCCAGTAGCGAATACATAGACCGAGTCGAACACTAGAGCAGGTTCTGCCTGGAAATATTATAAACCCAGTTAATATTGCTAGTATTATGTATTAAAGTTAATCATATATATATTCCTATTTTAGTAAATAAAAAAAATTATTCTTAATAGATAATGATAATTTAAATATCATTTATAAGGATCAAATTAAGAATGATATAATTGTTTATGTTGAGAGGACAGATCATCATAATTTGTTTCTCTGGTTGTTAATTTTAATCTGATATCTGGTTATTTTAAACCTGTTAATTTTTTTCTTCTTAATGTTTACTATTTTTTCTGCTTAAAAAGCAACTTCATATAGATATGATAAACATACATACACAATACTAAAAACTAACAATATTATCTATGTTCAAAGTCCGGTACGCCCAGCAAACTCTTCTCGTACTCTCGGGAGTAAACGTACCACACTTTGGGATACACTGCAGTAAGGCATAAGTTTCATTACGTAGGATTAATATGAATGAATATACATTTCATTTCAATGTTGAAATAGTTCGTTGTTTGCTTTTTAGATCACAGGGATTCTTTTTTTTTTTATTTATTTTCTTTTTTTTTTTTTTTATCAATGCATTTACAATTCGATTCTTAAGAAATTCGAATATGACAATGTGAATTTATGTAAATATATATATATATATATATATATATATATATATATATTTTTTCATTATGAGATATAAATAATTATTTTAAGGATTGCGTTTTTCTTAAACGGATCAATGTATTTTCCCTCTCTTGATATTATTATATTATTTTTATTAGTACTCGATTGTATTCGTTCACAAGAATTGTTTTTTCGTTTATTGTAAGATAGATTTCGGAATTTTATTCTACGAATTATATAAAACTTTTTATTTGTAGCACCGCAGTGACAGTTCCAGATTAAAAGATCCCGAAGCCATCTTTTTTTTTCAGACGCCTCGGAGGATTATCGGGAATTAATTAATAAACGTGATTAAGGACTGATGGACTATACTGCCCTGTTTAGTAAGTTGAGTTTAATGCAGTATCTTGCTAACCTAACAAGCCACAAGTTACTGCATTTCTAATAAGCAAACCATTAGCTAGGACTAAATATACTGCATTATAAAACTTTAAAATTAACAAAATTATTACATTCACTGATTTTTTAACAGTTTTAAAATAAATAAAATGTTTTTCTGAATACAGTGATATGAAAATCTCAACAATTATTTTTGGAAGAACTGCGTTCATACTTAAAAGGGCAGTCAGTATAGATATCAAGTTGATTATACAATTATGATTAATTATTACCAAATAATCTAAATTAATACCATAAGATCTTTATGGATAATTTTTTGTTACATAATAATGAATATTAGGCACTTTAAGGAGAAGGATTATAGAAACCAGAAAGTTGGAATATCCAGGACTGTTTGTATAACATTTCGATTGGGCAGGGAATACCTAATTTAGTAAATCTGCTATAGAAGAAACATTCAATAAACTTTGAATCAGCAATTAATATTCCGAGAAGTTTGAAGTTCATTCAAGTTTAAAACAAGGCGATTTTCTTCTCCATGTTTTATTTAATTTAGCACTAGAATATGCCATTAAATAGTCCACTCCTTCGTGTTTCTTACGATTCGGTACTGTTAGAATTCGTAGATAAATTTAAGTAATTATGGTATACAATAATTGGAAAAGAAAAAGGAAAGAGGAAATGAAGGAAAGATTACAGGCAGGAAATGTTTGTTATTTCTCAGTTAAAAAGTTATATAATGCACGCCTTCTTTCGAGAAACAAAAAACAAAACTATTATCTAACTGTTCTTTATGGATGTGAAACGTGATCACTTAGGTTGAGGAAAAACAATGACTCAAGATCATCGAAAATAAAGTACTGGATAGAATATTTGACTGGAAGAAAGATGAAGCTCACTGGAGAATTTAGGAGGCTGCATAACGCGGAATAGCAGGTCATGAATCCGGTAAATGTAATAAAAGTAATATCATTACCACACTGGCGGTTATTCTATTTTTGCTCATGAGACTGGGATTTCTCTAGTTTTTCAAAAGAAAAATACTACTACTTTATATTTGTAATAGTATATAGGGATTATTTATTTGATACTACACTCATGGGAAAAGAATTGCGAGTTAAATACACTCCCAAATTTCACGTTTTTTTTATGTTTCGCTTTTAAAAGATGATGCGAGTAACAAAATACAGAACTATTGTTCTTATCATTCCTAATCATCATTCATCACCATACTGTAAAGTTTGTACAAAACTTTTATAAACAACATTAAAAAAACGAAAAAAATAATTATTACACTAAATAATTTCTAATTTCTAGGAAAGTTAATATATTATAATAAATTGATTTGAGAAGGACATTAAAAATAGTAACAATATATATTATATATTAAGGTATTAATATATCCATAATATTTGTGGGTTTAATAGTTTATGATGTATTGTAGAAAGCAAATATCCTGACGACGAAAAAGTACTTTGAAACGTCGTAACCAATGTTATAAAATTTATTTTTTTTAAATATAAAGTTACAGATCAATGGTAAATTATCCTTCACAAGTTAATTAAAAAAAAATAATTTAGTTTAACTTAGATTTTTATTTTATTTTTAACACATTAATTATATATTGCACATTTCATCATACTTATTGCTATATGAAATGAATGGGAAAGTAAATAAAAGTGTTATAGCGAACATAGATTCTCATGGCTTTGCCGTGGATATGTGAAATGAAAGGAAGGGAAGAAAAAGGATGTTTTTTTTTACAAAAAAATTATTGTTTTGTTGTAAAGCTATTACTATTGTAAATGTTATTTTATTACCTATACGACTATAGGCTATCAGAAAAAAATGTGTTTTAATTAATCAAGTCATATTTTTTAAATATTTTCAAGTTGAAACTTAAATTCTGAAAACGTTTTCTAAAGGCAATTTAGTTTCTATTGCATTTCTATGCTTCAATTATTAGAACTCTTAGGAGAGGGGGAGGAGCTACCAGAATTTTCAATGAAACAACCGGTTCCCAAAAAAAATTTTGACCGTAAATATTCCAAGGCATAAAGGCATATATATATTTATATGAGAAAATCAACTAAATAGGCCGACTGATGGAGAGGGTACTGGGTTTAGCGTTGGAGAGAAAGGAGAGAATATTGTCTGCTATGATCACCTCGTAAGCACACATTTCTTGGGCACCAGTTTGGCTCAAGAAATGGGCAAAATTTAATATCCTTTCCAATTGATGTATCAGTTTTTTTTTTTCTCAGTATGTATAAACTTTTTAAAATGAAATTTATTACTCTTTATTTCCCAATGGAAAATGACGCTGTATACAATTAGCCTTTTTAACGCCTTCTAGTTGCTTGGAAACTGTCTGCTTTACATTTGACTTGTAAAGTTGTAAAATATGAAGTTTAGAGTTGGTTACTATGAAGATTATTTGTGTGAACCTTCGTAACCATCACCCAAGAACCGCACCTGCTTCACGATGATACAAATGGGCACGTAAAGCTATTGATTGATAGCTAACAAATCCCTCAAAAGTGAATTACCCTGAATCGAAGACTTAACTTGGAGGATATGCTAAGATCGGGCTTGAAAGTGTATACAATAAATATTTTATTAGGTTATGATTGAATGGTTCCTGGATTTTTTTTTTTACAAATAGCTGGCAACCATTAAAGGTATGACCTTATCAGACCTGAAAGCCACAAAATCACATCAATCCCACTGGTTGATTTTCAATGCCACTTTCCAGGCAACATTGCTATCAAACCCTCTCAGCACCTTGAAAATTTGAGTTTCTTTTATAAATGATTTCATTATTATCACTACTTATTTTATTCGTCACATAATTTTTTAAACAAATGATTCATTTGTATTCCGAAACTATCCCAAAATAATACATTATTATTTTTTTTTACTTGAGATTTTTTCATGCATAGGCCATTTTTAAATATAAAAAATAAAGGTTTGCTTATAGTGTAATTTCATTAGAGAATTTTTATATTTGGCATTACTTTCTAATTTTAATTAATCTAATTTATTAAATGATGATATATATAAAAAAAAAAAACTAGTAAAAGGAAAGAGATGAAACCTATAATTTGTATATTACCGAGAAAAAAAAACGTGAGTCTCTCAAATAGCAGTAAATAAATGACGCCGAAAAACTGTAACTGAAAAACATAAGATCTAATAAATTCTGGTCAGAGATAGCAAAAAACAGTTTAACATTTATTTACGTAAAAGAAATGAGTTAACATTAAATATATTGTTAATTAAATTGTTTATTGCCATTTTTTACCGAGTGAAGGTATTGCTTTTTTTTCTCATTAATTAATAAATTCGATTATTTAAAATTAAAAAGTAATACTAAATATATTAATTCTCTAATGAAAATAACTAACGATATTACAAACCTTTATTTTTTACATTAACAATTACCTATTTATGGTTGAAATATCTCAAAAAATAAAATAAATAATATATTGTTTTGGGATATTTTCCGAATACAAATGAATTATTTGTTTTTAAAAAAAAAATGTGAAGAATGAAATATTTATTCATTCACGGGTAGTAGTAATAATGAAATAAAGAAACAATTTTTAAAAGAAACTAAAATTTTCAAGGTAAGAGAGGGTTAGGTAGTGATGTCGTCAGAAAAACCGTGTCGAAAATCGACCAATGTGGACAAAGCTTAATAAGGACCAGTGTTGGGAAAATCTAATTTCAATTACAATCTCCATCTCAATTTTAATTCTGCTATTCCAAGCAATTGTAATTCATGATAGCTTATTCCCACAAATTTGCTCAGAGATACGTTTCAAAATGCCGAGTTTTAATGAATCAAATGCATATTCAGAAAAATAACAACAAAATTAAATATAGAGTAAATATTGCTATTACTTGAATTGCAGGTAATTGTAATTGCTAATTACTTAGCCTCAAGAAGTAATTATGATTGTAATTGCAATGACTTAGCGCCAAGGAGGAATTCTAATTTAGAACTTCAATTACAATCATAGTAACTGAAAGGGATAATTGCAATTACTTAACATGTAGTAATAACATGTAGATTAGAGTAACTATAATTGAATATTACAATTACAATTACAGTAATTGTTTATTAAAATCACTAATTTTAATATTTTGGATCATTTAACCGTCATCTTATTTACATGATAATTCTCTTTAGCTCATGCAATTAAAGATATAATTAAATACTCGTGCAATTAATTATTTCCCAATTCTGATACAGGCTAAACAAACAGTAGATTTGAATAAATTTGATGGTTGACCTCTATAAATGTATCCCACAATCCGACATAAGAGGATACTCAGAGTAAATATAGTATGTTAGTATTTACGAGACGCGAGTCCCTTTTTCCTTTGTCCCTTTGGCTAAAACCCCTTGTTTAAATATTTCACCCTGAGTGCCCTTAAGCCAGATGGCATGTACGGTCTCTGTGTGCCAGTCAGTATTTATTTCAAACGTGGAAACTAATGGAAACTTGCTGAAAATGAATTCGGTTTATAAGTTTTTTATTTTTTTTAAAACACACACATATATATATTTATATATATATATATATATATATATATATATATATATATATATATATATATAAATATATATATATGTGTATGTATTTTTTTTTAAAAACTTTATTTCTTTATTCACCAATGACACAGATGAGAGTGACAATCAGCAAGTATGAGGAAAGAAGAAGATAGAAGGCATGTTAGGTATGGGGAAGGAAAGTACTCAGCAGGACCTCTTCTCGGTCATGAATCAATCCTTTGATTCAGGAAAGGAGATCTCTCATCCAGCTCCTTTTTAGTTGTCTCCTAATGAAAATGCACCAGTCTTAAAATTTTGTGCAAATATTTTAATTTTGAAAAAACCTACATCTTTTTTGCTGAACTGTAAATCTGTGAGGTGTATGTCCATATGGGATTAGGTGGGTATGTGTGTGTATTTAGTTTCGGTCCAATTTTCAGTTTTGACGACTTAGAAAATATAATGTATAATAATTTGAGTCTTTATAGTCTTTAGAGTCTTTGAGTGTTTAGAGTATTTCTTTTCATTTTGACGTGTGGGCCCCAGGTCATTCTTCGGTCGAATATTAGCCCAAGGTAGCGTACTGTGCCCGTCGGCGGAATTTAGTTGTCACCTATACAAACTGGTAGATACGTGTATTGTCGAAGTATTAACGTTGTGTTGTGATGTGTCGTGATTTAGCGACATTTTCCTATGCGAGCACCGATTCGTAAATGCAATAAGAGATTTTTGTATCCTCAATTATAGGTAGCAGTCAAATTCTCGGAGTCGGTAGGAATGCCATGAATATATGTAGTGTATAATAAAGGAGCCAGCATTGATCCTTTCGGTACGTCTGCTAAGACTATTCGAATTGAAGAAATTTCTGAGCTCTGTCGGATAGAGAAATATCTGCCAAAGAGGAAAGATTAAAGAATAAGATAGTACGTATAAAGTAGCATGTGCTTGATTTTGAAGAGAAGCCTCTCATCATATTTTTCTATATCATTATAAAATTATATCAGCCACTCAATGCCCTATAATTAAAGGCGAGATCTATATAAATTGGTGAGCATGAAGATATTTAACGGTATCATTAATTATGCAAATAATCGGAATAACAAATAGTTTTTAAAAATTATAATAATGAAAGTAAACTGTATTAGAAATGTGTAATTTTATAATATAAAATTATATTATATTATATTATGAAAGATGGAGGCAGATGAATGGACGGAGAAATATAAACGGTTGAACAATACGCAACTGGGAAACCTCTTCCCTGGGAATATAATTATATCGGAAAATATACAATTGATTTAAATAAGTAGATTATAGAACTCGCCCAAAGGGTCGGTAATGCCGTTCTAATGGAGAAGGATAAAAGAGATGGACCGAAGGGCAGGTAGAAGGTAAGCTCTGTGTCCGATCATGCCGTCCTGATACTTTTACATTCATAACAACTTAAGCAGGAAGAATTATAAAATATATAACATATATTAAAGGAACCCTTAGGCAAAGGCGGGAGGGGGATGAAAATCCATTTTTTATGTACTTATTTCTCAGACCCTATAACAGATAAAGGTATAATGTTGAGACCGTCTCGTTCCTCATCTATTGGGGATAATTTACTTGGATGCGCAGTCAAATCGCAGATGATCCCTTTAATTACATCATTTTAAAGGGTATTAAATGTTAAAAAGAATGGTACAAATCGAATTTTAACATTTTTAATTAATTAATTAACGGCTCGAAAATATTTTTATAAAAATGGGGATAAAAAAATGCGCCGGAATCATGTATGAATATGTGCTTGTAACCGACATAAGTTTGGACGCACGTCAGGTACGTTCGTGGCATCAAAGTGTCAAATAATTGATATATTCTGGAAGAAAAGATTATGCTCTACATTTTTCCCCGCCAGGATTTTTTTCTTAGACCAACCGTTTTCCCGTAAAATGAGAAAACATATCCTGTCCTAATGTAACCCCGGGTGGCGGGATAAAATTATGACAGAATAAAATCCCTCCTTCTTGCTCTCTGTTAAAGATATCTGAAGAATCTGATTATTTTAAGGTAAATAAACGTTATAGATTCCATTTCGCTTAGATCTAAAATTAAAAACTTTTCTGATCGGAGTGAAATATATATATATATATATATATATATATATATATATATAAATATATATATATATATATATATATATATATATATATATATATATATATATATATATATATATATATATATATATATATATATAGCCAAAGACACTACTGGCTATTTGAATATTCATATTGCAAAATTCAACTTAATCTGAAAGTTGATACGATAGCGTATGGTGCTGTGTCTGATATTGGATCTTGCGGAATAAGACGCCTTTGGTAGGTCCGATATCCTCTATCAGCCAACTCAACATAAGTTCTCAGTGAAGAAGCAATATCACTGTAATTTGTTGAAGCGATCCACTATCGCGTTATCTTAAAAACTCATATAGCAGATCCATACATACTAATTAAATTTAATGATAAAATTAATTAGAGTTAAAATATTAATAAATTCAATATAATAATTTTATACAAAAGAAACGGACTTTAAAAAATTATATTTTAAAGAGAAAAATCTATTGACATTAAAATTATTAAAGTCTTCAAATCAAATGAGCTGTGGAACAAGTGCTTGTTTAATTGATCAAACATTAGAATTTTGCACACAACTATATTCTATATTTATTATCTAGAATAGAACATAGTAGAAAAATAAACTTTATTCTGGAACTAGGCCCCTTAACAATAACAAGTATGTACGAGTAAAAAAGAAAACAGAAAAAAATGTCTGGCCAACGACTGACTACATTAATAATAGTCAATTGATATTTACAATAATCTCAATTTTAACACAAAGTAAATATATATATATATATATATATATATATATATATATATATATATATATATATATAATTGTACTGACAAAAAAAAATGAATAGAAAATACAAAAAAAAAGAAAGAAATTTAAATTATATGTTCTATATTTAGAATAAACTTTTTCTGCAAATAGTTCTGACTCTAAAGAAATTAGTGTCAATGTTGCTTTAATATGATAAATATTATATTATTTTTGGCTATAAAAGTATTGTTTATAAATACTATGAGAAGATCCTCGGAATGCCGACCACAATTTCATCTGAATAAAATCTATAGTACAAAAGAGGCTTAGAAGAAGCCAAGGAGTCCGGGTTATTGCTTATTTTACAAAAAAAAAAAAAGAAAAAAAGCTCGAAAATATGCTCTGTAGAGAAATCTTAATTTGTTTTTATTTATTTTATTTTTTTATATAAATTGTTTTTTTCAGAATTTTCAATAGGTGCTTCAGTAAATTTTTATTGTATATAATGCTAATAAACGAAATCCAGTAGTAAATCTATTTATTTAACCTTATTCTCACTTTAATGCTAATGTTTTAGATTTCTTCTTCAGAGCATTGCCATACTTTAAACACATATTTAAGACAATATTTAAACTTTTTTTGCGAATACTGCCAAATGTCAAAAAAATCAGGCCTAAAATTATGTTTGGGATTACAAAAATATCTTACACAAGTTTTCTCTAAGCATTTACTTAGAAATGGGCTAATGAAATTATGAATACAACTGTAAGGAAAGGTGTAATTATCAGAATAAATTTGATCGAATCTTCAAGCACCGTTTTCCAAAAAGTACATCTTTTGGAATTATGCCGGTTTTCTTCCAAACTAGCGACATAATTAGTTTGTAAGTCTGTTAACTTTAGCTTAGTCGGTAAGTTCCTAATTAATTAGAAGTAGCTTAGTTTAGGAAGTTATAAGTTAACACTAATCTTTAATTATAGCTTATTATTTAGGTTAATTAATTATGTATCAAATTATGAATTCTATATAGTTATTATACATTAGTATGTTAAACAGCATGTAATTTTGTAAATTATGGCTCGCTAATGACCCGATAAAGTAGATGTGGATAAATAAATAAAAATTGTGTATTGGTGTTATAAAATGGGTTCTTTTGCTTGAAATTGAATAAAAACGGCCTTTTTTGCGAGTCTGTGAGATTTTACTATAAAGTTTCTTCCTTTATTATTGAAAATTTACTCTGTATTTGTCGAATATATTAAAAGCTGTTTACGAATAATGTGCTATCTGTATCATGATTTTGAAATGGGATATGGACAGTATATCCATATTCAGGGTCAGTGTGATTTTTCGTTTGTCAGACTTGATGATCCTTGAATAGGCAAAATCTTTGCTGTTTAGCTCAACTGTTTATATGGAGTATAATTTATTTCGAGTTATCGGGTTGTGACATATGAACTTATCGGTTCTTAGGGTCACAACCCTAACAAATGAAAGAAAAAACCTATTTTCTTTTTATTTGAAATAACTTCTTTTAACCCCAATTCCTGTATCCCAACGCTCAACAAGGTTTTTTATCTCATCTTAGTCAGTTAGAAACAAGTCAGATGTGGCAGAACTTCAATTTTCAGATTACGATTTTTTTAAATTTATTTGACAAATGAACCATATATCGACTCATTCACCAAAGATGGGCAGCGTTGATAATTTCTTGTTGGCTTTATTTTACTTTTTATTTGTTTAATTAAGTTTTGTTTTTGTTATATATTTTTTTATTTATTACATAATTATTTTCAATTTAATACTTAAATGCTGTTAAGCTTCAATGAATATGTAAATTTATTATAGTTATCATTTATGTAGTATGACTCTAAGGCATGGAGCATGTATATATAATAAACGGTCCTGGATTATCATGTAAGGCAAAGATGTAAAATATATATATATATATATATATATATATATATATATATATATATATATATGTGTATACATACAACTTATATATTCTATTCTCCCTTATTTTATAATATTCTAATATTGTTTTCCCACCACAGTAATCTAAATTCTTAGAACTCTGTCCTGGGAACTATTACCATAAACATGAGAACTGTACATCCTAACTAAAGCTTTCTTAGAATTAACTCTATAAACCTTTTTAAACCCCCACTAATTTTTAACATTGTCTTTAGTGCATCTTTGGAGCGTCTCTACGCCACTCTTCACTCTGTTTTTATGTTGTATTTTATTTAATACTTCAAATAAATCTTTTTTAAAAAGTCTTAGTACTTTAAAATAAAAATATAACTTATATATATATATATATATATATATATATATATATATATATATATATATATACACACACACATATATGTCTATATTATGGAAATAGCAAGCAGCCTCAAGTTATTGTACTTATCATGTTCGTTACTTATATGTTTGCCTACATTTTTTGTTGAGCAATTCCAGATGAATTACAAAATAAAAGTATATTTCACATCCATAAAATATTCCTATAAATTCTATTTAACAAGCAAGAAGCTTGAAATTTGTCTCGGCTAGTAAGAAAAGAAGATTTAGAGACCAACTCTTTTAAAAGTCTCAACAGATCTTTTTCCCAAGTCCTAACAAAATAAAAAGAAAGGGCTGTTCCCCGTCTGGGCTTCCCACCTGTTCCTCTATTTTCAGTTTATTTTTCTTATAAATGTAATTGTTCCTTAAATTTTTTTTGTGTTATCGGCACTGTTCTATTGTATGCAAAATAACCATTGATTTCTATTTAATTTATTTATTTCTCTATTGTATTCTAAAATTTTGTAACATAATATGACATAATGTAACAAGTAAATGAAGTTATTTAAAATTGACAGCACTCTAAATAAAGCCAGAGTCCCGCGAAAAAATAGTAACTTACGAAATTAGCTTAAGTCCTGTGCTATTTATTTTATACATCTCGAACAAGCTAATGTCATTTCAATACAGACTGTCGGGCTGATTGTGTTCATGAATAACAATGGATGGGCAGCATAAACTTAATAACTGAATCGTTTGCCTAATGGAGGAAAACTTGCTTCAACACAATCAACTAAAAATGAAAAAGACAGAAAAACATTGATGAGTGTTACCATATCGTTGGCAAAAGTGTTAAAACTTGTTAACCAGCAAATACAAACTTTTTAAAGAGAGATCAAAAACTTTGAAACAATTTAACTTTGATCATATTCACTTGGTGGTTTTTAGTTCCTTATACGCAGTAAAGTAATGTAAATGCGAAAATTTTGACTAGTTTCGTCGTGACTCCTGTAGGTTCGTTCGTATCTCGCATAACACCAAAACGGTTAGCCATATAAAGTTAAAATTTTATATTTAGGATTATTGTAAAATCTAGTTATGAACCTCCCTTTTTGGTCACTGCATGATTACCGGAAGTGGTACTTTACTTTCAATTCAACATAAATTAGATCAAGTCAACAGGTCAAAATAGATTTTCATCAAAAATCATTAAAATATAATGCAAAAATTTTCAAATTTGGTATTTATGATTCATATATTTAATTAAATAACATAAATTTTGGTCAAATTGGCAAACCGGAAGGTTACTTGAAGGTCATAATAAACTTCCATCAAAAACTATTTTAAAATATAATGTAAAACATCTCAAATTTGGTAAATTAGACTTTTATATCAATATAAATAATAAAATATATTTTGTTTGAAAATGGTGAGCCGAAAACGGTACTTAACTTGAAGGTCATAATAAGCTTACATCAAAAATTATATTTAAATTAAATACATAAATCATATGTTTCGGTAATAAAGGTTATATACGCGAATTTTTCTACTCTAATTAAATGATTTTATTACTTGTTTTAAGTGTTAAAATTAAGCGCAAAACACTTTTTTTCCTCTCCATTTGTGAGCTGAACAAGTCTACAACAGGAGAATAAGATATAAGTAAAGCTGTTCTTCAAAAGGCATATTAATATTTAGTACAGAGATCATATGGTTCGGTGATAAAGGTTATAAATGGGGTTTAGTACAGATATCATATCGACGTCTTTTTTTTTTAAAAAGGCGTAAGCGCCATTTAGCAAACTTTACGAGAAGCACATGAAACGATTTTTCTCAAAATAACAATTTTTTTTTTTATTGTATATACTAGGAGTTTGTTTAACTGGCAAAACCTTTATAATTACAATATAATTTTAAGATTTCTAGCACTGGTTTAGGCCAGAGTGATGACTAAGAGCCTTTAGTATTTGATGCTTACGTCATCAATATTCAATTTTTAGATCATTTCCAATTTTTTTTCCATATATCGTCAGCGGGAATCGATAGAGTTGGTGTTTAAGTCGCATAATCAATTGACAATTTGAAAATTTCGAATTTTTGGCGCTTAATCCTTTTTCAAAAAACGACATTGAAATGGTTCGGTGATAAAGGTTACAAACGCGTTTTTTTTCCAGTCTAATTAAACAATTTTATCACTTGTTTTAAGTGTTAAAATACTTGTTTTACTAGCCATTTGTGAGCTGAACAATTCTGTAGCAGGAGGATAAGATATAAGTTAAGCGGGTTCTTCCGCTTAAAATGTTGATAGCGTCGATTTTCAATGCTTTTTCTAGTGACATAGGCAGTTCTAATGTTGTCAAGGAACACGAAGAAATCTCTGGGGAACTTGTTACATATTGAAAGAAAACGACATATAATAACGGAATGAGATCTCTAGAAACGAGAGCTTATGAATGTGTGTTTGTATGTGTCAATATATGGACGTCGTTTTTGAGATACTGCTATCTTCGGAAGCTAGTAACCAAATTGAGTGTCATTTTTGAGCCACCGATTTACAGTCTAATAGGCGTAGAAGGAAGTCATGCGGTGTCCACATCAGATATTTTTAAAGGCGTGTACTTGCAAATGATATAGTATCGAGTAGAAAAAAATAAGAATTAATTATTGTGTATACAACTTAAGCGAAAATAAAATAACTCTAAATCAAAACGGTTTGATCTTAGGTGGTTTCACACATTGGCCGTCGATATGTCTAGATCTTCATCAAAAATTTTTTAACTCCAGTAATGATTTATGTTTTAAATTTGTTTTTATTTGATATATTTTTGGATTATTATTTTCAATAATGAACCTCAGTAATCAACCAAGAAAAAGAAACTTAAACCTCTCTCTATCCCTCATGACAAAATTGAAGTGTGTTTTAAAAGTAAGAGTTTTAAAAATACCTTCAACATTTCTATCGATGAGGTAGTCCAGACAGGCAAGTAGAATTTTTAGGCACTATATTAAGAATTGAACTTCTTATATTTTACTTTATATTAACTATTTAAACAGTTATTTTATATTTTCATTTATTTTAATTTAGAAATTAAATGGTCTAATTTAACCAGCTTTAATATATTAAATGAATAAAAAAAAAGAAAAGAAGTATTATATTGCATTATTATCTTGCTTTATTATTTAAAACCGTTATATTGTTATTATGAACATTAAATTAAAACACTACTACATTTCAAATGAATTTTTTTCAAATTTTCTTTAAAAAAATACTAAAAATATAAGTACACTATTTGTCGAGTTTTAGATCTTAAAATATTCGTTACTATTTCACAATCTGTTTATATTAAGCTAAAAGATTTCAGAAACAAAGACTTCAAACAAAGAAGAAACAATTTTACCTTTTTACCATTCCACATTCTTTATCCTTAAAACTATATATACTCTCAATAAAGGTAAAAAGACAAAACAATATTTAATCATGAACCTTTTACCTGTTATCAAAAGGAGTGGGGTAAAATGATTAATTTTTTTTATTGAGGAACGTTCTTTTGTGCCTTTGAGTAGCAATTTTCACATGAACTGATATTGGATTATGCATAAAAACGCCATCCATTTTCCTTTCGCAATCACGTAATTCTATCGAGATTTAAATCAATTTATTTCACGTAACCTCATTACGAAATTAATATTTTGAAGAAAATGTTCTAATTTGCGAGGACAGTTTAAGTTAATTTGTATTTCCATATTTCAGTTATTAACAATGGCTTTGCTGAATATTTAATTATTTTGTCTGTATAAGTCTTGTCATTTCAGATTAAGAAACCAAAAATTTATACTAAATTGATACTAAATTTATACTAAATTGAATCTTTTATTTTCATCCTTCCTAGCTTCGGCAATATGTGGTTCGGCAAAAGTAACATTGCGCATTCTACAGATAAATAATCTTCAATTTTTGATATTCTTATCTTTCATTATCTCCTTAACCCAGGAAGAAATGATTCTTTTTTTTTTTACAATAAAGGAAGTTAAAACCACTTGGCCTCATTGACTTCTTCCACCTGTCCACTATATACCTATATCCATAGTGGTCCTTCCCGACTTGCTGAGGGGAAGCATTCTCAGTGATGACTTAGAGTTCAGTTTTCCTCTGTAGTTAATTTCTAATTGTCTCTAACGCAGTTCAGATCAAGACGACATGTCATAGAGCTTCGTGTGGAATCCCCCACTCCCTGCGAATAATTGTGACGTTCAGTAGTCAGGACCCATTTGGCTGTCAATCGTAAATGGACGTTGGGGAAGTATTTCGGAGTAATTACCCACCGTCAATCGAGTAGTTCCACTTCTCAATGGTGTCCTGGTAGGTTCCACTGCATCCCTTCACAGTATTATTCTTTTGCATTTCCTTGGATCATGTGCGATCCTCTCTTGAAGATTCCTCGGAAGACCTGCTGTGTCATTTTTTTTAATATATTAGAGCTTCTTTTCTTCTCGTACCTGCACCTCCTCGTTAGTAAAAGCCAATAAAAACTTTGGTTACACGCAAAATAACCATTGCCTATATCAGAGGTGCCCAAACCAAGGCGCGCTGGGGGTTCGGGATTGGCACGCGGCCGGTCAGTAGACTATTAGATTTTTAATTTTACGATAGTATCAGTATTCTGAAAGACTGAAATAACTTCGAGTTAGTGATAATTAACGATTAGCAAGTAATTAGGGATTGATAAATTATTTGCCACTTCTATAAATTTGTTTTATTGAAAACTAGTTTCGAATGTTAAACATTCATCCTCAGTTCTAAAAACACACAAAAAATTCAAAAATAAGCAATTCAAAATATAGTTTGATATACATATTAAATTAGATGTAATATAAATCAGTTTTATAAAACATTTATGAATTATGAATTTAATTCACACAAAAAATCAAATACTTGTTGGTACTGACCAAGGTTTAAATGGATTATATCAAACAGAAAAGTTTGTACTGGTTTCTTCTCGCATTGAACGAAAGGTAGGTAGGATGTATACAGGTAAACGGTTTAAGGGTCAGGGTTTTTCCAGTAATGGCGGTGGGTAATTGGTTTTTCTGTTATATATGGGAATACATTTAAGATTTGATTATTGGAGATATTTATTTGGTCATTTAAGCAAAAATCTGGATTGGATTTGAAGGATTTTATTATTTCAAGTTCTTCATATATATTTAATTTATATATATTGAGCTCTGAGAAGGTTTAAAGCTATATATACATGTCATTCGCCACCTTGAAACAAAATGGCGGAGGATTAAAAAGCTAGATGTTTTGTCAACTTTTCATTGAAATCAGTTAAACCAATTAATATCGTTATTTAGAGCCTTAAAATAGTTTTTAGCGACAGCAAACGGTTATCTGCAATGTTGAGACAAACCGGCGGACGTATTAAAATTGTTTATATCTTTATTTTTTTTTTGTCCACACCTGTCACTTATATCGCGACTGTAAGCGGATGTGATATAAATAGTATATAACTGACATGTCAGGAGGCATGAGAGAGGTCAGTACCCATCGGAGATCTCTTAGCAGCTCCTTTTCAGCCTTCTTCTGGTAAGTTCAGGCATGTCCATTGTTGCCATATTTCCTATAAGTGTGTGTGTAATGTCCGTGGAGTTTGTCATGGAATCTTTTGTATGAGGTATGAATACAACTCTCACGAACTGTAGGTATGTGCAGATTGATGTGTAATGTTTTGTTGCTGACGTACCAGGGTATTATTTATGTTAAATAATGACTATTATAAGACAATATAAAATAAAATTTTATAGATAATGTGACTAAAAGAGTGGAAAAAAAAGACAATAGTGAGTAATTTATATTTAAAAAAAATTGTAGATAGTTAAACATGCTTAAATATAAACAATTTATATTTGAATGCTTATTATGTATAGTTTTTGGTTAATTTTTTTTAAAGCTTTTAATTACAAGGTGAAAATTTAATGTTCTGTAATTTTTAGAATGGATTGTCCTGAGGACGAGGAATTTCCCCAAACGCTGATAAAGATGTTAGTGTAAAAATGTGATAATCATTTTTAATAAAACATAATATAAAAAGGAAGAAAATTGACTTCATACCAATAATTATATTTATTAATACTTTTTAAAAAATCGGATAGAGGCTGTGCATCCAACACATTTCCATGATCTTACAGGCGTACAATTACTTGGATTGTTTATATGATCTTACTTATCGCCGCTCGGTGCGCTTTGAGCGGTGATGACACCAACTCAGAAAACTGACTACCTTTATTCGCTCAATGTACTTCCGCCTCAGGTCCAAAATCCAAATATTCTTTTTTACTCCCTAACGGTAGATTTTCTATGTTAAATTATACCAATTCTGGCTTTATATCACTTATAGAAGCGATGCTATGAGGGTTTGAAAATCACACCATAAGCTTCGAAATTTTTTATGTCCTGACACTCCAGATGGAGGAACGTTATTCTAAGATAAACCTTTAAAGCGAAGAACGGTCATTGGGTAAATATCGAATTGATATCATTTCGATGCTGAAATGGTCATGGATAGTTGTCGGGCTGGATAAAGAAAGGAAGCATTTAAAGTGTGATCCGTGATTAACTGACGTGTAATTGTCCTAGGTCGATGGGAGGATTATTTTAGGTCTGATCTTGAAGGTTTGTGATTTAATGGGGGTATACAGATGAAGTAGGGGAGGGAAGGGGAGTATATAGTGGCGAACTGTATGATCGACTGTATATATCGAACTGTATTATCGACTGTATATATCGAACTGTATGATCGACTGTATATATCGAACTGTATGATTTTTAAGAGTTTATTCATGGCTCCTTAATTGAATTAATTATAAATATAGTCTTTCATAAAAATTCCATACATTCATGTATAAGCCTTTAAAATTAAAAGCCATATATCTTCTTGAACCGGGTGAAATGAACTGACAAAGTAAACCCAACCAAGTCAATTAAAAGCAGTATCTGGTTTCACCGATAAGGCCCAATTAATATTCGCTAACCGATTTAATGAGATTCGCCCGGAGGCCTCGACAACCTGAAAGGGAAAATAATCAACCGGATTAGAAGTCATGGATTGGGGATTCATGGATCCCTTTTGTCGTATAGGTATTGGGATTGCTTGTGCCAGTGCAGTCCATCGGTACCCAATCCCGCTATCAGGTGATAAATTCAACCGATAACAAATCCTCCAATCCAATTAAACCGCTTCTGTCATGTTTTTTAAATTAAACTATCCTCGAGGCGTTGTTTGCCGATAATTAATTATATCAAATCTCAAAGGCATACAAATCGGATCCGGCTTCCTGATAATTAAACTGAAGTGTATTTTTTAATGGTATTGAATTTGCCTTGATTTTAGATTTTAAAGTTATATTATATGATCTTTAACCTTCGGTTCCTATTACCATAACCTCCATATTTTTATTTTTTTTTTAAACGGTACACGTAATAATAGCCATGTAGGTAATTCAATAAATATTTAGAAGGATTAGTCTAAATATGTTATGGAGTTAAATTAGCATATTTTTTATTTCTCTAGATTACGTTTATTTAAAGTTATATTTTATCTCATGGGTTCCCAGACTTTATGCCATTACCTATCACTCCTCTGTTGAGATAACTGGGAGCACCACTACGCGATCTTATAATAATAGTAATCAAGATTTTTCTTCTTAAAATATTACAATCTGATTTTTTTTAAATATTTAATAATAAAAAAAATATAATATTATAATAAATTTGCTTAAGAATATAAAGTGAAAATAAAGTTCAAAATCATAGTCATTCAAAAGTTTATCAATTTCATGTAACAACAGATATAGTAAGATTCAAATATCAACACCTAAAATCCTACAAATAAAATTGTATCCATCAAAAATAAGAAATTTGGATAATATTTTTCAGTTGGAAGCATCCTGTTGTTTATTTACAATCAGAGGATCAATGTTAGGCTTGATGGAGGCCAATGATCCTGAAGTCCTCTTCAACTCTGGGTGCTTTCGCCTTTATTATGGTAACTATTCTGAATAATTTTTATCGATTGTAGATCGTGTTTGTTCATCCTATAATTATTGAATTCAATAATAATTAAAAAATAAAAGAAGCATTATCCCTCATTCAATTTGTTAAAAAGATGATTTTATTCATTACTTTTGTTTGTATGTTCGCGTACTACCTGTATAGTACAGTGCTACCGTCTGAAAACCCCTATTTTATTTTATTTTTCTCAAACCGCAGTAACCCTGCAATTAGTATATATATATATATATATATATATATATATATATATATATATATATATATATATATATATTGCGTGCCACCTCATAACATAACGATATACACGTCGTTTTTGAAAAAGGCGTCAGCGCCATTTAGCAAACTTTACAGGAAACATTAATATTTTTCCTATTGGCACTATAGACCATGAAGATACTTGGCCGCTCGATGTGGTATTCATACAGACATTTATCGCTTGCCGGAGAACAGACAGCCTGGAGGGGGTCACCCAACCTCACGTTGCTACGAACCATGGTTTCCATGGTGCAGCGGCAGGCTATCCATAGCTCCATAAGCGGTTCCTTCTTAATAAAAATAATATATTTATATTAATAAAATATATATTTATATATATATATATATATATATATATATATATATATATATATATTATTTTTATTC
Organism: Rhaphigaster nebulosa; assembly: GCA_948150685.1. Taxonomy (NCBI): domain Eukaryota; kingdom Metazoa; phylum Arthropoda; class Insecta; order Hemiptera; family Pentatomidae; genus Rhaphigaster; species Rhaphigaster nebulosa. The sequence continues at coordinate 14,087,032 of OX411312.1, read as the reverse complement.
TTTATTGTGTAGAGTTTCTTATTGTGGCAAAACTTTAATAATTATAATATATTTTTAAAGTTTCTAACACAATTCAAGGCCTGATTGACGACTGAGAGCCATCATTATTTGGTGCTTACGTCAACAATATTCCATTTTTAGACCTTTTTTTTCGATATATAGTCAGAGTAAATCGATAGAGGTGGTGTTTACGTCCCATAATAAATTGAAACCTGAATTTCGACTTTTGTGCTTAAGCCATTTTCGACGACCTCGATATATTAGTATAATATAATATAATAGCTGCTCTATTTCTTGTTAAAATTGAATTAACTTGCATGATAACTTTTTACGTTTATCTTTCTTTTATTGTTTTTTATAAATTCGTAACTACATAGACCTGTAGTTGATGTCTTCCATCTTTGGTTCCACACCTCTGTTTGTTGGAATTTTCAAGAAATGCACTGAACGGTGCCTCTTGTTATAAAAGTTATATTTAATTCACTTTCATTTGGGGTAAGCGGTTTCTTTATTGAATTTAGGTTCGATAATAGAAACTTCAATTTTCGTTGTTGTTATTTTTACGAAATTTTTTAGCAACAGGGGACACTCAGCGTAGTCGGGATAACTGAGTAGCCAATTCCAAAAAAAATATTGAGGGCCAGTTTGGATAAATGTGGGAAATTAAATGTTTATCCCAATTATGAGCATAGCTGACCCGAAATTATGTTTTACTCAGGTCTGTTAAATTGGATGTTAAATTTCAATTAATCAGATAACAATAAATAATAACCAGATAATAAATTTAACTAAGTTTGTACAAAAATAAAAATACTATTTAATTCATTTTGAACGGTTCCTACGAACAGGCATGAAGCCGTGGGCCACTCAATCCAAGTCAACTGCAGACACACGACTAGCTTTTCCTGCACATCCATCTTCTTTAGAAAATCCGTGAACCGAATCGCTCAGAAAGAGACTACCATCAATAAATCCCTCACTTTTTTCCCCTCTCATTTACTTTTTCGTTTGAATTTCCAAAATCCATATTTATAGGTTAGTTTTAAATTCATTTTTGTGAAAATTCTGGAGAATGTAAATGACCCATTGTTAAACGATAACAGAGAAATATTGGTTATAGGTAGCGAATGAAGACATGGTGCTATATTTCTGGCCGGAACCCCAACCGTCATTTTCTTGGTTTTGGAATTTGTTGGAATTTTCAAGAAATACACTAAACGGTGCCTCGTGTTATAACATTTATATTTAATTCACTTTAATTTGGGGTAAGTGATTTCTGTTACTGTTATTTTATCTCATTCAATCTTGTTTTCGATCTTCATTAACGCTTAAATAGTAAGCCAATATCAGTTCAAATATTTGCAAATTCGAAACTAAATTTTTGAAAAATATCGTACACTTACTGTTTTTTTTTTTTTAAATTACTCATCAAAGACTTTAAAATGAAAGTTCTCTGATTTCGGATTCAGAGTCACATTTCCCAAACTTTAGAGGAGAACAGTTTGGACAGATATTTCCTTCCATATAAAAATGTAACAATTAGTGTTCTTTTAAAATCGTGTTATTCCCTCTACAATCAGTCGAGGATATAGTTGTATATACCCCCTCCCTCCCATAGGTAAAGCAGAAAAGGTTAAATACAAACGTGAAATATTGCTAAATCGGTTAACAATAATGGACATAGTGCCCAAGAACTCCGAGTTTCAGATTTATCCTTATGTAAGACCAAATTGGATAAGTGGTGGTCCTACTTTTTTTTTTTTAGAAATAGAAATAGAAAAAAAACTTAATTCTGGAACATATTCCCTTGAGAATATCAGATATAAACAGAAAATATTGATTATTTCTGGCTTTAAGACAAATAATACAGAGAAAAACATAAGTATATACATAAAAAAAAGATGTGCATAAAAAGGAAAGAAAATGAAAACCATATTAAACAAGATAATATTTAATCTATAATATAAAAATATTTATATATATATATATATATATATATATATATATATATATATATATATATATATATATACACGTAGTCATATAGTGAAATTTAAAAAAAAAATAGAAGACTATATACATAACCGTAGTTAGGTGATAAACATCATCAAGAGTACATTGAAAAGTTGATGAAAAAGGAGAAAAATTGAAAATTAATTTGTAGATAAAAAACAGAAAAACACCAATAAACAGAAAAGTACCATGAAAAATAAACGAGTTATGATTGGATTGTGATGAGGAATTGGAATAGAAGGGTTTTGAATGTGGCTAAGGAAGGGCATGTCGAATTTTAAGAGGGAGGGAATTCTAGAAGTGGTAGAGGGGGCAATGCGGAAAGGGGTATAAAGGTCCGAAGGTCGAGATCTTGAGGTGAGGGGGTGGATGGAAGTCTTGAATTAGAGGAGATTGTAGGCATAGGAAGGGTTGGTGATTATTTTCCAGAGGAATGCGCCAAGGAAATATTGCCAACGGAATCTTTATCCTTAGTATTTGTCTGAAAAATTTTCTGTTACTAATTTTTAGTTTGAAAATCGGAATAATTAAATTTTAGAAGATTGAATTCGAGGTTTTCAGAAAACGTTTGTGAATTGACGAGCTAAGTAGCCACTAGATTTTTAATTCCCGGGCTCTAGTCACGTTGTGGCAGATAATTAATTATTTTGTCAGCCGTAAATTTATTCTGAGGTTGGTCGTTCTTCCTGGGACAGCCGCTGTAGAGTAGATTCCTGGTCATTCATTCTTAATTGTAGATACTGACCACACGAGGTACCGAGTATTAATGTTGGTGAAAAAACATTACGTGCTTATCAAGAACTGAACCATATTAAAATTATTAAATGATACTATTGACCTATTAAAATTACAATTTGTAGTTATTTTAAGTTCTAAAAATTATCTAATTAGATCTAAAATATTCTGTGTGTATAGCAACCCAATACGGTTTTGCAGCACCTCTTGATTTTGAGGTGTATAATGGTTCTCGATCATATTGATGTCGTTTTTTGAAAAATGCTGAAGCACCAAAAATTCTAAATTTAGGTATTATTATTATTATTATATAGATTACGAGACGTAAACACCATCTCTATCGATTCCCGCTCAAGATATATCGAAAAAAAAATTGGAAATGACCTAAAAATCTGATATAAATGACGTAAGCACCAAATACTGAAGACTTTCTGCCTAAACCAGCGCTAGAAGCCTTAAAAATATATTCTAATTATCAAGGTTTTAATTACTCTACACGATAAAGAATAAAATTAAAAAAAATATATATATTGTTATTTTGGTAGAAAAATTGTTTCATGTGTTTCCTGCAATGTTTTCGTGGTAAACATAGCGCTTACGCCTTTTTAAAAAAAAAACACCTCGATATAAAACCCGAAACAACATGTTTGATCAACAAAATACTTTTCCATCGTTAAGTTATTTATGATCTGTCTCGTTTCCGTTACCCCGTCAAAGACAATACGTCATAACTAGACTGTTATAATGTTGTCAAATGGAGTTGAGACTTCGAAGCGAGGATACACGAAGAGCCGATCGGAGCCGGAAGGCCGCCCCTATTTAGATTGCCTCAGTTTTAATCGAGCAGTAAAGCCGCTGGCTGCTCCCAAGGGCGGGAGAGCTGCCTTACAGATAGCTATAGTAATTAGCAGTCTCAGTTAATTAATTAGTGGAAAACTCCCTGGGGCAAGATAAGGTAATTGGAAGCCATGAAGAAAGGTACCCGGCTCTATCAGTAATAGATTTTATAATCTTATAATCTCACCACCGTTCGACTAATATCTATAGTTCTCAGCTCTAAGTACAAGTGTTATTCTGGCTAAAGCTGCACTAAAAAATTGAAAAGTAATTATATATATATATATATATATATATATATATATATATATATATATATATATATATATATATATATATATATATATATATATATAGAATAGAAGAATAATTTTATTCTGGGACTAGGTGCCTTAAGAATAACACAATCGAACGAATAAAACAGAAACAGTATCTGGCCATAAGATTACAAAATAAAGATCAATTAATATTTAAAATATTTTCAATAAAATAATAAGCAAACAATATAAATTCTTGTCTTGAAAAGAATAATTAATGTTAACCAAACATTAAAAAAAAAAAGAAAAGAAAAAAAGAGAGAAAATGAAAAATACATAAATAATGGGCTGATTAGTTGAAGCTAGTGCATTAAATACTATTATTTACTTCTGATCTAGATGTTAATATTAAATTGCGATTTCGTAATTAGAGGGCATAATTTTGTAAAGAAAGAAGGTGTTGGAAAAGGAGGGATTTGAATGAGGTTAGAGAAAAAGCATGGCGGATATTAGAAGGAAAGGAATTCCAGAGGATAGAGGAGCGGGCGAGAAAGGAACGCTTGAATGTTTTGTTTCTATGGGAATGGGTATAGAAGTGAGAAAGGCGGGATCTTATTTCCTGTGCGTGGACCGAGGATTTCAATTGTAGGAGGCTGTAGATCTAAGAACGGTGCTGGATGGTGATGGTTTGATATAGGAAAGGTGCGAGGAAATATTGTCTACGGTTGGAGGGGAAGAGCCACTTTAACTCGCCATAAAGGTGGGACACATGAGCCCGCCTCGAGGTACCGAAGACAAATCTTAAAAAACATTTCATGATCCGCTTTAATCTGTCCTCGAGCATCCTTGAAAGGCCCGTGTTTATCACACAGACATAGTCAAAGTAGGGGAAGATAACGGAGGATATGAGGTGTTTACGGGAAGGTTGTGGAAGAAGATGTGAACGAAGGAATAACTTAAGGGTACTTATCGACCGTCGGAAAATTTGTGCGACAGGGTGTTTCCCGGTAAGGGTTTGGTCGATAATAATACCCAAGTTTTTAATTGAGGAGCTGAAAGTGATTAGAAAGATCATTAATATAGGAATTGAAAATGAGTGGGGAAATACTTGAGCCCTGGGTTACTCCTGAGAACAGGGTAAAAGGAAGGAAGATAGGGATTGATTAGGAATGGTAACTGCTTGAGTTCGATCGGAAAGGAAAGAATGAAACCACTGAATAGAGCTGATGGAAAAGGATAGTGATTTTGATTTGGCAAAAAGGATAGAGTGGTCCAGGGAATCAAAAGCTTTATAGAAGTTAAAGAGTATTAATACAGTGCTTATATAAGGAGTAATATATATATATATATATATATATATATATATATATATATATATATATATATATATATATATATATATATATATATATATCCTCCGTAAACTGGGGTAACTTAAAAATGACGTAGTAACATTAGGGCAGTCGGGATTTCTAAATGTAAATATTTATGCGGGCTTATTGTTATCGCCTTTCGTTTAGTTTGCTATCATAGTTTGTCTGTAACATCACTAGAACCCACCATAGGCAGTTTAACAACCTTTACTATCTTTTTTGACTCGTTGGCAATAGGCTGTAATAAATTGGCTGTTGTTTAGAAATTTACGAAGCGTTTATAAGAACTCCTTTGTCAGTTGCTAAATTGGTTAATTGCTCAGTCTTCTGTTATTATCAGAGATATTAAACAATTATTAATGTTATCACAATGACGTTTGAATCATTCATATATTTAAACGTTTTGAAGGCTGAACTCCAAAAAAAATTAGAACATCATTTTAAGATGGCTCAAACAAATTTTACTGAAGAACGGGAACGGTTGGTCTCAGATAAAAATGCTAGAGGAAAAAATTGTAGAACGTAAAGCTTTTTCCTATAATATGTCCGATATATGAGACTTTAACGCTATGTACGAGCCTGACGCGCGTCCAAACTGTGAGATTCATAGATCACCCTTTTATAATCATAATTTTCAGTATGTAAGTGTATTTGTTCAATTTCTGACCATTCTTTAATAAATAAAGCGTTTCTCTCTAATAGAAGATTAATAATTTAAATTTATAAAAAAAATGAAGTGCCTACTCACTCATTGTGACATGGGAGTACATATATGGTAAAGGGCTCCCATTTCATAGTATGGTAGGACAAGAAAAAAAAAAGTATATAAAGTATAATTTTTTTCTCTCTAGATTTCTCTTTCTCATTCTTTCAAAGAATTCGCTACTGGACAGATATAGATGAATTTTATATTTTCTCAAAATATTGTTATTTCAAATCTCGGACGCTAGATTATAAAAATAAATCGATGTTTAAAAATATCGTAATTAAAACATCGATGTTGCTCATACATCCGTATAAACACACAATTTTAAAGATGAGTTCGACGTTTTAAAAACATCGAACTCAGTTCTTCAACATTGCGTATTTAAGAAAAAAAAATAATTTTAACAACATCCAAATCCTCTATGTACACGAGACGAGCCCTTCGATATAGGCCCAAATACAAAATGAATAATTCGAGAAAGTGAATAATAATCGGTTGTATTATTAACCGTGAGTAGTTAATAATTCAACTGGGTATTAATACCATCTTAGTTTAAAACGAGGTTCATAACATCTTACGGCCAAGTTAATGAATAATTCAAGTCAGTATCTTAATCGTCGGAGAGCTCAATGTTCGAAGTTCTCAACTTCTCATCTCAACTCCTGGGTTCGCCGATTCACTATACACAAAATCGATCCCTCAATATATGATTTTTCAGAAATTAATTATTATTATTATTTAAATATTTTTGTGTATTCGGCAGAGTGGAGCCTCGTTAAAACGCGGGAATAGGTTTGTTCCCAATCTCTTATTGGTCTTAAAACCAAGTACAAATATTTGTATCAATAATCACAGAATGTACATCAAAGATTTATAAATACATATTAGATTAGATAAAAATGCATCTTTTGTTAATTAAATCCACATGTGTATTTTTCGAATGTAGAAATATTTCATTTTTTAACAGAGATAATGAATAAAGAATATCATAATTTCTCAACAAAATGAGAACTGCTGTTACCGGAAAAGATTTCCAATTAAAAGCATCTTAGTTGACATTCACTTGTTTTTTTAATGAGTTTTTAAAAAAATAATTAATAAAAACACTTAATATTCTTCATTTTTTTTTTAAATGAATAAAACTTCTATTGGTTATTAATTCTGACAATAATAAGCTTTTTCTGGGTTCTCAGTCATACTGGAATTCCTGGAAAGGAGTTGATATGACAGCAATAGAAATCCATTCACTGGAAAAATAAAGCCCTCTTCCCCATCAAATTTATTTAGAACAATGAGAATTTATTCAAATCTTGAGAGACGAGAACCGTACTTGTAGAGTGTTAGATAGTAATAAACTTAACTCGACCTCATCCTCCAGACATTTTAGGTAGTCAGCACTAGGGATGTTGAAAAAATATCTATATATCTTAATATTGATATTAAAATTTGAGTCTCGAAAACCGATATTTTTAAAAAAAAAATAAAAAAGGAAAGTGAAAGAGAAAAAACTGAAAACTGAAAAAACTACAAGGACAAACAAAGAACCAAATAAGTAGTGGTGAGATGTGTCGTGTTATTAGCTATAGTGGCTGTGTTATAGAGAAATATATTAATATTGATATTCATATCGGTTAACAATATCGATATCGGCATAAAATATCAACATTTAAAAAAAAAATGTTAATATTTTTATTTAAAAAAAGTCTAAACGAATTGGAGAAAGAATAGCAGATAATCTGTTTCTTTGTAATTAAATCCTGCTGTAAATGAACTTAATAAAAACTCATATAAATATCTTAATTATATCGGCAGAAAAATCGATATTTCAAAACATGGTTAATTTTTTTATCTTATATTCCTCAGACCGGTGCCCGTCTTGGATATCTATATCTTGGACATACCTTCAGAAGAATGACATGGGGTCCGTATGTCGAAAAAGTATTTTTTAAGGATTTTTGCGGTATTATATTTAAGAATATCGTTAATTCTTTAATCAAATTTAAAAAACATAACGAATCAAAAGGAGATTAAGAGATAACCTGCTTCTTATTATATAAATCCTGCTACAAATGAACATAATGAAAGCAATATCATAATTATATCGGTAGAATAATATTGACATTATAACAATAATATCTTAATTATATTGGCACAAAAATATCAATATTCTGAAAACAATATCGTAATTTATTTTTTGTTAAATTGTATTCCATTCTTGGATCTGTTATACAGCTTTTCATAATCTAGTTTATACAATAATTAATTTTAGGTTTAATATTAGTGTCAATTTTGGTTTATTATTTTCAATAATAAACCTTTGCAATCGATTTAGATAAAAAAAAAATAGCTCCCAATCATTATTTAAAGTTTTACCTTTTAAAATACGTAGAATCCAAAAATTCATCCATATGTCGTCCGCCATCCGTTTCTTTTCTCCGAAACTACTGGCTAATTTTTTTAAGATTTGGCACTAAAAGATCCTCGAAATCACCATCCGACATTTCGTTTCAAAATGGCGGCCGAT